>BNST01000286.1:0-599022 GCA_019650275.1 Xylocarpus granatum | reverse complement strand
ATGCTGCATATCACGTAAGATTTTTTTTTTCTTACAAATAGTGGATGACTCCGCATGTGAATGTATCGACATGGCGACAGAAAGCTTCTGCTATGAATTGTGGCATCATTTTACCAGCTCGTAGATTGCTGCGTGACCAAGTTTCTTCGAAGCAGTTTGTGTCAGTAGCAATCTCATCCACTGAATGAGCTCAGGCAAATCAAAGCTTTAATCCCGCGTACCTATCAAAGACACTCTTGAATGCCTGCAATACAGAGTAGCAAATATGAAATTTACACTTCAAACCACAGTACGCATCATAGATCATCATGATATTCAATATTTCGGCCAACTTCATTTCGTCTGAATTCTTAGAATTTAGAAGATGTGTTAATTTTTTTCATGGATAAGTTAAGCAGATTTTTATAGTCTGCATATACATTCTACATTGATGCTCATGTACTGGCATGCAACAGATGCAGAAGGAATAAACCTAGCCATGTCATGCCCACTGGGGCCGGATGATGATGATAATTACAGTCATGACATATATGATGATGATCATGATGACTGACGAAAAAATTATAATATAAGAAAAAGAGAACAATAAACATATAAAACAAATGGACTATTTTTATGATATTCAAAGTTCCAAAAGTTGAAATAGATCAGAAAATACTATTTCCAGATCTAAAATAACAAAATTCAGCCCCACAATTTCAAAAATATTAGGGCAAATATCTGGGCAGAACTAAAATTTCAAAATCATGCACGCTAACATGACAAGCTACCATGCGATGGGAACCAATGATCAAATTCCAGCCATATATTTCTACATCAATATTTGTATATTCTGATATGGCATCTTCTGTGGAAATGACATGGCAATAACTCATAATAACACATCAGCTGGTGATAAAGATAATTAGATTTTATTCTGTTAGAACGGCACCCTCCCACACGTCTACTGCATAGGTGTGTATAGATACAATAGGTGAAGTAAATGTTGTAACATAGGTGAAGTAAATGATGTAACATATTCTGGCATCACATATATTATATTCTTGTGTCACATCTGCCATGCCAGAGTACAAGTTGTTGGGTAGAAAATTGCTCAAAATGTAAAATTAACCCCACCTGAATCAATCGGGCTATTTGACTACGAGTCTGATATTATATGCATGCAAAAGCTTTGATGACAATATCCTTTCCGTTAGCTTGTATATGATCATAGTAGCAATAGACATGGATCTCAGGCAGTGCACCTCACCAGTTGAAAGATCATCAGAAAGTGATTAATGAATAAATTACTGGATGATGAAAATGACAGTAACTCAGACATCAGATGAAAGTCTATGACATAAAGGATTATCAATAAAGTCACACGAGATCAAGATCATAGTCTTTGAAGTGATAAATTGAGCATGGTTTCGAAGTATAGAAGGGTAACTTGATCATAATGCCATTTTTCAATTACCTTTTGCAGCTGTCAGAATACTGACATCACAAAACAATATGACAATCTGCCATGCTCGATCTTTTATTTGCCAACACTATTCAAATTAACCAAAAAGACGATGTTCTTGACAACAATTAATTAGATGTAATAACATTATTCATACAACACCAACACAACCACCCACCCCCCCTACCTTCCAACCCTGCCCCGGCAACTACCTCTAAGATAAGATGGATATACCCTTCCTACAAAAATAGGTAGATTGGCAGATGGCATAACACATCCAAGTAACATCAGCATATGTTACAATCCAAGTTTCAATGAATAATCCAATAAAATAACTGGATTACCCAAAGTGTGAATGACTCTTTTCCACTCAGGATTGCATCCATCACAGCAAATTGGTCATCATATGCACAATAATAGACCTGATAGAATTTCTTTCTGCAATCATAAAAAAATGGCTAAGATAGAGGTGCCAAAATTAAGATATATTCTTTCTTTACAAACAATTTAGTTTAGGGCCCATGTGAAATTAAATACTAGTCTTCCTAAGAAGTCTGTTGGTCCATCTTGTCAAATTTATGCATCAGGACTTCTGCCCCCACTGGCTAAAGCATGTCCAGTGTTAGAGCGAATTACCTAGCCTACAGTAAGTTCAATCTAGTTTTAAAAGGAAGTGCAGCACCAATTGAAAGTGTAAGCTTTATAGGAAGTACAAACTCACTGCCATAGCAAGACAGACTTCCGGAAGAGCATGTGGTTTGAGAGTCCACAAAATTTTAGCAACTGGACCATCTTCCAAGCGGAAAATCTCAGCTGTCAGGATTTTTGTGTACTGATCTTTCACACTTAGCGCTCAGAATTAAATGTTGAAGTGGACTGCACAGATCGACTTAAATCAGCAACACTAACACAGTGATGGACTAAAGAAACAAGTTCATGAAGGCCTGGAGAGGAGAGGGCCCCAAGTCATGCAAAAAAATCCTCAGTTGCAGTTCCTTTCCTTTCAAATCTTGTTACCGACATGAATGGTCCAATAGCCCATATGATCTGTTCAAAAATTATCAAGTCCAGTCACCATATATTGTCACAAGGATCAAGATGGCAAAATTTTCCATATACAGTGTTTTCACTGTGCTTATCAGAAACTGACCTGGATCTCCATTACTGTGGGTTTCACATGCATGCCTCTTCAATCTCTCTACACCAGCAAATCTGTCCCAATCTTGAATGCAGATATGTCTTACAATACTTCCATAAATAATAATAAAAATATTTAAAATTTTCTGGTTGAAAAGAAAAGGAACGAGGGAAAAAGCAAAAAGTAATTTAACTACCCACTGATATTGAATAAAGCCAGAAAAAAAAGAAGAAGCAATGTTAAATTATTTCATCAAAAATATTCTCAATATGATGACTCCCACATTGTACTACTCAGAACCTAGGTAAAGTTTAAAGCATAGAAATAAATAGCAAGAAAATGTTTGACTGCCAAATTCACAAAATTTTGTAAGTTATTATCAGCTGCAACAATTTTGGTAGTAACAGAAACTGTAAGACCACAATTGATTTTAATTCTGCAAAAATTCCAGAGCTTCATAGAAAATTTCAACAAATAATTTATGTAAACTCTTTCTCATCAAACGAAGCACTAATTTGTCAAATATGTCTGACAAAGAAACAACATTGATGGTAAATGCTAGTAATACAAAGATACAATTTTGATAAAAATCATTGGACCAGGTTCAAATTCAAGCATAGACAAAGTATAAAGATTTTTTTGTAGAAAACACAAATACATGGATTGGTGATAGACATTCCATTTCTTTGTCTGTCAGACTTTAATAGTTCATTAGCAAGGGAACACAATATCGAAACAAGAACTCACATTATCTTACTATATCAGTAATGCTTAAAAAAAACATCTCATATTGAAAATATGAACAAAAGAGGAGTCATAACCACAAAAAATCTCGAGAGAAATTGCCCTACAAGTACCTTGTTAGTATTCCATGCAAATAATATGCATCCATCTGTTCTGACAAGCTAGACATTGTACTCAAAGTTACCAACAATGGTTAAATCATCACTATCTATCTGGTGGACATGCAACAATTAAAACAACAATCAACCAACCTGATGGTTTGACTGGGAACAAGGCTGAGTACATGAAAAAGCTATCCCATACCGAGCCAATAGTTCAACAATTAATAAATACCAGAGAGCAACATCAAGGAACCAGTGAGTAGTGACTTATGCCAGAAAGTTTCAAATGTGCCAGATGATGAGCGTATAACTTTTCATGATTCTCCCAAGAGGAACCAAATAGGTCAACTTACACAGAGAAGATACATGTGTGGACATGTACAGGAAGGTTATTCTTATTGATTTAAAATATTTACATGATCAGAAGCTTTGGTATAATAAAGGATAAAGCTCCATGCTAAAAAGAGACATGATTTTAATGCAAAGATAACATAAAAGATGCACAATTTCAAGAAGAGAATAGGCCCATAAAATGAAAGGAGAAAATGATTGAGCTGACCAAAGTTTACAACATAAACACAGTTCATTTTTGTCATAAACAGTATCCAATGATGCAGTTATGCAAATCCAAATCAATGCTATCCCTTTCCTTTAGCATCCAGCAAACATGAATACACACATCAAAGTTACCACTAAAGAAGACTAATATATTGCCTCTAATTCCAAAAATCAAGTAAGATCAAGAGTAAGAAACTACATTATATAAACAAGAGTAGGACCAATAGAGAAAGATTGCACGAAAGACACATCAAGTATATATCTCCTAACAAGCTAACTGTGCAATAAAAATTAGGGTTTGATCTAACCAACCTTCAAGAATGAAAAGTGCATCACCTGCACAAAGAATAACCTTCAGAGAGTACTGCCTGGATAGCTTCACTCTTGGATAAATTCAAAAATCAGGATTTTCTAGAGCAAAAAACTGCCAGAAAAATATAGTCAAGTAAGAAGATTAAAAATACCAATATAAAATCTGAAAGTTATCCCTGCAGCAACGCAAGAATTGAAAGATCTATAATTTCATATTGTTATGGAAAAGAGAAAAGGTCAAAAGCTGATGAAGCCTCACCATATATAGGCATTGGGTAGGACTAGCAGAAGGGGTCATAAAACAACTGTGAAATCAGAAACAATAAAAGGAAGCTGGCTCTGATATGTTTAATAGGCAATCATGTTGTAGCTTCAAACAAATTATCACTGTTAAGAAATGCAACCCAAAAACTTAATCTATTAGGGGGAGGGCGCCCACCACAGTATAAGTAGATATACCAAATACAAGATCTAACCAATGTATGACAGACTAACAAATGAATAAATATATCATTCAAAGTAAGAACAGTTATAAACGAAAGGTTTCATGCAGCAAAAAGGTTTAAACCAACTTCACCTTGTTTGCGGACATCAACAATACATAGTAGGTCCTGGAATGGATCATAGTGAGTGCTTGATTTTGATTGAGCATTGTTCATCCAGAGATTCATAGAAGTTAGTACTTTTGCCTCCAAAAATGCAGGTTGTGCAGATGAAGAAATGGCTTTGAAAAATAAATGCAAAGAGTCAAAGGAATCCTTTGTGTTGCGACACATACTAAAAAACAAAGAGCAATACAGAAATTTGCAGAGACTGTTTCTATGTCATCCTTCAGAGTTTCCACTTGAACACTCTCTTGATTCTCTGTATTCATATTTGGTACCTGAATTATGAGAGTCCAATATACTGCTTTACCACTAAATGAACACATAACACTAAAATACTAACACAATATAACTAGAGCACCAACAGTATTTAAACAATTAAAAAACATACACCTGTGAAGAACAAGAAAAACATATGTGTTGTTAAGGGGCAACTCTCCAGAGAGCAAGAATCTGTGTTGAACTCATCTCTACTTGCTGAAGTCTTTCTGGTTCTATATAATCATCAGAACCATCATCCATGTTTCGCTTATGTTACTTATAGAAGTCGATAAAAGGAACCTACAACACGAAGGCAAAATAAATAAATGGGTCTAATCATTAATGCCATCCAAGAAATAAGCATCTGAAAGCTTCTTGTATACAACATGATAAAAGTTATATAGACTCACTATCTCATGCCCACATCCGTTCCTAAATTTATTTTCCATTAATGAATATAAGCACAGTTTAAAACTTAAAACACAAAAGAATTTGGCTTCAAAGAAAATGAAATAAGAGCAAAAATATCCGTACAATTTCTAGCTCTATATTCACGTAACGAGTTAATTACTATATCCACGATCAGAATGATAGTGAAGAGGAATGTTTACATATAAATTCTTGAAAGCAAAAAAATCACTCCATAAGAGAAATGCCGATCAAAATTTACATAAGTAAACTAAATTCGAGTTCATTTGTTCAGTCATTATTGAACATTAGTGCAGAAAAAGAACCTGCAAATAGTCGAGGCCGCCTTTAGCGGGATTCCACCTAGAGAAAGCTTTCACCTGCAACTTAAAATCTCGAATTCAAAAGACAAGATCAATGAAAGCTTTCCATCTGTAATTTAAAATCAAGAATTCAAAAGATAAATAAGTTGAATAAAAAGAGCTGCATTTTCCTGAGGACGAGGAAAAGAGAGAGAGCGGAGGAAGAAAAAAAATAAGTTGAAAGGTTCGCAGGGATTGGAGCGGGAACGTTTCTAGGCTCAATCTGGGAAGAAAACTGCGCTGCAGAAGGAATTTGATCGAATTCGAAGCTTCGAATTTCAAGAGACTCTTCCATTTCTTTTCCGCTGGAGTGCACCGTACGGGGCAAGAGTAACGGGCTGTTGAAGAACCAAGGTTAGTAAGCTCGGGTTTAAAGGGCGCGTAGTGTTCGAGTGAGGCGGTTACGAATTCTAAATCGATTTTGACGCGCCAGGGTTCCAAACTTCTGGAACCGGGGCGGATGCTGGCCGAGCTTGAGCCCAATCGCTAGTCCACAGCCATCCCAGTTGAACAGTTTGAAACTTGTCAACACCGTCCAAGTCCAACATGGAGGGCAGAAACCAACGAACTACAAGGCCAGATTACCGAACTTGCTGCCTTCATTATTTGCCCCCTCCCAGTCTCCGTTTCTCTTGCACAAACATAAGATCTACCACCAATGTCAACATATAAAAATTTGCAAACAATAAATAAATTGATGCTAAATTCTGAACAAAGACAAGTATAATTCGTCGATCTGCTGAAATTTTTCTAATATTAGGATTTATTCTTAGCTTTATTCGCCATGTTTCTACACTTTGGATAACAGTGAAAGGCCCTGAAATGTGCATACGAGAACGTCCCATGCCAATGCGATACTTTTACTGGAAATTTGTTGTCATCGATCATGCCCGAATTGATCTCACAGTAAGTTTATATTTAATGTTGTAATTTTAGGTGATATTGCTCTGTTTGTCTTTGCCCTTAGCTTGTTGACATCACAGCAAACGACAGCACCAGTTAAAACACACACCTCCCAGACTGTGTTTGTGCCACACGAACATGAGATCTATCGCTAGTCTCAACGTATAAAAATTTGCTAACAATGAATAGATTGATGCTAAGTTATAGTACGAGTCGTCGATCTGCTGAAATTCATCTAATATTGGGATTTATTCTTGGCTTTATTCTCCGTGATCTACACTTTGGATAACAGTGAAAAACGTCGACTGTGTATGAGAGAACGTCCTATACTAAGGCGATTTTTTCACTGGAAATTTTGCTGTCATTGATAGTCAAATTTTCTGCAACTTCTAAATTGGAAGAAGGAGATGTGAATTAGTTTCTAAAAATGATGACGTAGGTGACAGATCCTGGTGCATTCTGTGAATGGAACATCGGGTGATCTGTTTGGGTTCAAAGGCACCCAGAAGTGGTATATACCAATTCTGCTTTTCATAATCATGTTTCAATTCCAGAAGTAGCTGCTTTCTAAATTCACTTTGGCCACATTCCAAATGAGCACGACCTGACTGAAGACGGTCAGCAAATTTCATGCATGCACTCCTCTTCTTTTGTTCGTATTATATATGATGGAATTTCTTTTTGTGCGTAACATTTGGATCCTATTGTTGCTAAGATATCTGAGCTGAGCGAGACATTGGAATCCGTCGCTGCAGAGGAAAAAGAAAATCCGAAAGCTCTAGATTCTCGGCATCGATATAGACTACAGTAAGTCACTGACCAAATCTCTCTTGTTGTAACAGGGACAAATCCGCACGATAATCGCCAACTCAATCAACACGACGCCGGTTATCCACGATCCAACTGAAGCAAAAAGACACCCAGAACATGCCGATATGATTGACGCGTTGTTTTATGTAGTCGCTGCGGGGACACGTGAGATTAGCTTATAATGATTTTCTATTTTGGTTGTCCACGAAGAAATGAACCCGCCCCTCCGTCGTGACCAAATGATACCTTTTGATGGCTAACCCCGTCAACTTCCGTCGTGGCTAATGTAACGTAATAATAATGGCCCGTTAGATAGCTGGTACAAGAATTTTGAAAACGTTTTCGCCTAAAAATGCATGTTTTATTAAAATAATGACTCTCTGTTATATAATTAGTATATAAAATTTATATTTTAATTAATATAATATTTTTTAATAATTTATATACATAAAAAGAGATATTTATATAAATAGAATAAAATTATTTAATTAATAAAATAATATAAATAAATAAATTTAATAAAAATATAATTGAACATTGAAATTATTTTTATTTATTAATAATTCAAAAAAAATTTTAATTAAATGAACGATTCTAACGTATTAGTATAATTAATCGAGCGTTGTATCTCATTTAAAATTCTTGAATTATGATAATAACACGACGTGATTATTTATAAATGATAAATAAATTTATTGATCGGTAATAAATAATATAAATAAAAAAAAACTTTGATAGTATATTTTATTCTCAAATTTACATATTTATTTTATTATTTTTTAATTTATCATTAATTAATATATTTTTTATTATTTTTAATTATATAATTTTATTAAATCGTTGATTTTTAATAAAGTGAAATTATATTATTTAAAATTCTTTTTATAACAATTGTCAATTGAGTACAATAATAATATAATAGTATTTAATTTGCTTAAACAAAAACAATTTAAAATGAAAAATTGTTTTATTTTGAATTTTTATCTTTTATATTAAATATAAAATTGGCCCAGTGTTTCAATTTGTATTAAACTTGCCTTTGAATTATCAATCCTCGTCTCTGCACTTGCGTATTTCAATTTTCCGCGGTCAATAGCTTCACCCAGTCGCCGATCCACCTTCTTCAAGGCGTGGTCGTGTTCAGGTTCAAAATTTGAACCGATCAAACCATCCACGAAGAAGGAAAATAGTTTATTTATTTAAAATAATAATAACTGTATTAATGACATGCATTTATTTTTAAAATATAATTTATTAAAATAATAATTTTATATTTATATAATTATGATATAAAATTTAATATTTTAAACTTACTAATTTATATAAATAATTTATACATACAAGACAATGGTTTACGTCTATATAATTGAGATATAGGATTTATATTTCAATTAATATAATGTTTATAAATAATTTATATACATAAAATAATCGTTAAATAAATACAATAATTATAAAATACATATTTTAAATATAAACATTTTATATAATTTTTTATTTATTTTAGTTTATATTTAACATATTAAATATAAATTTTCATTTGATTTTGAATACCAAGACAAGCATAAAATTGAGTAAATTATTTTAGTTCGATTTGATTTTTTAAAAATTATTCAAATATTTTTTAAAAAATAAATTAAAAATAATTATTTAATAATAATACATAATTACACGAAGTAACAACATATAGTAGACTTTTACTTATCATGTTAATCTCTGTTTAATTAAAATAAATGATAAAAATTAAGTAAAAATTTTAAAATTAAAACCAAGTCAAAATATCAAATCTAACAACTTCTTTCGAGATTAATGTTTTTGTTTTATTTAAAAAAATATATAATTGAATTTTATTTAATATTTTCTAAACTAAACCTAACTAATTTATTTTCACCTCCACTTGCTCACAAGGCACTACTCCGTTACAAAAGTGTATTATATACGTATGCTCTCAAACTCAATATATATTCAAATGGAATCCTAAAAAGCAGCCAGTTTGAACAAATATTGGTCAAAATCAGGTCAGGGTTGTGGGACATTCTTAATTGGCAGCTAAAAGGCCAACGAGTATCAGACTTGTGCAAAATCTTGTTGCCGTTTCAGTTGTTCTGTAACCTTGCCTTTGAATCATCAATCCTCGTCCATATATTTCAATTTTCCGTGGTCAATAGCTACACCAAGTCACCGATCTATCTTCTTCAATTCACGCGTGATTCGTCGTTGAATTACCGCACTTATGTCACGCCTCGCGAGTGCCCAATTGAAAAAAACCAGACAAGGTACCTCATTCTTTTAGGAAATAAACAAAAGCCACGCTCGTATTTACTTTTGCCACAGACATTTAAATTGCCACGTTGACGAGTGGCCTAAAATGGAAAATTATGGTTGATTAGACACGCATGGGGTCGTCGCTTAGAGGAAGGTTCTGAAAACTGGAACCGATCAAGCCATCGGTAATGGAGAAACTAGTTTCTTTATTTAGAAAAAAAAACAATAAATTATTTAATAAATAAACGACACCTCATTTTCATTTAGAAAATGTATTTTTGGATAATAAAATGTTACTTGTATCATAATAAAAAGGAAACATTCAATTCATAAAGTCTGAAAAGGGTAAAGGGCGAGGCCTGGCTCTTTCTCCTTTCTATTTAGTCCGTAACTCCCGCGAGCTCTCCCGTTTAAGCAATCAAAAGAGTGGGGTCCACTTTTACGCGCTTTGTCGGCGTGGGAGTTGGACCCACCCCCGAAGATATTACGCTTTTACTTTTTCTATTTTTTTTAAATTGCCACGTAGATATTTAATCTCTTTAAAATTCAAGTAAAACCCTTATCCGGTGTTCTGTTCGATTGGATTGAAGGGCTCAATTTGTGTGGCGGGGTGTAAATCTTGGGACCCTGGCCGGTGGATACAAGATAACGTATTTTATGAGACTAAATTTGTATATTTTATTCTTGAACAAATGATTTTATTATTACAAACAACCAGAATAAAACTGTTAGAACTTAATAGCTACCTGCCCAACTCCTGATTGAAAACTATGATGACAAGCCAAAGAATTCTAACAACGGATTATAATTACATAAAAATAACAAAAGCTAACGCCCAAATTTGCATGAATGTTGAGAAATTGACAATTTTAAGTTTTGGCAATAAATGATCAAACGGTTAACCACGGCATTCAGTCTGTGTGTTTCTCGCACCACCAATCCCCGGAAAGCACTCGCGCAGTTTTGGCCAAGACGGTATCACGGGACTGGCGGGGAATCACGATTTAATATTCTCCCCGGTTACTGCGGCAGAGTAATGGCGTCTTACATGCAACCTGTTGTTAATTCTCCGATGCGTTGAAACGGGCCGATTTATTGAAATATACACAAATATTAGTAACATGAGCCTAATTTTACGAATTGTTAAGGGTGTATGGGTGTGAATTATGTTGGGGTTGGCAGGATGGAGGGGAGGATTGCGACATTGAAAACGTTACTACGGAACGGAAACTTCTACACATAATTCAGTGATATCATAGCCCAACAACAGTGTTCGTGTGAACTTAATTTGCATGTGTTTCCGTTAATCCTCCACCTATACTTGTACATTTTTGACTATCGCACGATGCTTTCCATAGAAGATAAGAGAAAATTAAAAACCCTGAAAGTGACGCCATTGGAAATTGTATTATGGAAATTTGGCACCGTCTCATACGGGAGGCATTTTTTGTTGTGTTCTTCGTATGTGATGTTATCAAATTGACCGCTTCCCTGTTACAAGACTAGTTCCCAAATCTCACCTAAATTTCTCTCCATTATTCACCTTCAGTAAAAATTAAGATAAAAGCAGTTTGCGTTGTATTGGTCCGACTGACTTCATTTATACTTACTATTATAATGTATTGTCTCTGTCCCCGACAGGGTAATTACTTTATTTCTTCAATTAGGTCTCACGTCAGATGCTAATTCACCTAATGTCATTGAGCAATTAAATCTGAATGTAATTGAGAAATAAATTTATTTTTATTTTTGCAAATTTATTAGATTTCTCTTAATTATGATTTTAGTACCAGCCCTTTTGAGAAAGCTTCGCGACATTCCTTGGTCGTTAAGAAATGAGCAAAAAGGTCATATAATGCTAGGGCAAGCAACAGTTAAATTAGGAAAATAAATAAATGAAAAAGAGGATGGAGGCACCAAGACACAACACTCCCACGCAACTGGAAGTCTTGAGCCGGCTAAAGCGGCTTCTTGTTCAAGCTGCGACGTCTTCCCCGTCAATCGCCATGCGCCACGTGGAATACCTTGGCGTCCTGGATCCACGCTGACGTGGCGTAGACCCGGACGCCCTTTTAGAGAGAGAAGCAGAGAGTCATCCAATATGACAGGGGGAAATCAAGAGAAAATTAGAAAGATATAGAGCGAGAAACAAGGCGCGGAGAGGCCGTCCAAAAACAGCAGAGAGAGAGAGAGGAAATTTGCTGCGTTTCTCTTCACAATCATTTTCTGTTTCTTTCTCAACCGAAGGAACTCGCGTTATAGCGTGTTAGCTCTCCTCCATTTCAGGGCTTCATAAAACTTCCCGACGAATAACAAATTTGTTTCCAGAAATTACAAAAAAATCTGTTCGAGGAGGAAAATATAATCAACTTAGAAGAATACACAGCGAATGAATGCAGATCGTACACCGGGGAAAACAAAATTAAGTCCGTGGATCTTGCGCATCTCTAACTCCGATAGATTGCTCGTGTACATTTTCGGCTGTATTAATTTATTGACTAATATTGAACAAATTTAAGTATTTTTGGTGGACAACTTTTGGAGGTGACTGGTAGCATAGGTTAGGAGGATCAAGGTCAGTACGAGATCCTTCTGGATTGGTTCTAGAAGGTGGGGATCTGGCGACAGTGGTGTCCGGATTAATCGTCTCATGAGAGAAGAAGCGAATCGCGGGGGAAAACGATGAAATGGACATCATTGCTTAAGGACATCAAGGAAAAGGTCGGTTTAACTCAATCTCCTTCAACTACTGCTACTTCTGCTGCTACTGCTTCTTCTTCTTATTCTTTATCTCATCGCGACAACAATGCCTCCTCGACTCTTCCCGGCTACGTTTCATCTCCTGCAAGGTTCTTTTCTTTTTGCTTCTGTAATTTCAATTCATATATGTTATTTGTCGTAGTAGATAACTGGGTTATAACGATTGGTACGTTGTTAGCAGTACATTTTCTTTTTTGATTTATTTAATGCGCGTGGTGCCTAAAATTAATCAGGTTTGAATTTATATTTTTGTCTGTGTTTTAGCGTTAATAACTACTACTTTTACGAGTTGCGAAATTAATTAGCTTTATCACCCCCTCTGAACTAGAATATAGCTAGAGGTGGTTTGTAAGAACAGCTGTATAATACTGAGGATGCTCTGATGCACGAGTGAGAAACCACAAAAAAGATAATGAGTAAGATGAACTTTGGGTTACTGATTAACGATATTACAATGCTAGTTTTCTTAGATTGTCGTTGTGGCCTATGGGTTTTAGTTCAAATCGAAAGCTAGGGGATTGCAGTTGAAGTAGGCCCTAGTTTAAACAAATAATTTAAAATGCATTTTCTTCATTGGCAAAAGAGATCAATAGCTTCACTTTAGGTGATGCTTTTTTTTTCCCTAGTTTTTGTGAAGATTGTTTGGTGGGTAACAGAAAAAAGGAGGACATAGTTGAGTTTATGAAAAATTAAGCAATGGCCTCATTTATTATTATAATGTTCCAACATATTATTGAGTAGGAAGAAGTTTTATAGTCATCTTGGTTAGGTGGAAACTGGAATCCAAAGGCTTGGTTAAGTTTATAGTTGTTGTCCATGCTAAAATGCTGTTCACTGGATAATCACATCTGTCATTTTTCAAGATAGGGTGCTTGAATCGTGAATAATGAGTTCAACCTTTCTTCCTCGTAGTCGTAGGGATAGTTAACCTATGTCTTGTTAGTAAAGTGAGTATGTTGGTCCTTTTTGTAAATGACTTAACTGTGAGATTGTTTGTAATATGGAGGTTGGCTTCATAGTTTAGAGCTCTTCCTGTAATATTTCACTTCTGGTGATATTAAATAATGTGAGTGAAGTGCTATGAAGGTGCAGGTTTGTTATGAAAACCTATTCTTTAACATATTTAGGTATGTCAACAAGGTGGAAAGGAGATGGGATACCCTCCTTGCGAGGATTCCCATCTCAGCCTCATTCTCCTCCCTGAAGAAGTGGGGGAAGGACAGGGAAATCCCAACTGGGGCATAGAGTTCCTATCTCACACTGGCCCTGTTTCTGCCCTGCAACTAGGGGTAAGGGACATAGATCTAAAGAGAGAGACAAAGGATCCATTGTGATCAGTTTATTTTTGATTGCTAAATAGAAAAGAGGGGAAAGACCAATTTATTATGCCCTAATTTTGAATATCTAACAGTTGAATCATTCATAAGTACTATTTTCTGAAATGCAAATGTGGGTTGCCTGAAGAATAATATGTTGCATCAGTGAATGCATAGAGATGAAAATGACCTGAAAGTCCTTTTAACTGTCATATTCATAATAGCAAGACAGATGGATAGTAAGAAAAATGAAGTTGTATATTATCCAGGGCAAACAAATATGAAAAAAATCCATTTAATAGCATTCTATGAAGTTATAGGTGAAGAGGTGTATAGATGAAGCCATAAATTGAAAAATATGCAAAATCCACAGGAAAACAACAACAATCTTTTCCAAAGCATTAACACACTGACATTGCTATAGAAATCAATCTATAAAATACAGTTGATTATTCTTTTCACCAATACAATGAGCCAAATCATAGTGATAAAGTAAAGTAATTAAAAGAAAAGGAAAGAAATAGGAACTTGTGGATAGAATGAGACAAAGAGCAGAGCTATTATCAGTAGTGTGAGAGAAATAGTTTTGGGTGGGAGGTGTAGTGACAGAGTGGATTGAGGAGTGACAAAATTCTTCAGGAGGGAGAGAGAGGCTGTGGGAATTTCAGTGGTAGGAAATGGAAAGTGGAGGTGGCGTTGTGTGGAAAAGAAGAGGAGGCTGAAACAAATGAATAAATGCTATGGTTTTTTAATTAAAAGTTCATTGTTAACCATTACTTCATTTATAGTCAATATTTACACGTCTTTTTTTTTGGTGCTAAGAAGCAAAAGTGAATTGACATTAACTATAAGAGAAATAAAAGAGTATAAAATAATGTTTACGTATCAAAATCTTATCAAAAGTATATTTTTATATAATAAATTTAATTATTTTTAAAGGGGAAAATGGTCTGAGTTCTATGTACTAGGTAGGAAGAACAATCCTTGTCCTTGTCCCATCCCCAGACAAGTGATACGCATATTTCCCCGAACCTGTTATCATCCTTGAGAAACAATTGAACGGGGCCAGTCCCTGTCACTGCAGGTCTTTTGCTTATTGTTATTTATACTCCATCATTGCCACTTGTGTTGCAGCAGAAGGGTTGAGAGATGCTGTAGTGCTGATAGTGTAGGTCAGTTACCCCAGATGTGTCCAATATGAATATTAAATTTCTAATTTGGTTTTCCATTGATATGCTGTACTTTCATGATTTCTGTTGAAAAATAATCTAAATTGCTTACTGTTGACTTATATTTTACTTCTACTTATCAAAAGATTTTAATGTTCAAAGGCCTATTTTTGGATTATCGACATTGATTTTATCTTATGTTGATTTTATTTATGTCAAAATTTAATGTTATTTAGATATGCCCATATTCTCTTCTAGGACCTCATTTTCCTCTCTCTATAACTTTTATTTATTTATTTATTCATGATAGTAGAGACAGACATGATTTGGAATTGGACTTCAAGAGATTTTGGGAAGAGTTCCGTTCGTCTGGCTCAGAAAAGGTTCTTGCCTGTCCATATTTCTTGTTATAATTTTACTTGGGATGAAATTAGACAGTGATAATATAAATTAATTATCAGTGCTAATGTCTCTCTTATTTTGCATGCAGGAGAAAGAAGCCGCCTTGAATTTGACTGTGGATGCCTTTTGTAGATTAGTGAAGCAACATGCTAATGTAGCCCAATTAGCTACCATGTAAGAACAACATTTTTCCATTTGAGTTATGCTCCTTGGGACATATGTCTTTTTTTCTTTTGCAGTCGCTTAATTGATATTGGATTGTCATTGCTCAATTGTATTGTTGCTGTTTTGAGCTTTTCCCTCTTTAAATTATTACCCTTCAAGATAAAGGCAGCAGTTTTTTAGTGCAATCACAACTTGATATTTTTTGCAGTGCTTTTCCTCTTCATGTTACTTCTAGTGACATAGTAATTATTTTGGAGTTTTACTTTATTTATTATGTAAATCTTGTGCTAACTTCTTGTGTAGGACAAACCAGTCACAAAACTCTTGTTATGTTCAACCACTATATGTTTGCTTCCAGTTGGAAAGAATTACTGATTGTTTTACTTCTATGCAATATTGTTCTTACCTCGTTCAGCATCTTAGCAATGATATTAATCGACACATATTTTATTCTTTGTACTTTTCCTAATTGTGAGCACATAGGCCAACCTTGACAGCTTTGGTGAATCACAGGTTAGTTGAAACACATATATTCTCTTTTGTTGTGGGAAGAGCATTTGTTACTGATATTGAGAAGTTAAAACTCAGCAGCAAATCAAGATCTCTGGATGTAGCAAAAGTTTTAAGATTTTTTTCAGAGGTCAACAAGGTAGGGCTGTTGGATCTAATTGTTGTCCTTTTTCATTTTTTGGTTTCACTTGATTTGTTTTTTGTAGTTATATTCATGTGTGCTGTCTACAGGATGGCATTAGTCCTGGTTCAAATTTGTTAACTGCAGTAGAAGTCCTGTTATCTGGGGTATGTTTTCATATTCTTTACTACCTTAACAAGCTTTCTTTGGGGAGCTGTATTTCAGGAAAAATGTCCTGTACCATTAATTATTCTACTTTGAAATATTATTGCTCTTTGTTGTTCTGTCATGTCATTCACATTAGTCAGTCTGATCTTCTGAAAATTGTTCATGTAATGGATATGCATTGACTTATCAAGGTAATGAAAATTTTAGTAACAATGGAATTATCTTGCCAATGGAGTTATACTATGTAAAATTCGTGAGATTTTGAATCCTGGATAGAAAGAACTACATATAGATATGCACATGACTGGGCATTTGTTTACGTTGTCCAATGTTTTAATCATTTAACAGCTTTGATTTTCTGATTATTTTTATCATTTGCAGCCCATTGATAAACAATCTCTACTTGATTCTGGGATATTGTGCTGTCTTGTACATATTCTCAATGCCCTTCTTGGTCCTGGAGAATCTGATCAAAGGCAACAGGCTGTTGAGTTAGAAGTGTCATTAGCAACTGAAAGAAACAGTGTTGGTGATGTTGTGCAAGGCCACCAGCTTGAGGTGCTGTTGATTGCATGCCCTTCTAGTTATGTACAGCCATACATGAAAATGCAATCTTAGTTGGAAAAATATTTTCAATGGATTCATTGTTATATTTCATGATGTATGACATTTCTCAATATTATGCATACTGTCTATTCAAATGAATTTTTTCCCTTTTGGTGTCTTCAAAGAAACTCTCTCATTTATTTATGGCCACTTGTGAAGATTTTGGGTTTTATGTGTTAGAGCCTGAATAATACTGGAATCAAGGATTTCTTTTGTGCTGAGTAAGAAGCTGTAAGTATGTTATGGGGATAAAAGAAGTTTTGGTGCCCAAATAAAAATGGGATGAGTTTCACGATGATGTTGAACTAAGGTGCATTTATGATCATGCATCAAGCGTCTTTTCTTTTAATTATTCTTTCATTTTTTAAAAATTGTGTTGGAGTGTTGAATGGCACTCCTTGATTGGATAGCTCTTAGCACTAGGTGTTCCTTCATTTAGCAATCAGTGGAGAAATATTTCACTTAGAAACATAGGACTTGGTCTCCCTTGAAGGTGGTGTTGGGAGTGGAGCTTCAACTCTATGTTAAATGTCATAAATTGTACCTCTGTGTGCGTTTGTATTTTTTGTAAGTTGACAGTGTGAACTAAAATATGGGCAGGGAAAGCATAGTAAGTGCTGCTGCCTTATTTCGGGTAGCCTAAAGGTTATATAACTGGAAACCTTTGCTACATGCTTTTCAAGCTCGAAACGTGCTTCTAGGTTAAGGTTTTAGCTTGTAGGGTCATGCAGCATGAGTTCTTTCAATGTTCTTTCCCATGATGAAGTTGTTGAGCTTTATTTATGATTAGGAAATCTCAATTTTTTTTTGGATGACTTATGAAGTGGCTGGTGTAAAGTATATTTTGGACTAGGAGTGTGTATAATCTGACCCAAGACCTTAGTTTGCTGGTAGCTTACTGAGTAATCCCTTTATTACTTGCTATGGTATTAATTCTTTTAGCACAACCATGGACTTAGCATATGATTCTTTATTTTGTAGAGATCCCGCCACATGCATATGTTTGTATGATATGACAGTTGTGATTACAATTAACTAAAATGATAAACTTTTGGGTTTAATTGTAGATATCTCTATTCATGCAGGTAGAGGGCAGTGTTGTGCATATCATGAAGGCATTAGCTAGCCATCCTTCAGCAGCACAGAGTTTGATTGAGGATGATTCATTACAGTTGCTGTTTCATATGGTTGCTAATGGTTCTTTAACTGTCTTCTCTCAGTATAAGGAGGGTCTTGTTCCGCTGCACAGCATACAGCTTCATAGACATGCAATGCAGGTGAGTGCATTATGCTTTTGCAGTGAAATACTTTTTTTCTTTTCCCCTTTGACCCACATAATAAAGTGCAATAAACTTGGGGGCCTGATAGTTGTATTCATGTTACTTTTTGGTTGTTCTCCAGATACTGGGCCTTCTTTTGGTCAATGACAATGGAAGCACGGCCAAATATATACGCAAACATCATCTGGTATGCCTTTACTTTAATAATTAGAAGCATGTCTGATGAGCCTTGTGTTACCCTAGCGAAACTATTATGGGAGATTAATATTGTACATAATTGAGTTACTGGCTCACTTTATGGTGTTTCGTAGATCCTGCATAAATGATTACCAGGACCAGATCTTAGTTTATCTTGCTCAGTTAGTGAAAGGTCTAAGCTAATATATGTAACGATGACTGTTTCTAACCTCAAGGCAGGCACAAGATAAAATTCCTTTAGGTGCATCCAGTTGGCTGTAGATTGATGTTCTCGTTTCCTGCAAAAATGTTTGACTCACTTCTGTAGCACACTTTTCATGACTTATAGCTAACATGATATTTGAAATATGATCTTTTGTGCTAGTCATGTAATGACTTCTGACATCTGTTTTTTCCTTTTAATTTTTAAAAAAATTTCTTTAATCATTTTTTTCATTTGTTGATCATATTTATTGACTTGGTTACAATTTACTTGTCATCCTTCAAAATTTCTCATTGGTGAATACTGTTCTGACATGCAGATAAAAGTTCTTTTAATGGCAATTAAAGATTTCAATCCAGATTGTGGTGATTCTGCGTACACCATGGGCATTGTAGACTTGTTACTTGAATGTGTGGAATTGTCATACCGACCTGGTAATTGGCTCATACTTTTTCCTCTTTGGATGGTTTAAGAATAATTCGTGATTAAAAGGAGTTGTCATTGTTGGTTCAAACCAGAATTTTTTGTCTTCTAAATATAGAAGGTCTGGAATTTATTTTCTTACAGCTTTAGGTTGTTTGTTGTCTATAAGTGTTATTCCTGATTCTATACAATTTTGGCTTGTAGAGGCTGGCGGTGTCAAGCTCAGAGAGGATATACATAACGCCCATGGTTATCAGTTCCTTGTTCAGTTCGCTTTAGTCCTCTCCTCCTTGCCACAAAATCAGACTATTGAGTCTGTTTATTCCAAGTTTCCTTCAGATGGTTCTCATGCAATGCATGATATGGGGAGAAAAGATTTCATGGAAAAGGAGGACCCTTCACTAAAATATATTTCTCCCACATTGTCTAGGTTGCTTGATGTTATTGTTAATCTAGCTCAAACTGGTCTAACGGATCCTACCGGATCTTCCGGAGGCAAAGGATCTAAATCTTCTCATACCAAGAGTAGTGGTCACAGCAGAAGTCGAACACCATCTGCTGATCGATTTGTTGATGAATCTTGGGACCAGGGCAATAATAAAGTGAAGGACCTTAAAGCAATCCAAATGTTGCAAGACATTCTTCTCAAGGCAGACAGCCAAGAAGTTCAGGCAGAAGTGTTAAATAGAATGTTTAAAATATTCTCCAGTCATATTGAAAACTACAAGTTGTGTCAGCAAGTACGGACGGTTCCACTTTTTATCCTAAATATGGCTAATTTCCCTCCGTCACTGCAGGAGATAATAATGAAAATTCTTGAATATGCTGTGACAGTTGTGAATTGTGTTCCTGAGCAAGAACTGCTGTCTCTTTGTTGCTTGTTACAGCAACCAGTAACAGCAGAGTTAAAGCAGACCATACTTTCTTTCTTTGTAAAGCTCTTATCCTTTGACCAACAGTACAAAAAAGTACTGCGGGAAGTTGGTGTACTGGAAGTTCTGCTGGATGATTTGAAGCAGCACAAGTTTCTTTTGGGTCCAGAGCAACATAGTGGTAACTCTACTCAGTTTGAGAGAAAATCCAGCTCAAGCAACTTCAAGAAACACTTGGACAGTAAGGATGTTATTATATCTTCACCCAGGCTTTTAGAATCAGGTTCGGTGGAGTTTCCTCTTTTCGAAGTTCAGGGCACAATTGCTGTTGCATGGGATTGTTTGGTATCTTTGGTGAAGAAAGCAGAAGCTAATCAAGCATCATTTCGATCAGCCAATGGTGTGACCACTGTGCTTCCTTTTTTGGTGTCTAATATTCATCGTTCTGGTGTCCTTAGAATACTATCATGTTTGATCACTGAGGATGTCACACAGGTATGTGACAATCATATTTTCATCTTAATTTTGAACTTGGATAGAGCTCACTCAAAGAATTTTGTCTTTGCCTATATAATAACTGTATAATGTAGAGAATAATTGCATTCATGCATGTTTTTGTCTGTATATAATAACTTATACTTCTGGTATTGTCTTATTACCTCTGCCCTGTGTTACATGTTGTTGTATTGATTCTTTTTCCAGGCTCATCCAGAAGAATTAGGTGCACTTGTTGAAGTTCTAAAAGGTGGAATGGTTACAAGTGTTTTGGGACATCAGTACAAGCTTCAAACTGAAGCCAAATGTGACACGATGGGAGCATTGTGGCGCATATTGGGAGTTAATTGTTCTGCTCAAAGGGCTTTTGGTGAATTCACTGGTTTTTCTCTTCTGCTAACCATGCTCCACAGTTTTCAAGGTGACACAGGAGAGACAGATGGATCTTCTTTTAAAGTTTACATCAAGGAATTTACATATTTGTTGCGCCTGATGACGGCTGGAGTCTCTGATAACACTGTTAATAGGATGAAACTACATTCTATTATAACATCTCAAACTTTTTTTGATCTTCTATCTGAATCTGGGTTGTTATGCGTTGAGTGTGAAAAGCAAGTCATACATTTATTGTTTGAACTTGCCCTTGAAATTGTTCTTCCACCTTTCTTGACATCAGAGAATGACATATCGTCTAACGTGATTGAAACCGAGTCATCTTGTTTTATGTTAACTACACCATCTGGTTTATTTAATCCTGATAAGGAACGGGTGTACAACTCGGGGGCTGTCAGAGTTGTTATTCGTGCACTGTTGCTTTTTACTCCAAAGATGCAGTTAGAAGTTCTTAACCTAATTGATAGGCTAGCTCATGCTGGTCCTTTCAATCAGGAAAGCCTTACCTCTGTAGGTATGAAATGGATCTCCTTGAGTGTTTTTATGCATTACTAAACCAGTGATTGGCTTCCTTATAATTTGCTTTTGTTCATCTATTTAGGTTGTGTGGAACTTTTACTGGAGACAATTCACCCCTTTCTCTCGGGATCATCTCCACTACTTTCTTATGCTTTGAAGATTGTGGAAGTTCTAGGGGCATATAGGTAGGAATTGTGGCCATTTCCTGAGATTTAAGTTCCTGTTTTATCCATTTAACCAATGTATTGAACTTCTGTTTCTGAAAATGAAATTGTAATATTTGTGATAGGTTATCTGCATCAGAACTTCGCATGCTTATAAGGTATATTGTGCAAATGAGGGTGATGAATTCAGGCCATGTTATTGTGGAAATGATGGAGAGATTAATTCTTATGGAAGATATGGCATCAGAAGATGTTTCTCTTGCACCATTTGTAGAGATGGACATGAACAAAGTTGGGCATGCTTCCATTCAGGTGTCTCTAGGGGAAAGATCTTGGCCTCCTGCTGCTGGTTATTCCTTTGTTTGTTGGTTCCAATTTCAAAATTTGTTGAAATCACCAGCAAAGGAAATGGAACCTTCCAGAGTTGGAAGTTCTAAGAGAAGAAGTGGCTTTAGTGGGCAGCAATATGAGCAGAATATGCTCCGGATATTTTCTGTTGGTGCAGCGAATAATGAAAACACCTACTATGCAGAACTCTTTCTACAGGAGGATGGTGTTTTAACTCTTTCAACCAGCAACTCCAGCTCCTTGTCATTTTCGGGATTAGATCTGCAGGAAGGCCAGTGGCATCACCTTGCTGTTGTTCACAGTAAACCAAATGCTCTTGCTGGACTTTTCCAAGCTAGTGTTGCTTATGTGTATCTCAATGGAAAGCTTAGACACACTGGGAAACTAGGTTATTCTCCTTCTCCTTTTGGAAAACCTTTGCAAGTAACAATTGGCACTCCGGTAAATTTTGCAAGAGTTGGTGACTTGACTTGGAAACTCCGCTCTTGCTATCTTTTTGAGGAGGTGCTCTCATCAGGTTGTATTTGTTTCATGTACATTCTTGGTAGAGGATACCGAGGACTCTTCCAAGACTCCGATCTTCTTCGTTTTGTTCCTAACCAAGCTTGTGGTGGTGGTAGTATGGCTATCATAGATTCATTAGATACTGAACTGAGTTTGGCTTCTAACACCCCAAAGCTTGAAACTGCTAGCAAGCAGGGGGATTCTAAGGCAGATGGTAGTGGGATTGTTTGGGATTTGGAAAGACTGGGGAACTTGTCATTGCAGCTCTCTGGGAAGAAACTTATATTGGCATTTGATGGAACATGTACAGAATCTATTCGAGCATCTGGGACATTTTCCATGCTCAATCTGGTTGATCCCATGTCGGCTGCTGCTTCTCCTATAGGGGGTATGCAGCCATTTCCTTTCACTTAAAACATTTATGTGAATTATGGAGTCTGATTCATGCGAGAACCATTGTTAAATTGTCTCTCATATTTTTGTTTGTTTCTTTCTGTAGGTATACCACGTTTTGGACGCCTTCATGGGGACATCTACATATGTAGGCAATGCTTGATTGGGGATACCATTCGTCCTATAGGTGGGGTGCCTGTTGTTCTTGCTCTTGTTGAGGCTGCTGAAACCAGGCAAATGCTTCACATGGCTTTGACTTTATTTGCTTATGTACTTCAGCAAAATCCTCAGAATGCGAGAGAGATGCAAACATGCAGGGGTTACCATTTGCTTTCTCTCTTTTTGCGTCGTAGAATGTCACTATTTGACATGCAATCTCTTGAGATCTTTTTCCAGATTGCTGCATGTGAAGCTTCGTTTTCTGAACCTAAGAAGCTGGAAGTTGCTCGGAATGCTTTGTCTCCTGTCACTAGTACTCCAGAAACTAGCTTTGAGGATCTTAATTTGGCAAAATTTCATGATGAAACTTCCTCTGTCGGATCTCATGGAGATATGGATGACTTCTCTGCTCCAAAAGATTCATTTAGTCATATTTCTGAACTTGAAAATACTGAGATGCCAGTTGAAACTTCAAATTGCATCGTTCTGTCAAATGCGGATATGGTTGAGCATGTCTTGTTGGACTGGACTTTGTGGGTTACTGCCCCTGTTTCAATCCAAATTGCGCTACTGGGTTTTTTGGAGCATCTAGTGTCCATGCACTGGTACAGGAATCATAACCTTACAGTTCTGCGCCGAATTAACCTTGTTCAACACCTATTGGTGACTCTGCAGCGAGGTGATGTTGAAGTTCCTGTTCTGGAGAAATTGGTTGTACTTCTTGGGGTCATCTTAGAAGATGGCTTTCTGGTCTCCGAACTCGAACATGTGGTTAAATTTGTCATAATGACATTTGACCCACCCGAACTGAAGTCACAACGTCAGATAATGCGAGAGTCAATGGGGAAACATGTGATTGTAAGAAATATGCTGCTGGAGATGCTTATTGATCTTCAAGTAACCATAAGATCAGAAGAGTTACTGGAACAGTGGCATAAGATTGTCTCATCCAAATTAATTACATATTTTCTTGATGAAGCTGTTCATCCTACTAGTATGAGATGGATCATGACTCTACTTGGTGTGTCTCTTGCTTCTTCCCCTACATTTACCCTTCGATTTCGCACTAGTGGAGGGTACCAAGGTTTGGTGCGCGTAGTGCCAAGTTTCTATGATTCTCCAGATATATACTATATCTTGTTCAGTCTGATATTTGGCAAGCCAGTTTATCCAAGACTACCTGAAGTGCGCATGCTAGACTTTCATGCTCTGATGCCAAGTGATGGAAGTTATGTGGAATTAAAATTTGTAGAACTGTTAGAATCAGTAATTGCTATGGCAAAATCTACTTTTGATAGAGTGAGTATTCAGTCAATGCTTGCCCACGAAACTGGAAACCTTTCCCAGGTTGCTGCTGGCCTTGTGGCAGAACTTGTGGAGGAAAACTCAGACATGGCTGGAGAGCTTCAGGGTGAAGCTCTGATGCATAAGACGTATGCGGCACGTTTAATGGGTGGGGAGGCATCAGCTCCCGCTGCTGCAACCTCAGTCCTACGATTCATGGTTGACCTGGCAAAGATGTGTCCCCCTTTCTCTGCTGTGTGCAGGCGGGCGGAATTTTTTGAAAGCTGTGTTGAACTGTATTTTTCTTGCATTAGGTTTGTGTCAAGAAACTATCTAATTTGTGATTTGTCTTCAGAAATTCTTTTTCCTTTTAGCTGGAATGTTATATCATGTAATCTCATTTTACATGATTTTGGATTCTGCCTCTTGCAGAGCAGCCTATGCAGTGAAAATGGCTAAAGCGCTCTCTGAAAAGACAGAAGAAAAGAACATTAATGATTTTGATGATACTGGTAGTTCTCAAAATACATTCTCTAGCTTGCCTCAAGAGCAGGAGCCATCTGTCAAAACCTCTGTCAGTGTTGGAAGCTTCCCCCAGGGGCAGGTTAGTACGAGTTCTGAGGATATACCTTTAGACCTAAATTATAGTGATGTTGATAAATCAGAGACCACGGCGGAAGTTCCCCTGGAAGAATCAAACAAATCAATGCAAGAAGAGATCCAAGCTGTTCAGAGCATAGATTGTGATCATGTTGACCCAGCCTCTGCTACCTCAAGTTCCAATGATTTCAGTTGCCGCAATATTAAAGGTGCCATGGATCACATTCAACAGACGGATTCCCAGAGTTCTGCATCTTTTACTTTGCTAGATTCTCCTATTTTATCTGAGAAATCTAATCCTAGAATCCCACCTACGGCTGTTTCTTCTCCTGTTGTTGTATTGACATCTTGGCTAAGTTCAAATCCGAATGAATCGAAATCACCTTTAGCTGCTACTCCTTCCATGGAGTCTTATGCATCTGCTAGTGAATTTGATCCATCTCCAGATTTGAAGTCTAGTTCTCAAGGAGCATCTGCCGCAAATGCATTTTTTGTGGTTAGTCCAAAGATTCTCCTTGAAATGGATGATTCTGGCTATGGTGGTGGTCCTTGTTCTGCTGGAGCAACTGCTGTGCTAGATTTTATGGGGGAAGTTCTTTCTGGTTTTATGACTGAGCAGATGAAAGCAGCGCAGGTTGTAGAGAGCATACTAGAGATGGTTCCTTTGAACATTGATGCTGAATCTGTGTTAGTTTTCCAGGGTTTGTGCCTTAGTAGACTGATGAACTTTCTTGAAAGGCGTCTGCTCCGTGATGATGAGGAAGATGATAAAAAGCTAGATAAAAGCCGATGGTCCTCAAACTTGGATGCATTTTGTTGGATGATAGTGGATCGTGTATATATGGGTGCTTTTCCTCAGCCAGCTGGTGTACTGAAAACATTAGAGTTCCTTTTATCAATGTTACAATTGGCTAACAAAGATGGACGAATTGAAGAAGCATCTCCTGGAGGAAAGGGTCTCTTATCCATTGCTAGAGGAAGCAAGCAACTTGATGCTTATATACATTCAATTTTAAAAAATACAAATAGAATGATATTGTATTGTTTTCTTCCATCATTCTTGGCAACCATTGGAGAAGAGGATCTCCTCTCAAGCTTGGGTTTGCTTATTGAGCACAAAAGGAAGGTGTCCTCAAGCTCTTCACTAGAAGATTCAGGAGTTGATATCTATGCAATTTTACAGCTATTGGTTGCTCACAGGCGAATTATATTCTGTCCCAGTAATCTTGATGCTGATCTAAATTGCTGTCTTTGTGTAAATTTAATATCCCTTCTCCGTGATCAAAGGCGAAATATACAGAATGTGGCAATTGATTTATTCAAGTATTTGCTGGTGCATCGCAGGGCTGCAGTAGAAGACTTGCTTGTCTCAAAACCAAATCTAGGACAACACCTGGATGTGCTACATGGTGGTTTTGACAAATTATTGACTGGTAGTTTATCTTCTTTCCTTGAGTGGCTTCGGAACTCTGAACAGATAGTCAATAAAGTGTTGGAGCAGTGTGCTGCCATTATGTGGGTACAGTTTATTGCTGGATCAGCTAAATTTCCTGGAATAAGGTTAAAAGGCATGGAGGGGCGTCGAAAGAGGGAAATTGGGAGAAGATCCAAAGAAATTTCAAAATTAGATTTGAGGCACTGGGAGCAAGTAAATGAACGTAGGTATGCACTGGAAGTGGTTCGAGATGAAATGTCTACTGAGCTAAGAGTTATCCGTCAAGATAAGTATGGATGGGTTCTCCATGCTGAAAGTGAGTGGCAAACGCATCTCCAACAGCTTGTACATGAGCGAGGAATATTTCCAATGCGTAGACCTGCTGTAACTGGAGATCCTGAGTGGCAGCTTTGTCCCATTGAAGGTCCATACAGGATGCGCAAAAAACTTGAACGCTGCAAATTGAGAATTGATAGTATCCAAAATGTTCTTGATGGGAATTTGGATTTAGGAGAAGGAGAGCCATCCAAAGCAAAAAATCAAGGCTGTCCCGATGCATCTGATACTGATTCTGAATCATTCTTTCACAATTTGACTGATGGTGCAAAGCAGGACTGTGTTGATGGAGAGCTGTATGATGAAACATTTTTGAAAGGATCAGATGATGTCAAAGATGCCGCTTCTGCTAGGAATGGCTGGAATGATGACAGAGCTAGCAGCAGTATAAATGAAGCAAGTCTTCACTCGGCCCTTGAATTTGGTGGTAAGTCTAGTGCAGTGTCTGTTCCTATATCAGAGAGCATACAAGAGAAATCTGATGCAGGATCTCCAAGGCAGTCTTCATCTGTCAAAATTGATGAAGCTCAAGGTACAGTGGATAAATCAGAGAAGGAATTACTCGATAATGGCGAATATTTAATAAGACCTTATCTGGAACCTCTTGAAAAAATACGATTCAGATACAACTGTGAAAGGGTTATAGCTCTTGATAAACATGACGGTATATTTCTGATAGGGGAACTTTGTTTGTATGTAATTGAGAACTTTTACATTGATGACTCTGGGTGCATCTGTGAAAAGGAATTCGAAGATGAACTTTCTGTTATTGATCAGGCTTTGGGTGTTAAAAAAGATGTTACTGGCAGTATGGATTTCCAGTCAAAGTCAACTTCATCTTGGAGCATGACAGCAAAGACCTGGGTGGGAGGAAGGGCATGGGCCTACAGTGGTGGTGCCTGGGGAAAGGAGAAAGTATGTAGTAGTGGTAATTTGCCTCATCCTTGGCGTATGTGGAAGCTTAATTCCGTTCATGAGATTTTGAAGCGTGATTACCAACTGCGTCCTGTTGCTGTTGAAATATTTAGCATTGATGGTTGTAACGATCTGCTGGTATTCCACAAGAAAGAGAGAGAAGAAGTGTTCAAAAATCTGGTTGCCATGAATCTTCCGAGGAACAACATGTATGAAGTTATCATCCTGTTGCTTATTCAGGGGTTTCTCTTAATTTTCTTTTATTATTGCCTTTTTTATATACTTTTTCTTGGTTATACCTCTATTATATGATCTTAAGCCTGTTGCTCTGTTCAGTCTTTTGATCTCGCCAACAGTATGCCAAATGACATAAAAATGGTATATTACCCCCAACCATGATAAAAAGCATTGCACATTTTGCAAACATGGTGCTTGTCTTCACGCGTTGATGTGTCTAAGAGTGTAAGTTTGGTGTAAATGTGGATTGCATTTTCTTGGATGCACCTTCATCCATGTAACAGCTGTATTGGGGGCTGCTATGCTGTTGTCTAAAAAAATTTCTTGCTTTCTTATCATATCATTTTGCATTAGTTATCTTCTTGTGTATGTTTTTGACATGCTTATGCCTCAGTGCAGTGCTAACATTTTAGTTGCTTTTCCATTATGTTCCTTTCTAAGATTATTTACTTTATCATTCTCTCCCTTGCAGGTTGGATACAACCATTTCAGGATCAACTAAACAGGAAAGCAATGAGGGCAGCCGTCTTTTTAAAATAATGGCCAAGTCCTTCTCCAAAAGGTGGCAAAATGGAGAAATTAGCAATTTCCAGTACCTCATGCATCTCAACACATTAGCGGGACGTGGATACAGTGATCTTACTCAGTATCCGGTCTTTCCTTGGGTTCTTGCAGATTATGAGAGTGAAATTCTTGACTTATCAGATCCAAGAACATTTCGTAAGCTTGACAAGCCTATGGGTTGTCAGACACCAGAGGGAGAGGAGGAGTTTAAGAAAAGGTCAGTTATCCTGATCATGATTTCTTTTCATGTATCATGCAGATGCATATGTTTTAAATGATTATTGCCAATTTCCATAGTATGGTGTCTAATATAGCACTTTTGTTAATGTGATCTCTTACTAATACTTAATTCAGTTTACATGCAACATTGCTTTCCTTTTATCACATATTTTTTTCTTTTCAGATATGAGAGTTGGGATGATCCTGAGGTCCCCAAATTTCATTATGGTTCTCATTATTCTAGTGCTGGAATTGTCCTTTTTTATCTCCTTCGCCTGCCACCATTCAGTGTAGAGAATCAGAAGCTTCAGGGTGGTCAGTTTGATCATGCTGATCGCCTTTTTAATAGTGTTAGAGATACTTGGTTTAGTGCTTCTGGAAAGGGCAACACATCTGATGTGAAGGAATTGATTCCAGAATTCTTCTACATGCCTGAGTTTTTGGAAAATAGGTTCAATCTTGACTTGGGAGAGAAACAATCAGGGGAGAAGGTTTGTCTTGATTATAGTTTGCAACATTGTTGGCTAATCATTTGTTGTGAATACATCATACAGAACATAGATTATTATAATGATGTGTGTCATCTTTTTAGGTTGGTGATGTCATCTTACCTCCTTGGGCCAAAGGCAGTGCTAGGGAGTTCATCAGGAAGCATAGGGAAGCACTGGAATCTGATTATGTTTCAGAGAATCTGCATAATTGGATAGACCTTATCTTTGGATATAAACAGAGAGGAAAGGTGGGTTTCTAGATTCTTTTATAATCATTTATCTTTAGCTAAAAGCTTAATTTTTTTTAATGAGAACATTCTGTCATATCCTTCAATTCCTTTTGTTTTAATAAAAGTTACTAACGGCACTTCGTCAAATGCTTAGGAGCACATGGGGAGTCTGCAGTCTTTTTTTATTTTCAATTTAAATTCTGAACTCTATGTTAGGCTTTCTTTGAAGTCAAGTAATTATGATTCCTAGTTGAAAGGTTCTCAGTTTCTCCTTGCTACTTTATTGCATTGTTGAAACTTAGTAAGAAAAGAAAATTTTCAACCAAAACCGTTGAATGTTATTATTCATCGGATGCATTTCGTTGGCATCTAGACACTATTGTCAAGAATTGGCAAGTAATTTCCTGCATACTTGTTTCCTCATATTTTATTTCATCAATTCTTAACCAGAGTAGTTAGCTTATTTTGGTTGAAATCTTCAAGATTTCTATATAATCTGAGATTAAAATATCTGCTCAGCCCATATTTTAAGATTTGTATGTGTCATTGTAATGTTGAACTTCAGTTCTCCTTTATGCTGCAATTATAAATTCCACCGTTATATTGACAGGTGGCTGAAGATGCTGTAAATGTTTTCTATCATTACACATACGAGGGGTGCGTGGACATAGATTCAGTTGCTGATCCTGCAATGAAAGCCTCCATTCTTGCACAGATTAACCATTTTGGACAAACACCCAAGCAACTTTTCCTTAAGCCCCATGTTAAAAGGCGGATTGACAGAAAACTTCCTCTTCATCCTCTCAAGCATTCAGTCCATCTAATTCCTCATGAAATACGCAAGAGTTCGTCTTCCATAACTCAGATTATTACTTTTCATGAGAAAGTTCTTTTGGCAGGGACAAATAATTTGCTAAAACCTAGAACATATACCAAATATGTCGCGTGGGGTTTCACGGACCGTAGCTTGAGATTTATGAGCTATGATCAAGACCGGCTCCTCTCTACGCATGAAAATCTTCATGGGGGCTACCAGATTCAGTGTGCTGGTGTCAGTCATGATGGTAACATTTTGGTGACTGGTGCCGATGATGGGTTAGTTTGTGTTTGGAGAATCGGCACAGATGGACCCCGTTTATTAAAAGGCTTGCAATTGGAGAAGGCACTTTGCGCCCATACTGCTACGGTAACATGTATTCATGTCAGCCAGCCCTACATGCTTATTGTCAGTGGATCAGATGACTGCACGGTTATTATTTGGGATCTTAGTTCCTTGGGTTTTGTTAGGCAGCTTCCTGAGTTGCCTGCACCGGTTTCTGCAATTCATGTGAATGACTTGACGGGGGAAATTGTAACGGCTGCTGGGATTTTGGTTGCTATTTGGAGCATTAACGGGGATTGCCTTGCAGCGGTGAACACATCTCAGCTGCCATCTGATTCTATCCTGTCGGTAACAAGTTGTACCTTTTCTGATTGGCGGGAAACAAACTGGTATGTGACAGGGCACCAGAGCGGTGCTGTCAAAGTATGGAAAATGGTTCACTACTCTGAGCAAGAGAGTGCCCTTGCCCAAAGCAAGTCATGTAACAACAGTACAGGGGGGTTTAATTTGGGTGATAGACTACCGGAGTACAAGCTGGTCCTCCACAGGGTACTGAAGTTTCACAAGCATCCAGTTACTGCTGTTCACCTCACAGGCGACCTTAAGCAGTTACTGAGTGGGGATTCTGCCGGGCATTTGGTGTCGTGGACACTACCAGACGAGAATTTGAAAGCAGCTTCGTTTAATTAGGGGTGACTGGTAGAAGAAAAAGCAGTTTGGGATAACTTCAGCTCTTGGTATAGCTAGTGATTCATTGTCAAAACCTAAAATGGGTATTGAGCCCTGGCTCGTCGGGGTGGAAGGATCAATTGTGTATTTATTATTATAAGAAACAGAAAAGGTAAAACCAAGACAGCTGGGCTGGGCTTGATACAGAATAAGAAGGTAAAGGAAGATGAGAAAACGTTGAAAAATCTGACAAGCATGAGGCCTACCACGGTGTGTATGACTTGTAGCTCGATCAACTGGTTGAGAAGGTGATAGTGATGGGTTGTATGTTGTTGTATTATGATGATTGACGGATGATGTTGCCAATTTTGGACGAAGACATCAGTCCTCTCAGTTGGGTTTTTTTGTTTTATATATATATATAATTTTTAAATTTTGGTCCTGACAGTGTAAATAGATGGAGTTACTGACAGTGTGGGACGAATTTGTATAGCCGAAAAATATGACATGAGTCAAGTCAGCATTTCAGTTGTGGACAAAGTTTGGCATAGTGCAGTTGGGCACCCGGCGCCCATTTTTTTGTGTGAATCATGCTCATCTCATCTGTGTCTGCGCTCGTCTTCCTTGCAAAGAATACATGGTGATTGCTCAACCGGAGGTGCTCCTAAGTGTTTCTTCGTGAAAACTGAATTTTTTTTTGAAAATGACCCTAGTTGGAACCTCTTATCTTCACGGTTGAGAAAGTGACCATGACCCCATTAAGTCTGTTAAAAGTACTCATTTAATTTAAAATATTTAACTAAAGGTTTTATTCTCAAGTATTTTTTTTTAAAAAAACAAAAATAATTTTTTTATTCAAAAAAAAATTAGGGTTATATAACATAAAAAATTTTAGTCATGACACCCAAAAATAAATGAAGCACTAATAATATATTGTTAAATTAGTAAAAAATAACTTAGCATTTGCTTGTCCCACAACCTCCCCCTTTTATCCTATTTAATAAGGAAATTTTTGAAAATAGTCATATTTTTACTCCTCTTTGTATTTATGACCAACCCTAATTCATACTTGTTAAACTAACCACTTTAGACGATTTTACTCCTAAACCCTAAAACACAAGCCTAAAAACACGTCATTCATTTTCTTCTCATTTCCTTTACATTGCTGCAGTGCTGGTCAATTGCTAGTTTCATCTTCATCTTCGACAGTTCAAACAACACAACAACAACAAGAAAAAATTTTAGTCTGATTTATATTGGATAAAATTTTTGTCATCTCTGTGTGTTTACAAGTAATTTCTCAAAATTTGGCATGAATTTTCGTAATTAAAGCACTAAATTAAACTGCTGTGGTTGTTTATTTCTTCGTTGTTAATAAAATGTTGACACAATCGTAGAGAAGTAGGCATGTAGATATGACAAATTGTAGAAAATAGGTCCATTTTGGTGTTTTGAGTGAGAAAATGCAGAAAACGGAGGAGGAAGACGATGACTGCAAATAGGTCTCTGGGCGCGTGGAGTTCACATGCCCAAACTATTTTTTGGGCCCCGGGTTCCCGCGGACCCAAGGCAGTCTTTTCTCAAGGTGTGTGCACCACACGCACCCTGAGGTTTTATTAAATTTATTATAAATTTTGATATTTTAATATATTTTTTTATGTTATTATTTGTTTTTATATTTTATTAATTATTTTGATATTTTATTATTAATTTTTAACTAATTATTATTTATTGAATCTGTGCAGGTAAAAATGGCAACTCAACCTCGCTTGAAAATTCCGATAGATGAGCACTTTCATTCAGAAGCGTGTTGTCTGACGAGATTTGCGGTGCTAGGCCAAATACGAGGTAAATTAAGTGAGACGCAATTAGGTATGTTTAGGCAAACTTGTTTAGGCCATTTGTTAGACATAGGTAGTTTACATCATTCACCTATCTTAATTCATTACATGATATATGAGATAAATGTGATTTTCAGTTGGTAGCCAGATGGTCCGGTTTTCATGGGTTGAGTTTGGGTTGATAACTGAACATAGGTGTTGGCATTTTCCTACTTTACATTTGGAAGATAGTTCTCATCTTAGGGATATGATATTTGGGGATAGAGATGTCATCACCTTAGACAATCTAGATTTAGTATTTGATGTATTAGATTTTTCTTTTCTTTTAGATGTAGATGTAATTAGATTATCCCTCATTGAGAGGTTTTTATTTGGTAAAGATGGTAGATCACATGCCGATTTTTGGGTATTAGATATTTTAGAGGATTTAGAGGAGTTTAATAGATACCCATGGGGATCTGCCGCCCATCTCTACATCATGCAGTCTTTGCGCTGATTCATTGCCATCCAGCACGGCAAATACAGGAGCATTGCCGCACGATTGGCAGCTAGTGGACAGTAATTTAAGGGCAAATATAATATCAAGGGGATGTCAATTGCTTTTCAGGTATTGATAATAAACAAAATGTGATTCTATCGTATTGATAATATTTTTGATTTTGTAATGCTATAACTTATGCCATGCAGGTGTGAATTTACGAGAGTATTCCTAGCCTGCAGAATAAGTTTGCTTCTATCGTACGCGATGGCGTCCCGCGCATCATTCGTTAGAAGAACATGAAGTGGAGTTTGACAATTGCGATGTTGCAACGGTATTTGTTTGTATTAGAGACATTTCAGGTAGTTCCTTCCCTATAGTTTGACGATTTAGAGCTGGAACTGCCTCACGTGGCTGAATTGATGGAGATTATTCAACCACAAGGTGCATACGGTGGTAGCGTCCTAGCGACATCGAGTTATGTGCAGGTATGTTTTATAATTGTGTTGACACATTAATAATAAATGTTATATATTTGTCTAACACATGTTATTTTTCTGTTATAGTGTCAGTTTCCTGCGAGGTCTCATCATTTGCTAGCAGTCTCACATCATTCAGCAGCTACCTCACATCATTCTCCACCTGTATCGCATCATCATTCACCAGTCATGTCACATCACTCAGCGAGTTTCGGATATCATCATTCACCAGTACTAGCACAGTATCCAGTGAGGTCACCATCACCGGTTTTGTCGCACGAACATTCGCCGTCTCCATTGCACCATTCAGTCGCCAGACCAGCATACATCACGAGGAGTTTAGGAGATTTGTCAAAAATTGGTTCAACTCCTTAGATTCAGAGATCCACTGCATGCGGCAAGACATCATGTATATACAAGATGATGTTGAGAGGATAAAGCGTGTCATCGCGTGCAGCAAATAGAGCGCGAAGTTGTCGGTCGGGTCGATTAGCTATCAGCAGACTTGCAGGCATGGATGGCATTGAGTGGCTATTAACAACCACAGGTTAGTTTATTTATTCTATCATATAAACTATTATTTATGTTTTGTTGCTATAACTTGATTATGTTGTATATTGCAGCGTTGCACAGGTTTTGAAGCTAGCCAATCCTCTAGCATACTATCTGACTGTCAGAATCTGAGTATGAAGGTGATGTAAGTCGTAGTCGGTTCAGTAGGGTTTACAAGAGTGGGCCACAAGAAAGAAGCCCGTACACAAATCCCAGATAAGCGGTCGCGCACAATCCAATCGAATATGAAATTGCCACAGTATCCACCAGATATTGTGATAAACCCTATTGGCCCATATGACGAGAGTGTCTACGCTGCGTACATGAGTTGGCTGGAGCAACCGGATGCGACCATTGAGATGCGGGCAGTCACTATCACGCCGAGTTGGCTGCGTGGTATTTCAGATGCGGATTCTCAATTAAAAGATACTGTAAGTTTTCTACCCACCCAATTGGTCATTAGTTGGTAGTATACAAATGTTAGATCTAAAATTCGTTCTTTCATTAATGCAACACATTAATGAGTACTGTTATCTGTTGGCCCATCGATAACCGGCGTGTCCCCACAGTATTCACCAGAATGTTATTATTACGCATGCCCACCTATATGTGCGTTTAAATTCCTAACTTTTATATGATTTATTTTAATACTGTAACTATATTTTGATTTACTCGGTTCCTAATCCTCACTGTTTGACTTTTCAAACCCAATTACTTTACAAATGGCGACGCAGGAATGATGAGCCCCCAGACTACTCCGACCTTGAGATACACATCCGAGGTGATCAATCGGGTATCTACAAGCCTTGGAAGACAGTAGATTATGTCTTACTGCCTGCACTAATTTGTGGAGATCATTGGGTGGCAATGTCTGTGGACTTGGTGAGGCATAGCATCACAGTGTTTGATTCTTCCCCCAAAGGACATTCAAATAGCGAGCTTTGTGAAGCAATGAAGCCCGTTTGCATGCTAGTCTCAATGGGATTACGCAGCCTATAATTTTGGAATGCGTGACTAGACTGCACAAAAATGAACATGTCGTTCCAGTCCCGTAAGGCTGAAGGTACACCGACTCAACATGTAAATAGCGGGGATTATGGTGTTTTCGTTTGTAAATATATAGAATATTTTATGTTAGGTCGGCCATGGGATTTCACAGCAGATCACGGCCTATTTTTTAGGATTAAAATTGTATTAGACCTGTTTGTAGGTCGAATACATTGATGTAGTACTTCTTTATTTTTTATGTAAATAAATTTTTGATTGAAGTTGTTATGGTTGTATTGTTTGTGTAGGTTTGTAGTTGGTGGGTGTTGTTGTGAAGTTGTTGTGGTTATGTCGTTTGTGTTGGTTTGTTGATGTGCTTATCGTGGTGGTTATGTTGTGTTGGTTTAGTTGTTTTTGTTGATGTATTGATCGTGTTGGTGTTGTTGATGTAGTTGTGTGCGATGTTAGTCATACCGAATGGCAATTGTTTCTGTACGCAACATAATAATGGCAATTGATTGTGTTGGTGTTGTTGATGTAGCTTGCTGATTAAAGTTCGCACCTGGGTAAGTATTGCCAGCTTCGCAATCATTCCTCCACGTATGAAGTGACATTTCATTAGCCATGTCAACATCTTCACCTTGCACAAACGGCGGAGCTTGAAAAAAATCGTGTGCATGCTCTTCATTTATTGGGCAAAACGTATATTCTCCATGGCTAACTGAAGCTCCACGCTGTATTGGTGAAGGATCTATAGGATTTGTATAATATTGACCGTGGTCGAACTAGTTACTATCCCAAGAAGATACAACTGGTTGTGTAGAAACCTCTGCATCAAAAGCTGGCACGTTACTTTCAGGAACCCTGGGCTCACTAGGAACAACTTGCTCTGCAGAGAGATAAAGTATAGGAAGATCTTTATACCATTCCAGCCTAATACTATGCATAAAAGTGGATACAGTATCATCGTCATCGATATCAACATATATCCAAGATCTCATCTCTACATCTTTGAAACCAGTTTTCAGTTGAATGTTAAATTCTGTTGAATTAATTCTAGTACGTTCGTATATTACGCTCAATAAGTCATGGTACTTAATATCTTTTCGTACAGATATAAGACGGACCCTTCCACCGCGGTATTTTTCTGAACCGTTAGATAACATAACCCATGATCCTCCATGCCGAACACCAACAGGTATGATTTCAGCCATATACCTGAAAATTAATGGACAAATTAGTAATTAATATTATATTTATAATCTTTATAATAATTATAAATTCAATGAATAGATTTTCTAATATAATGACTAAAAAATTATAACCTTGGGTCCTCGGAGACCCGGCCCTAAATTTGGCCCTAAGTCCTCGGGAACCCAATGCGGAAATTAAGCCTCACGTGCCACTATTCGGCCGCCTGCCGAATTCACCCAGCATCTTTACTCCTCCGTCTTCTGTATTTTCTCACCCAAACACACTGAAATGACCTTATTTACTATATTTTACACTATCTACACTTTTACTTCTCTATTTCTACTATTGTGTTAATATTTTCAAAAACAACAACGAAGAAATGACTACTATATCAAAAACTTATTTTTGTCTATTTACAAAAATATTTCTATAACTTCTAAATACACAAATAAAGTAAAATTTTATGCAATATATTTGTATTAATTTTTTTTTGTACTTGTTTTATTTTTTATGTTGTAAAAGGCGAAACTCGTAATTGATTGATAAAGCAATGATGACGAGATGAGAAGAAGATGAGTGACGAAATGGGAAGATATTTATTTTTAACTTTTGATTATTCTGAGGATATAAATGAAATTGTGTTTTAGAGTTTGGGGTAAAATCGTTTAAAGTGATTAATTTGATATAAATAAATTAAAATTAGTCATAAATATAAAAACCATAAAAATAAGGTTATTTTTAAAAATTTTCCGTTTTAATACTTGCAAATTTTGTCAAAAGCCCCATTTTAGAAATGGCATGGTATTTCTTGCTAAGTTGCTCATGCGCCCGAGCTCTTGCCTTCCGCATCGCCTTCGTTCTTCATGCACGTACCCTGTAATGGCAGCGTCTTTCTCGCACCGCTGTTTCGCTGCCTCTTCTACTTCAACTCATTATTCCCTGTTCTCGAATACGCGCGTAAACCCATTTCTTAAAGTTCCCCAGTTTCCTCAGGAACCCATCAACAGGCCTTCTCTTAAAGAGTTTTGCAAGCAAGGTAACCTCAAAAAAGCATTTCGATATTTAAGTCATCTGTTCGCTGATCATAACATACATGAATTTTTTCCTGATGATGCTTATGCACAAGTACTTGATCTTTGTGCAAGCAAGAAAGCTCTCTCACAAGTCAAACAAATTCATGCCCGTTTGATAAAAACTTCGGATATATGTGAATCGTCTTTTTTGGAGACTAAGCTTGTGTTTGTGTACGGGAAATGTGGTTCTCTATTCGACGCAGAGAAGCTGTTTGGTAAAATGCCTCAAAAAACGGTCTTTACGTGGAATGCTATGTTGGGGGCTTATGTCTCTAATGGGGAACCTTCAGGAGCTCTTAAAACTTATCTAGAAATGCGAGGCTTGCGTATTTCTCTTGACGCTTGTACTTTCCCATGCGCTATTAAAGCTTGTGGTATGCTTAAAAATCTTAATTCTGGAGCTGAAATTCATGGTTTAATTATCAAATGTGGCTATGATTCTTTTGGTTTTGTTGTCAATTCCCTAGTTGCTATGTATGCAAAGTGCTATGATCTTCATAAAGCAAGGCAAATATTTGACAGCGTGGGTGACAAAGAGGATGTTGTCTTATGGAATTCTATAATTTCAGCATATTCTGCAAATGATCAGTGCGTAGAGGCGTTAGGATTATATAGAGATATGCAAAGGGCTGATCTTGTTACAAATGCATATACTTTTGTTGCCGCTCTTCATGCCTGTGAGGATTCTTCGTTCGAAACACTGGGTTTGCAGATTCATGCTGCTATAATAAAGTCAAGCCAGAACCTTGAGGTTTATGTGGCAAATGCATTAATATCAATGTATGCTAGATGTGGTAAAATGACTGAGGCTGCAGGAGTGTTCTATGAGTTGGAGAACAAGGATAGTGTTTCGTGGAACTCCATGCTCACTGGTTTTGTCCAAAATGATCTGTATGGGCAAGCTACACAATTCTTCCGTAGTTCACAGCATGCTGGTCAAAAACCTGATCAAGTATCTATAATGAATGCTCTTTCAGCATCTCGAGTGGGTAATTTATTGAATGGAATGGAATTGCACGCCTATGCAATAAAACACGGATTAGTTTCTGATATGCATGTTGGAAATACACTTATAGATATGTATGCAAAATGTTGTCATGTGAACTATATGGGCCATACTTTTGCCCAGATGGCTGAAAAAGATTTAATTTCTTGGACAACAATTATAGCGGGTTATGCTCAGAACAACTGTTATGTAATGGCCTTAACATTGTTCAGGGAAGCTCAAATAAAAGGGATGGATGCAGATGTTATGATGATTGGAAGCATCTTAATGGCTTGTATTGGACTGAAACGCATCTCTCAAGTGAAAGAAATACATGGTTTCATCATTAGAAAAGGTTTATCTGATCTGGTGATACAAAATGCCATTGTTGATGTGTATGGAGAATGTGGAAACATTGATTGCGCTAGAAAGATGTTCGAGTCCATTGAATCTAAAGATGTTGTGTCTTGGACAAGCATGATGTCGTCTTATGTACATAATGGGCTTGCAAATGAAGCTCTTGAACTTCTCTGCTTAATGAATGAATCTAATGTTGAATCAGATTCAATTACACTAGTAAGCGCACTGTCAGCTGCTGCTAGTTTATCGGTTTCAATAAAAGGAAAAGAAATTCATGGTTTTATCATCCGAAAGGGCTTCAATTTAGAGGGCTCTATTGCAAGCAGTCTAGTGGATATGTATGCTCGCTGTGGAGCTCTAGACACTGCAGATAAGGTATTTAACTCTGTCCATAATAAAGATGTAATCTTGTGGACAACTATGATTAATGCAAATGGACTGCATGGCCGTGGCAAAGCTGCCATTGATTTATTCTACAAGATGGGGGATGAAAGGCTCGTTCCTGATCATATAACCTTTTTGGCACTTCTTTATGCATGCAGCCATTCTGGATTGATCAATGAAGGTAAGAGATGTCTTCAAATTATGAGATGTGAATATAAACTGGAGCCCTGGCCAGAACATTATGCCTGCCTTGTTGATCTTCTTGGCCGTGCGAATTGCTTGGAAGAAGCTTACCAATTTGTGGAAAGTATGCAGACTAAGCCTCCTGCTGAAGTTTGGTGTGCTCTCCTTGGGGCATGTCAGGTTCACTCTAATAGAAAACTAGGAGAAATTGCTGCAAAGAAACTATTAAAATTGGATCCAGGTAATCCAGGAAATTATGTGCTTGTATCTAATGTCTTTGCAGCTAGTGGAAGATGGAAAGATGTGGAACAGGTGAGAATGAGAATGAAGGGCAGTGGATTAAAGAAAACGCCTGGATGCAGTTGGATTGCGATTGGAAATAAGCTTCATACTTTCGTGGCAAGAGACAAGTCTCATCCAGAGTCTAATGAGATATACCAAAAGTTGGCCCAAATTACTGAGAAACTGGAGAGAGAAGGAGGTTATGTGGCCCAAACCAAATATGTTTTGCACAATGTGGAAGAAGAAGAGAAGGTTCAGATGCTATATGGACATAGTGAAAGATTAGCCATTGCATATGGTCTGCTTAAGTCTCCCGGGGGAACTCCTATTCACGTTACGAAGAACCTTCGTATTTGTGTTGACTGCCATACATTTTGCAAGCTAGTTTCAAGTTTCTTTGTAAGGGAACTAGTTGTGAGAGATGCTAATAGATTTCATCATTTTGGGGATGGGGTCTGTTCTTGTGGAGATCGCTGGTAACTGTTACAATTAAGTTCAATGATTGATTGAAAAAGGCTTCATTCTTGCTGCTAATAGATTGTGGATCTTAGGAATCCTAAGATCCACAATTCAATAGGTACCAAGTGGATCTACTATCCTCAGTTTAAGAGATCACTTTACAATATTTACCCTAGTCCAAAGAGCTACTAAAGTAGAATTGGTGTCATAGAATAGGACATCAGCAAGAGCTTAGTTGGATTTGGGTAGCCCCTTGAAGTTACCTACATCCAAGTTTTCTTGTGCTTTCAACGTGGGAATATAACTCCATACTCTAGTCCGTTGAAGTTACATACGTCCAAACTATCGAAGAATCTGTTTTCCAGCAGCCACTAACACGAAGACGGGGAAACAAGGCCATAGTTGTACATGAGGTTTCTGCACTGATTCTCATTTTCTTTCAACCATTATAGTCATAGATTATAGTTTATTAATGTTAATTGCTTGCTGTACATTACAATGGAGACACCCCGAAAGTAAATAAATTAGCCCAGAATGCGAGCATTTGCACGATTTTTTTTTGCTGCTAGTCATTAGATATGTGAATGATTGTGCAATAAATCAAGCAAGCTGCAGTGTATCGAGTTTTTTCGGTCATGTGCTGTGTGTTTGAAGTTCTATATGCAGCGGTGAATATGAAGATCCATTGAAGCATTGCTATTATTTATGTGGTTATTAAGTACATGTTACCTTGAAGGCCCTCTGGCATGCAAGCAAATGCACTTATTCACCGAAAAGTAGCAACCATGTGGAACTCTGAAATCTTTTTGCCATTATTTTTAATTATTTCAGATGGCTCATGCTAACTAAATGTAATTTTGGCATGTCAAGATAAAATTAATGAGGCAGGCAGCCAAAGGAGAAGGGCCACTCTTAAAATTTTATTTTATTTTATTTTTAAAAAATTATATTAATTATTTTAAAATATTTATTATTTTACAACGGAATGCAAGTAAAAGAGAGAGGTCAAACAAGGCAGGGCAGGATACTGAACATCTATCTTGATCTGGGATACTCATGAGCCGTCAGCAGGCGTGCCCTAAGCCTAATTATAAAACACAGACTGTTATCGTTTCCCCCAATAAAAAAGAAATAGAAAAAATATGAATTAAATGAATATGTATGTGTACCACGGGTCTACTGGCCTAGCACAGACTATTAAAAATACTATCTACCTTCCTTCAAAGCATGCCATGCCATGCCTTGCTCTCTCGTCTCATCTCGTTGTCAACTTTTTTCTCTCTCTCACGAGCTTTTCTTAACCCATGTATATGTCTTTAGCCTCACAGGCACAGCTGTGACCTTATAATTTTAAATATGTAATGATACATATAATTTTTAAATATTATTCATTATTTGTTATATTTTCATATGGAAATTACTGTAACATAGCCAGGCCCTTAACTTGTAGCCCCCTTTCCCACCGTTGATTTTTGCACACAAGTTGTCGCCCTCACGGGGCACCCCTAATTGAATCTAGCCACCACGATTGTGCCTCCTGTCTTTAAAGTGAAGATCGGTACCTTTGCTGGGTTGAAGTCTGGTGTTTCTCATTGGAAGCATCGATCACCAGCAATATGAATTGACAACTGATTTTAGAGGGAGAGAGAGATATCCAAATGATCTTTTCTTGGACACAACATAACAGTCCAAGCCGAATAGTCCAAAATATGCATTGAGATTCTAATTTTTTTTTCCACTTTCTTTGAATCCAATAATTGCAGGGCAGTGAGGAACTCGACCCATCTACTTATGATCATCTGCAGCAAAGTCTACACTTGCTACAATGTGTGCGTAGCAGGCAGAGATCGAGTTCAGAGCCCCCACCCTATCATTTCACGCCGCCCTATATTTCTTCTTTCCACCACCTAATATCATCCTTATGATACATCTGTCTGTTGCTATTTAGCAGCAATTCTCTCTTTCTTAGCTGTCCACACGATGCTTTCTTTAATTCATTGTTTTGCAAGGTGGGGTTACGGCTTTATGATTCTCTTTTAACGAAGCCTCCCTCCCTCTAAACCCCCCCTATAAATAATCCAAGTACTTTGGTTCTTGTAACCAAATTCAGTGTCTCCTCAGGATTTTAGGGTTTCCATTTTCCAACCTGGTTTGGCGTTCAAGTTTATTGGTTCTTTGTTTCTTCAGTACTCATTCATATATGTAAATCTGTGATTATTTCTCTTTCTATATGTCCATTATTTCTTTTTTATTTTCTAAATTTGGATTGATTCAACTTCCTCTTAATTTGCTATGGATTTCTTTTGTTGTTTCATGCAATTTCGGTTTACAAACCCTGATAACAACGAACTGGTTTCACCCAATATTCGCCAACAAAAATTTAAAAACAAAAAATCCTTTTTTATTCGTGTTCGTAACCTACAGCAAGAACCAGAAAATGCGTTGTCATCAACAAAAATTCTGATAATCAATGTAGAAAATTTTAGTGCAGATGCTCTTCTTTTTTTTCTAAAAAATTTGTTCTATATATAGTTGATGAATCTATTTTTCCGACCATTCTCCGTAGTGAACACTCGACTGAGTTATTTGATGCGATTGCACCTTCCCTTTGAACTTAAAAACATATTAATATTTATTTTTGGAAGAGTTTCTTTTCATCTTCGCTGCGCTGATTAAACTGGATTCATCTGCGTCTGTATGTTTTCTTCCTATTCACTGTAATAATTCATGCACAAACAGCAGCGAATTTACCCAGTTCTTTCGTAAAAATATTTCGAGAAGTCTACAAAGGAAAAAGTGAAGCTGCCAGCATGATCTAGCTTAGCTTTGGTTAGGAAAAGAAAGGGCTAATGAATCGCAGCGACGGACTAACCCTAGCTAGGTCATGCTCTGACAGCCTCACTCCTTCCTATTTGGAGATCTAATAAATTACAGTTATCACTCAAATCTTTAACGAGATAAAGCGACAAAGGTATATGATCTCTGTAAGTATGTTCCTTTACCTTATTTTCGAAATGTCACGCATGCGTTCACTTCCCACTTTTTCTTTTTCCTTTCACTTATTTTTTTGAACTTCTGTCATATAATTGTTCATGCAACGGCAATTTACCTTACTTTTGTTGCTGTCTTCTCACACTTTATTAACCAATGCTTAAGCGTGAAGCAGTGAAAGTATGGGCACTGATCTCATCTGCAGTAGCTTTGCTTTTTGTAAATTTGTATTGACAAAGACAGTCGCATATGCAAATGCAAATGCCATGCGATAAAGCCTCAACGGCTTACACATGGTTGTCTTCTAGACTCCAAAAGTCTACCATCTATTAAGTCCTTGTGTTTTCTGTACAGAAGTCAGGTATCATTTTCCACGACGATATTATATTTCTCAATTACTTAATTAATGGGATATAATTCTTATCATGCGAAGAATTACTCTTCAATCTGGTTGGAATAATGAACACGAAATGCCATTTACGATTGAAGTGTAGGTACAATTACACGGCACGTCCATTGAGGAATACATGATCTATCAAAGTGTCTTCTGTGTATTGCCCTTGTCACAGGAGGAAGTACTTCATATCATGGTTGGCTACTTTGCAGCTTGCTTTCTGGTTTTTTGGAGGGCTAAGTCTAAATAGTTTCTGTATTGGCTTTGTCTCGAAGGACGTTTATTCTTGTCCCTTTTCCTGTCCGAAGGCCCTACAACTAAAGAAACCCTGTGGACGATGAAAAGGCTCGGTTTAGATGTTATAATATTAACAATAACTTTAAATGATGCGATGGACATCGTATTCTTTTGTTAGAGATTCTAGTAATTAATCTAATGTAAACTTTAATTTTCGATCTCTAATGACCTTGATAATTGGAATACTCGATCAATTTAGTACCATCATTTAGATATGCAACTAATTAAATAAAGCAGTTGAAACGAAGAATCTGATGGAGCCTATGAAAGGTCCTTTACGTTCGATGAAATCTTTATAATATCGAGAGTCAATAGCCATCTAACAGAGACGAATCAAATTCCATTTGCATGATCAAAATCATAAGATAACTACTGTGAAATTTTATAATTAAAAGCAGTTTATTGAAATAAGTAAGAATATTCTAATATTTATTTAAATGCCAATAAGAAGTAATTAATCATGTTTCATCGGTATTATCCTATGCTCAAGCCAAGGTGTTGGGAACTTTTCCTCAGAATGTGAACGTTTTCCACTTTTTGACACCTTTGATGTGGGGGGCGGCTTTGTATGTGTCTATTGGTTACATGCCCTAAACCTACCAAAGGGAATAAGACAAATTGAAAGAAACAGAATGCCAAAATCACGCATTGGCAGAAACCTTTATCAGAGTACAGCTATTAATTAGCCTGTATACTTTACTAGATGAGACCCCTAAACGTCACTTAATCCATTGTATTGTCGTTGCAATTTACAAAGAGATCAACTGTTAATAAGTAGCTGACACCAAATTAGATGCCGGAAGGAACATGTAGATAGATAGAGTGAATAAATGAAATAATATCTATCCTCCAAGGAACATTGAGAAGAACCTCGAAAGAAATGAGGAATATCTACATACAAGACAAAGAGTCACATGAGGTCATGAGATGCTAAATTTCCCTTTTGCTACATGGAAGAAACAACAAAAATGGTCCCCATAAAATACATGTGTTTATCCGCATTCATTTTTTTGGGTTCGTCGATGATGTTTACACATTGGAGAGAGAGAGATAACTAAAGTTTTTTTTTAATTATTATTATTATTGGATAAGTAAGGCCCACCTAAAGTTGATGAAGGGTTAATGTAAATTTCGGGAACTTCTTCTCCCACTATATCTGAGCTTGTATTGTGCAGTTCTGCTTTGTCTGCATGGTGTATGTATGTGTGGCGTGGGCAAGCTTATATTCAGTTTGTCTAGCTTTTGCTTTGGACCACTGCCATCTGTTTCCTTGTTAAGTAGTTATTCAATATTCTCCTAATTACTTGAGCATTTTCTGTCCGCTTTTAATAACCAAATCACCAAGAAAACTAACACGATTTTTCTCTATTTATACCCCTCTCCTCTCCTCTTCTCTAGCATCCCAGGCTATTCTAGAGAATGCATTACCCAGCAGAAAAATCTCTCTCTTTCTCTTTCTTTTCCTTCTCTGTCTCTGGAGCTCGTATTAACATTATCGTGCACCACCAGCAGTTGAAGCTGCCAGCATGATCTAAACTTCCTTCTCAGTCGAGGATAGATCAGATCATGTGGTAGCTTCACCTGTTGATGGGATCACGAAAACCCCTAATCATTTTACCTGCTTGCTTTTTTCTTCTCCCGATCTCTCTCTTATTATGCTACTGACAGAAACTATGAATTCTCTAAGAAAAACAACTGTAGTAAGTTAATTTGTTTGGTTCAATCCGCCATTTTTTTTTCCTTCTAGTTTATTTGCTCTTCCTTAACTGGTCTCAAATTTTTCTCATCTGGGTTTCTGTTAAATGCACTTGTTTCTACTTCCTTTTCATGGTAATGGCCTGACGGTCTAAATATCCTGTTCTATTATTTTGGTTTTTTAAGGTAAATTTCTCGCTTTTAATTGTTTTGACTCTTCGAGTCCAGATCACAACTAGGCTTTTTCCATGGGTTTGTCCCCTTGTATTGCATGACTGCTTCTAATTGGTTCACATTATTTACCATCATAACACAGTGAAACCCACCTTTTTTTCAAAAAAGAAAGTCTTTAATTAATTAGAGTCTTGAGCCTTGCAATGTCTATGGACACATATACGGCAACAACTGGCATATCCCATTTGCTTTTTCATGTCGAATTATGCTGGGGAATCTTGATCTTGACAGAGTGAAGATATCACTGTTAGGGTTTTCAGTGACAGAATTTCTCCCGTTTAAACCTGGTTGGTGCTTTTAAGATCCCATCTTATCCCTCACGCATTGAGACTTTACATTCTTTAGTAGCCATGAATTACAGTTTTATATTCAATTTAATTAACATGTCGGTTTTGATGATGAATTATTTAGTCATGGCATCTGTCCTATAAGAATATAAAACTAGCATTAAACAGAAAATGAAAAGGAAAAGCACTTGAATCTTGGATGCTTGCATTATTAATTTGAAACCCCTTGCTATATTTTTTATTTTAGTTAACTAAGTATCGGGATAATTTTGTTTATTCATCACTTATACAATGCCCGTGAACACATTGAATTAAGATATTACGAAGTTTTGGCTTTATCATTCGTCTACCTCTCTTCATGCGTTCGCATTAAGGCTAATAAAATTCAGCAAGCAAGCTAGCCTTCGCACACAACACCGACTAATTTCAAGTCCTTTTACTGGTGCTGCTAATACATGAAATATGTGGAATGTGGGTATGGACTATTTCGATAGATGATAGAAAGCTTGATTCACATGGATGAAATAGGAAGGTAACACCTCTTCTTGTCTGGAATCTTAATTGGGCAAGAGAATCCACTCACCCATTATAATTTCGCGAACTGCATCTAAAAATCAAGCAAATCGTATCAATAAACGAGGGATTTTTTTTTAATTTCTCGACGAAGTCGTGTCTGTTACTCGACATAGAACTATTCTACTCCATAACCTCTCATTAGTTCTATATTTCTGTAATTAATCCAAAGGGAAGCATACTTATACAAAACTTTAATCATTAAACTTATATTATTATTTAATGTAATTGTTTACATAATTATATATGAAATAAAGATCATGTACTATTATTCATTTTACATAAACGTTATTAATTGTCTTGTGCTGGTAACAGTTAAGTGGTGTTTGGTTGATAAGAAAACCTGCCCTGTAATTTATTTTCTCGGGATAATGCAAGAGGCATGAGGAGTTTTGTTACTCTTTTAACTCTGCAGTGCTCTTCCAGTTTCAGTCAATCCACTTGTTCCAATGCTTGGAGGGATTGACTGTCGTGAATTTGATGTACCAAGCTTTCCTTACTATGTTTCTTCATCAAGGATTTTACATCAGTATTTGTCCAAACATTGAGTTATTCTGAGGAAAATTGGAAGTTTTTGTTTGGAATTAGTCAATATTAGACTTCTCTTGGACTGTAATCAAGCTCTTAGAACTTGGTAGTTGAGACAAGACAACAGCTAAGCTTCCTTTTATTTATATTTATTTATTAAAAATATTTAATTATATTTATAATAAAATTAATTAGTATTTGAAAAAAAATTATAAAAATATAAAATAAATGATATAATTACAATTCTACCGTCGGACCGGCACTCCAAGGAATCTGGAGTAGAAACGCTAACCACCGTAGTTCTGCAATCCTCGCATGAACATATCCTTTTTCTACTAGATTGATGTGCACAATGGGGAAATTGTTGTGAGCCTCGTATGCAGGTTTCTCTTTGAATTATGAAAAAGAAATACATGCTCTATCCTGAACCAATCAAGGACATAATTCTTCCCAAATATTTGTCATTACTCATCTAGGACCTTAGCATTTCCTCAAAACTGTTCCGAGCCTGGAGGAAGAGGCCTTGCGGTAGATTGCGTGCTTAACTCCAACGAATATGAATCTTGATTTCATCAGATAACTGCATAATGGTTTTTCTGAAACAGGTATGAACTTCACAAACCGGCCAATCGGCCATGTGAAGGATGCCATTATAATACAGGCTAACCATTATCCCTAATTAAACCTCTCTGCATCAGCAAACTTATTTAGGAATTCCACCATCACGACTTGAAGAACTACCGTTATTCCCACAATTCCAAGAACAAGAGTGTTGAGAATTAGTGTATCATTCACTTCGGGGCTCGAATTGAATAAGGATTCTCCTTTAAATTGTAAGATCAACCGGATTCTTATTTGGTATAAAGTTTGAGATAGAAGATATTCCTCCACGTAATGTTTGTTATAGATGTGCAGTTTGACCCACGGGCGGTTTTCCCTTAGATCGTCAGTTGGCCTGTATGTAGCGAAAGCCAGAGCTCCTGGTGTGCCCACGATAAGGTTCACCCGCACCAATTGCACTGTCGTTAGAGGAACGTCAGCAGCAGAAACATCTGCTCTAAAGTTGATCACCAGAGCTGCGACATTAACTGTTGAAACTGAATGAATTTGGATGTTGTTATAAACATATTGTCCCCATCTAAGAACAGTGGCCACTTAAGTAAAGTTATCATCCAATATGACGATATCTGAATTTTCCTTGGCAACCTCGGCGCCTTGATTGCCCATGGAAAGTCCTATATCAACTTCTTTTAATGCTAGATCATCATTTGTGCCCTCTCCAGTAACTGAAACAACATGACCGTTCTTTTTCATGCACCGGACCATTAGAAGCTTGTCGAACGGAGAAGATCTTGCCATCAATCGAATCCTCATGGTGAGAAAGTATTCCACATTTTTTGCCGTGAAAACGTTGTCCCCAACGATCATTTTGAGATCCACTACTGCTGATTTGCAAACTTCTATGGCTTTCTTTTTTCTCCTTTTATCTGCATCCATGAACTGTATGACCCCAGTACTATCATAATAACGGGGACGTACAGTCATTTCAGCAGCTCCTTTCTAGTGTATATGAGTTGTGTTGTCAGGTTTTTTTCCTAATGAAAACCCACTCCGTTTCTAATCAGAGTTGAAGGTTTCAGTATGGAGAATGGTATATCTTTGCTTCTCCTTCTCCATGCCCAATTCCAGAACAGCCGAAGGAAGAATACTTTTTCCGTTGGACGATCAGAAAATTCAGAAACAGATGATCCTGAATTTGGTTTGAAAATGCTACCAACTTCTTGTGGAGTAGTTCACAAATATCATAAACATTTGAAGCAATTAAATTGTAAGATTCTTCTGTAATGGGTTTTTGGCCAAGCCAGAACTTGGTAACTTTCATCGAATTTAACGTCGAAGTGCCTTTTGTGGGTACATATAACTGTTGCCGAGCCCATAGTCTCGCAAGGCCATAGTTTCCTCACCATTGCCTGGTCAACCATCATCCCCTTTCATGGAATAAGCGAGTGTGAGAGTAACAGCCAATGGTAAACCTTTGGGATTGCCACCACCACAATTGAGACTGCAGCCACGACAATGGGTACAACAGCATAGAAAACATCATCTATATCTGTTTTGTCATCATTATACTCTGTATGCCCATTTTCATCTTCTGTATTCCTGGTGAAATAAGGAACTAATAGAACAACAAGAACAAGGAAAGCCACTGCAAGACCCACTTTTCCAATAGAAGAGTTTAGTTTGTCAAGCCGAAATGGTAATGGGGTGGGTTCTTTCATTGGAATCACAGGATAGTGAGCTTATCATTTCGCCCCAAGCAGTGTTCATCCCCACCGACACCACAGGCATTTTGGCCGTAGTTGTCTCCTACTTTTGAACCAGAGAACAAGAATGGATTACGGGTTGAATCTACTTCAACCAGGTAATTCTATCCGGTCATGCTTGACTCGTCAACTTGCAAAGAATGTCCATCCGAGAACAATCCATGAGCCGGAATTTGGTCTCCTATTTTCAGGGAGACAACATCTCCTACTACAAGATCAAATGTGGAGATTTGCTGGCGCCGGGCATCTCTAACAGCTTCAACATTGATATTGTTAGTTATTTTTAATAGCTTGTCGAATTGCCCTTCTTGTCTGAAGCTACTTTAAGGCGGAGACAACAATAACCTTGAAGACAACTACGAAAATACTTCCACCTCCAAACCAACCTTCTTCCACGCCATGTTCTTTGATCCCAAAACCAAGACACAGGGCAGCACAACAAGAAGGCTCATAAGAATGGTGGTATCTTTAAAAGCATCCGACATGAAATACATACATACATACATACATATATATATATATATATATATATATTAAAGAATTTTATCAACATATAAAAACGTTGTGAGAACTACTCGGTGGTAGGGCAGTGTAAGAATGATTTAGGTCGTATTTCACTGCGCTGCTCCTCTCTTCCACATACCAATACTCGGTGGAGTATTAACTTACTCCAATTACCAAGACAATTTGCCAAACATTTCCTTAACACCCCACAAGGAAAACAAGTGGAATTCACTAAATCTCACCATAAATTAAGGCGGAAAATTCCTAGTTCTTGCACCAAGTCAATGAACAATTGACATCGCACTTCAGAAAATAATTTACTGTCGCTATCCTTGGACAATGTTGGCAATAATTATAATAACCCGGCTGTCATTTTATTTGGAAAATATCTTGGTTGTATCTAAACACTTAATTTGTCCGGTTATTTTTGGTGTTTACAATGTTGGCTCCGTAGCTGACGCCGGCTGGAGTCTGGACTAAGCCTTCACCGTTTGTGGCGGGACTCTACACGAATTCCCCGTCAACTTGAGTCATACGTTTCGTACTAGTAAACAGACAAGAAGAGACAGACTTCTTTTGTGCCATGTTTCGTGTCTTTAGAGAACAGATTTTTAGCTCCGTTACTGTTTCTTCTACATTCAAAATAGAAGACCGTTCCCATCAAGTTACTTGTTAATTAGGGTAATACGATCAACCAAGCAATTTCGGACAAATGTTTCTTAGCATTAGGAATGCGTTTGATATTTTCCTCCAACTTGCACCACTATGAAGGGAATAGTTCGGTTCGTATCCAAGGAGTAATCTTCCAATGAAGCTTCGTTTTCATTAGAGAAATTTGACTGCGTCAACAATCCTGGGAAACTTTTTAAAATTGTAATTTAATACGTGAAAATGTCATATTATTTTATTTTTTTTATTAAATTAGTCAAACATATCAAATTTAAACGAACATATGTCCATGAACTTTCAAATGTATAAGAAACTTGAATTTGTAATGTGTTGAAATGTTACAAATTGATTTAAATTTTATTATAAAAATATTTTTTTTATCTAAATTTAATATATTTATTAGATCGATAAAAATAAATAAATAACATAATTAATTTTTGTAAATGAAGTTAAACAACCTAATGTTAAATGTAGAATAATGAATTTATATAATCATAATTATTAAAAATATTTTTTATAAATTTTATTTTTTTATTACGAGTATAATTTATCTAATCATTTTGTAAGATATAGAATAATACTTGAGATACAAATTTTTATGTAATTTTTTTTTCATACAAATTGAAGTATTAATTATATTATTGCTATGTATTTCATGTAATTTATCTTTATTTATTTATTTATGTGAATTTTTATTTATTTCCGTAAAAAAATAGCACATGTGATCAATTTGTATCAATGAATTCTATAAGAGTTTGTAATTTTAAATTTACTTAATTATTTTAATAAAAAATATTATTATTATTATTTTCTTACGATCATTTTTATCATTAATTTTTAAAAATATATTTATAATTAATTATATTATGTGTTAATATTTATTTAAATTAGTGATAGAAAAAAATGTAAGAAAGAATTTTAATAGATTAATAATTAATTTTGTTAAATAAATATTATTTATTTGCTAAAATCTAAATTCAATAAGCTGTGACATCTTGAGTTTGAACTCTGATTGATTGTTTTGTATTAGGTTTGAGTTCAAGATTTGTATTAACAATCCATTTCAATTAATAACAAAATCAAAATAATTAGATACATTTGAGAAAACAGTAGAGAAATCTCTATCATTTGAGATCATGTGATGATGGTCATATGGTGTGCAACTATTGTATTATTTTTGAAATGTAAATGATCACTGACCAAGAATTAATATCAGAGAGCCATCATCATTCTAGCGAATTCCTCATAGCTAACAAGACCATCACCATCTAAATCAGCCGCTCTGATCATCTGTTGTGCTTCTTCATCACTCAATCTTTCTCCCAAATTCATCATTACATGTCTCAGCTGCATGCACACAATTAACATGCGTGAGGAATAATAAAAATGTTAAAGAGTTTCACAAGTTCATGAACATGGAGATTGCTACTGATATACATTCACCTCGTTTGCAGATATAAATCCATCTTCATCTCTGTCAAATACTTTAAAAGCTTCTCTTAGCTCCTCAGAAACATTTTCCTGAGACAATATGATCCAACCGCATAGAATCAGGCGAAGAAAATAAGTAGTTTGCAGTTAGGTTCAATTGACTAATGTCGCTTACTTGAATCTTTCTTCCCAAGATCTTCAAAAAGTGCTCTTCACAATCTAAGATCCCATTTCCATCAAAATCAAATTCACCGATCATGTCTTTAATTTCTTCCTTCGTAGGATGCCTATCCAGTAATTGGATCAATGTTGCGAGTTCTTCCAAGCTGATGAGACCTGCATACATGCACATGGAAGTCACAAATCAAAACTGAATGGTTTGCTGAAGATATACTACACACACCGTCGTAGTCTTTGTCAATCATGCAAAAGGCTTCCTGGAGCTCGGCAATCTGATCTTCTGGCAATGCATCCGCCATGTCGGTCTTGAATCTGATAAGAAAATTGAAGACTGGAATTTATCGTTGTATAATGCAACAGTGAAGATAGGAAAAGGGTTGGTGAGAATCTAATATATATATATATATATATATATATATATATATGATCAAACAGTGAAGATTGAAGAAATAGTCAAGAGACGCTTGATTAGGAATTTCCATTCAAAATCAACGCCAGGGGATGATCAAACATAAAAATAAAACTGATTAGAAAATGTTTGAATATGTCAAATCTAACGCGGAGGACAAGAAAATGACTTCACCGGTCATAAGTTAACAGTGTTATTGCTTTTATAAATTTTCAACTTTAAAAGGCAGTCCCCCAACTCACGGGTACCCTACTATAAAATTTTATTAGAACTAAGCATAGGTTCCGATTTAATCTCAAGCATAATTAATCGATAATTTATGAATTAATATTGATTTATTCAGTAACTATAACCAAACCGAGAAAAGAAATTAAAAGTCAATTCATGCATCACGATTGGAACACAACACCTTATATTAAAAATACATATTTCTTCCTATTTTGCCACACTCATATTACAAAATTTTTATTTAAATTAATTTACGTCAAAACAAATAACATTCAATAAATTATTTAATTAATAAAATAATAAAAATCTAAATTTTTTTGTTAAAATGATTAAAAATAATTTTTTTTTCAAATAAACAATTCAGTTATTGATATATAAACAAAAAATTATGTAAAATATATTTATATTTAATTTAATAAATAATTTTATCTATTAAACTACTAAAATATTAATTTTATCTAAAAATTAAAAATTAAGATAATTAATAGATTAAAAAAAAAGTATCTTGTTTTAGAACAAAAATTAAATTGTAATTGAATCAAAATTAAAAAATAAGTTTTTTTGTTAAAAACGACAGATTTTAATTTTAAATTTTAAAAATTAATTTTATTTAAAATAAATTTTAATTCGGAATAGAATTGGAACAATGGTCGCTATTTTAAATTTATTATTAACTTCCAATTCACGACTCTGGTGGCTTGCGTTCAAGTCCGGGTGTCCGCTGAGGAGGGAGGGGTGGGTATGGGATTAAGAGGTAATCCGTAATCTTGCCGTTTAAAGAAAAAGAAAAACCTAAAAGATGAGACGACGAACACGTCCATCAAAAGTACGCAAGAGCTTAGCCGTGTAGGTCTACTCTAAAACTGTGGTACGCAATCTAGGAGATTCCACCTCAGCTGTTTTCTGCTAGGTAAAGCCGCTCTCTCTCAAATATTCAAGACCAAGCCGAGAACTTTGAGAATTCAGACCCGTGATTTTGGCCGCCGTTTTAATTCCCGAGTTCAGTCAGCATTAACTCGGTCGGATTTTTGCCTTATCAAGGTACACTCGATACTTGTGCAGTTTAAACCTCCAAGTTCTACGATTCATTTTATGTTCTTTATAAAATTCGGGGAGCTTGATGTGACTGAAGTTTATTGTACTGAAATTGTGCATGAATGAAAAATTAGGGTTTAGGGTTTTGTGGAGTCTGTTACAATTTGCTAAAAATGAGGGTGGATATGGGAATGCTTTTAGGCTGTTGAAAACGCTTTCAAATTGCTGTTGTTTATATTTATTTTGTATTGTCTGCCTGAAAGAGGCGAAAGTGCTTTTAAATTTGGGACAAAAAATTTTAAATGCTTTCCGAAGAAGAACTCAATTGGTGCTTAAAGAAAACGTTTTTACTCGAACAAACTTTTGACAACAGACTCTTAAGTGCATTTTTATTGTAAGTGTTATGAAAGGGCTCATTCTAGCCAAATAAAGAAGTTGTGTTCTTTATTCTGTTCATGAACCTATGAGACCTCCAGCTTTTGTTCACATCATATGGTTCCCCACTACTTTTTCCTTTTGGTCTAGGTGATCTGCATGTGCTAGTGGAAGAATAAATCTAACAAGTTAACTGTTCTCGCCCAAGTTGAATGAAATAGCTTACAAGTTATGTCCAATTTTGCAATTGATCTGCATACTGCAATTCTCCATAACAGATCCACCTTACACATGTCCTAACATGGATCACATTTATATAACTTTGACAAGATATATACTAACTTTTGACTTTTCTTTTCAGTCTTTTGGAGTGAAGAGATATGAGGAAGAAAACGAACCCTCTTGTTTTCTTAGATGTCTCTATTGATGGGGATCCTGTGGAAAAAATTGTCATTGAGGTGATTCATAATCCAAGTACCAAATTTTTTTTATTATTTTACTTTATTTTTTTAACTTTGTTGGAAGAAAATTGTAGATTTCAGTTTGCATTGATGATTTATATTAATATTTCTTTTTCTGGATGAGTAGCTTTATGCTGATGTTGTGCCCAAGACTGCAGAGAATTTTCGGGCACTCTGTACAGGTAATTACTTTTAATACCTGTGAAAACATTGTTGTATCATTGTACAATATTGTCATTGACTTTAATGGGTGTGTTTTGATCCATTGTAGGTGAGAAGGGCATTGGAAAGTACACTGCAAAACCTCTGCACTACAAAGGAACAATATTTCATCGAATAATTAAGGGATTTATGGCACAGGTATTTCATTTTCTCCTTCATGAACCATTTTTATTATCAAAGAATGTTTGTAGTGACACCCATTTCTTGACAGTTTTGGATTGAGCTGTCTGTTAATGCTATCTGTGTTAGTTAATAGATTAGAATTTTATTCTTTATCTTTACAATATGGAAGAAATCTCTGGAGTAGAAGGATGGATACTTCTGTTCTTTGTATTTTATTTTGAGATGGGGTTTCAGTGGGTTTTTTTTTAAGAAAAAGAGGGGGGGAAGAGATTCTTTACTTGACTATTTATTTGATCATACATTAATCATCTGACTTCTTGTCCCTATAGGGCGGTGACTTTTCCAAGGGAAATGGTATGCTCTTGTATTCCCACACGTTTTAGAAGATAAGTTTTCTTTATTGAATGCAGATTCTCTGCTTGACTTCTATATTTATGCCCAGACTTGTAAGGAACAACCTTTAATTGGTTTGCAGGCACCGGTGGAGAAAGTATATACGGAGGGAAATTTGTTGGTAGGTTTTCTGCATATGAATATTAATGTGCATGAATGCCGGATTTTATTTTCAATTAATAAAAATGTAAACTCTTTTGCAGACGAGAATTTTAAATTGGAGCACAATGGACCTGGTATTGTCTCCATGGCAAATAGTGGTGCAAACACAAATGGATCTCAGTTCTTCATAACCTTCAAACGGCAACCCCATCTTGATGGGTAATTATCTTGTTCCACTCTTATTTTCTTACATATTGCCTTTTTGCCCACAATACCTCTTAACCTGTTTCTACTTATTTTTCCCGTTCTTCACTATCTTGTGAAACTTAAAATTGTGTTATGATGACACTTTGTTTATTGTTAGGTTAGCAGATTCTCATTTATTGGTTGTTTGGCAGGAAACATGTTGTTTTTGGAAAGGTTGTGAAAGGATTGGACATTGTTAAGAAAATTGAGCAGGCGGGAACAACTGATGGTAAACCTGCTGTGCCTGTTAAAATTATAGGCTGTGGTGAAGTTTCTGAAAGTAAAATTCAGGATGGCAAAGAGAGAGGTAACCCACATAGCTCTTAGGTAGTGATGCATAGATTTCCTTGGCCCTTAATTGTACGGTACATCCTTTCTTGTTTCAGTATATAAAGTTCACAATGTGATTTTTCTCAGTCAAAAAGAAAAAATCAAGCCATGTTTCTTCTATAGAGGGTAGCTCCGATGGGGAGACCATACGGGAGTGCAAAAAGGCCTTGAAAGTCAAAAGAAAGAAAAGGAAGAGCAGATACTCTTCATCAGACTCATACATCTCTGACTCTGATTCTGACTCATACTCTTCAAGATCTGATTCATATTCAGATTCAGAATCCTCATCATCTGATTCAAGTTCCTCTGGTGATAGAAGGCGCAGAAAGAAGAAATCAGTAAAAAGAGGCAAACAAGAATGTGGGAGAAAAAAGGGCAGGCAAAAGAAGAAGAGAAGTCACCGTGATAAACGACTGAAGCGAGGATCTAAAAGGTCTGGTTTATATTTGGTTCAAGTTCAGTCAATATTTTCTGTTCTACCTCCTTTCTCTTTCTTTTCCTTTGTTTGCTTATATTTGTGGATATTGCCTTTGCTTATAGGAGTTCAGAGAGTTCAAGTGATAGCGAGAGTGAGAGTATTAGCAGTAGCAGCAGCTCTGGTGATGAAAAAGCCCGTCATCATGGCTCAGCTCATAAAACTGGTAATGCAATGCATGCTGAAGTAGCACAGAATCTTGGCTCATCATGCTAATTATTTTTACAGTTACAGACTCTTTACTTTTTTCATAATTTATAGAGTATAGAATGTGAGTAGTGGGTGTGTGTGCACATGTGTCTACAGTGTCTTGATTGCATTACATCAACAATTAGATACTAACTAAGGGCTCACTTTTTGACTTTATAGATGTGGGAAAGAAATCCCTGACCACTCCCTTAGGAAAAGGAATTGTAGAACATGAAAGGAATCATGATTTGAAGACAACTGAGGACAACTCATCATGTGAAGAAGGTGAATTGTCTCTGAAGAAAGATAGACTTCAAAACAATGGGCATGGCACAGAAGCAAAATCTGATAAAACTGCTGATCGACATCCCTATTCTGATGACTCAAGCAAAACGAGGTTTTGCTCTTTGATTGACCCTTTTCTACTAATGTCTTGATGTTTTATTGCGATTTGTTTTTCATGCGCGCTCTGGAGCTGTCTTATTTAGTTGTGCCAAAGTATTTTTGACTATGTACTGACAGGAGCATCACAAGTAGCCCCAAAAAAAGATCAAACAACAGATCTAGGAGCAGCATTAGCATGAGTCCTAGAAGGATCCTTGGAAATGATGGTAGAAGTCCTCCCAAGAAGTCCGGTGATCAAAGTCCTGATTACAGAGTTTCTAAACCTTCTGCTTCTAACCGAGCCCAGGGCTTGTCTCGTAGCCCATCCCCAGATGGTGCTCCAAAACGTGTTAGAAAAGGCCGTGGCTTCACTGAACGCTACTCTTTTGCGCGTCGATACCGTACGCCAGAGCGTTCACCTGCTAGATCCTACCAATATGGTGGAAGAAATAATCATGGAAGGACCCAAGATAGGTAATCATAGTTTCATATCACAGAATCAGGCCATCATTGCCGCTGAATTTATTCCATTTTTGTTGTATAACTTGATCTTATATTTGTGAAGGTATTCAAGGCACACAGGTTATTCTGAGCGCTCTCCACATAGACGTTACAGAAGCCCTCTGAGAGGCCGGAGTCCCCCCAGGTTTTCTCTCTCTCTTCTCTCTTATTTTGTGTTTCTGTGATGTATCTAATGTGAAAGTTACCATTTCAGTGTTTATATTTCTCTTCTGTGGCATTTTACGGCACTGCTTTATATTTTCCCATGCACTTTCTCATAGACAGTACTTGTAAGTCTTATTTGCCAGGGAAGTTGAACCACTGGACTTCCATCAGTGGGCACAATTTTGAAATGCTGAAGTATGTTTATGTGTTGATTAAGTGCTCAAACAATCATTTTATCCATTGAAGTTATATATTTCAATGTTGAACAGTTGCATTTGGTACAATTGTCTTGAATGTGCTCAAAAGAGTTACTTGCAGGAAATGACAGGGAATGACATATACCTTGTTAACCCCTAATTTAGTTTGATGTACTTACACCATGTATAAATATGACTACCAACCTGCGAATTTGTGCATGCAAAGTCTGCCTTGTCATTATTTTCTTAGGGCAGAAACTCTTAAATTCTAGGCAGCAATGTGATAATATTCATTGCTTCTTTTCTGAGACCAAATCAACTGCCATAACATAAGCAACTAATCTATATCTTGCTTTTTCCATAGATACCAACGCAGAAGGAGCCGAAGTAGGAGCATTTGTCGTAGTCCCAATGGTTATCGTGGTCGATACAGGGATTGTAGCCCTGGCAAGAGTCCTATCCGTAGTCCTAGATCGAGAGACAAGCATCCTCCCATTAGTGAGGAGTTAAAATCTCGTCTAGGTCCCAAAAAAGACGAAGAGCGGTCTCCTGCCAAACGAAGATACCGTTCAAGGTCCGTTTCCAGGTCGAGGAGCTCGGGGTCTTCTCACTCAGCATCTCCCTAGGCTTCGCCACCGAAGATTCGTGGTAGCATATTTTCTGTATCTCCTAGCAGGTCTAGATCAAGCTCACCGTCCGGGCAAACGGGCCTAGCTTCCTATAGAGATTAGTACTGAACGGGAATTAGGTAGGCTTGGTGGCTTGTCGGTCATTTTTATGGGTGAAAGATTTGTTCTGTTAAAATCCTAAACGAAAACATTATGTGATTTGGCATCTTACATAACGAAAAGCGCGTGCATATGAGATTTAAGAATCATGCTTTGCATTACCCTGTAAGCTACTTATTCCATTTTCTTGAGCATATAAATATAATGTTTGCTCATTTTAAATTAATTTACCCAGCCAATGAAGTGTGTGGGTGAGGCATGCCTGATACATCATCTAATTAAGAAATAATTTACATTTCCTGCTTATGTAGTTTTAAGTTATTAGCTAGGAAAAACAAAAGAAGCAAGCTCAAATAAGAAATGTCACAAGTAGCAGCTCTAATCCCTTATCAGATTGGTCGACCTTTGGGTACAATTTGATCCTTGAGCCACATGTATATGGGAACCAATACATAGTATGTTGCAGCCAAGGCACCCAATAGGAAACGCATTAGGAACACAAATGGATTTACTCGCTCGGATACATACTCTGTCGTCGGACCAAGCTGCAATGAAATGAAATATTGAATACACAAGTACAGTGCAGAAGCGATTGTAGTATAAAGGAGCTGTACATCTGAGCAATACATATTACCGTTAGGTCTTGTACAACTAGCACATACAAGTCTACTAACTGTTAGAATTTACGAATTTGATTCCAAAGAATGAAAAGAATTTTTAAATTAGATTTTATATAAACATCTTCCTATATCTGCTCGTGCTAGGATTTACCCTCAATTGAGCTGTGTGGACTGTACGATAAACACACAATGGCAGTAACAATGAAGGCAAAAATAGACATGGAAGTGGAACAATGTAATGATGATGCAGAAACTCAATCCTGAATGCACATCACCTCTACGATAAATGTAATATTCTTACAGAGGAAGGCCAATCAATAGAATTCTTTTAAGCAAACCAACTAGCTGCGATGAACGTTGCAAGATACAATGTCCACATTTGTTTTGAAACCAAAAATAATAACAATTAATTTAAAGCTTCATTTGTTCCTCCCAGTAATCATACTCTTTAACAACTATTCAACTGTATATTGTGGCTGGTATGGTTGTCAACAGAGATGGTTGCCATCATTCATGCTACCACTATTGCTAAGATAGTTGACAGCTTGACGTTATCATTTTTCTTCTTGCTCTTCTAGTTTCCTTAGACATGCCTAACATCCCATTACAATTCTAAGTTTGTGATTCAAGTATTAACTTAACAGAGAATCAAAATTCAAATAGATAGTCAATATTATATACATCTATTAACTCAAATGAACTCAAAATATAAATAAATAAAAGACTGACAGTGACCAAAATAGAGTCATTACAAGTTTCAGGGGAAAAGGCATAAAGCAAACAAATAATTAGGTTTTATGATGATATCATAGATTGATCAGTGGGGTGTCAGGTTACGAAATTTAATGTTAACCTGCAGTGGTTTCTGCTTTGTTTTTCATGCAAATTAACTTCTCTAATCTTGTCAAAGTAATCAAAAAGTCAGACAAGGGAGATAAGACATTACATTGGAGATACAGATATTAAACAGTTGGTTTGACAAAAAGCAAAAAAAATGCAAGTTTAACCAAATGCTAAAGAATGCACTATGAATTCAAAAGCAGTTACCTGCAATGGAGAGTCCCCAGATGCGGGTTTAACACCTGTAACAGAACATCCCATGATCAACCCATGCCGGCGAACACCACGATACCATTTTGGTCCAATTCTTTTCAGTTGGACATCCTTGAATCCAGCTTTCTGGAACCACTCAATGTATTCTTCCTCTTTTGGGAACAACATCCAAACATCAGCGAAAAAGCGAGACAACCAAAATGTTGGATACACAGGACCAATTATACAGGCCTTTCCTCCTAGTTTCAGTACTCTATATGCCTCCTTAATACCACGCTGTGGATCTGGCCAGTACTCGATACTGAGAAGACAGTCATATAATACCCATAAGACATACTAGAAAGCATGTAATTCCTCTCTTTCTCTCTCTCTCTCTCAAAATTCAAAGTAAGCAAAACTTAAAAAAATAAACCCCCTCAGAAATCTAGCACATACATGACAGATGTGTATATGTGCATGTATTAATTTGATCCTAATAGATAACAAACAAAAAACATCTAGAGATGACTGGTAAGTATTAATTTTGAAATAAAGAAATTAATAGTGCTTTTTAGGGACAATAGTATACACAAGCACAAAGTAGCCGAAGAACAACTACAAAATTAACAAAAATGCCATCTAAACTATCCTAAATAATCAAGACCAGGGTTTCAACCACTAAACAGTTAAAATCACCAGAATCCATCATTTTAGATGGAAAAATAAAACACTAGTGTACACATTTCGAGTAAACAAAATATGTAAAGCATTCATCAACTAAAACAATTCAAATATACCTCCCAGCAGAAACATATCTATCAGCAAAATCAGTAGGAAAGGGCAAATCCTCAGCATCGCCCTCGATAATCTTACACTCCTTCAAAGGCTCCTTCTGCTTAGCCTTAGCAAGTTGGTGTGGTGACTGATCGAGAATTGTAACATTCTTGGCATCGACGTGTTTAACAATACCCAGCGTGGTAAAACCAGTTCCACCACCAACATCAACCACTAACATGTTCCTGTCACTGAGATCGGCGGGCTCAAGCGCATCATCTCTCATGTCCTCCGTCCAATGACCCGGGTTTATAACATGGTCATACACAATTGAAAGAAATCTGTAGAACCAAAATGCTTCCTTTTTGTGTTGAATGAATCTTGGCTGTGAAGCTGGTCTAGAGGCTGATAAACTGCACTTAACGGGCTTCATTGTTCTTGGCTTTGAGATTAAACTCAGTTTGGGAATCTGCTTCCCGTCAAAATCTGAGCCCAAAAAACCCAAGCCCTTTGGGGTCATGCCCTTGCGCCTCATAAGTGAGAGGTTTTCAGCTCCATTAAGCATCGAAGAAGCCATGGTTTGACAAAACTAAGAAATCCCACAAACAAAAAGTTGTGAATTTTACTAGATTGCAATATTTTGGAAACAAAACAAGCAAACCCACTTACAAAATAAAGCCACTTAACAGTTGTTTCCTTTGTTACTAGTTATAAACCATTAAATATACGAATAGAGAGGAGAAGAGGGAACAACAAAGTAGGGCTGGCTTACCAGTCAGAGTGAGTTGAGTTGAGTTGAGTTGAGAGAGTCAAAATGTTGGCGTTGTGTGTGTTGAAGTACAACAAGAACCACACAGGCTTTGGCCCTGAACAATACGATCACAAGTTCAATTCATAGACGCAGTCACTACACACAATCAAACAAACAAAACGAAAAAAAAATAATAATAATGTGAGTCATAGAGAGCTATCTCGTGGGGCCCTTCCTTTCCAGCGAACGGTTACAAGAGGAAGTGCACCCACCACCATACTCTGCATATAGCCGTCATTTGAATTGGAGATCTGACGAGGGACGTTATCCTTTACAATTAGTGTTGGGCTCATTATCCAATAAGATTTATTGTTATAATTTTACAGATAGTATCGGTGGAATTATTACCTCATAGTCAATGTTATATCATAATAAAATTAAAAATAATAAAGACACGGGCTGCAGGAGGATGGTTGAGAGATAAAATTTCTTTCAAAAATAAATATGGAGAAATTCCATCCATGTTTTAGTCCAGATTTGTTTGATCACTCTTTAATTGCAAATATTAGTATTAAAACTATTGTATCGTTCCAACGTGAAGGTTGGTTGGTATCTTTCAAGTATAAAATGTAAGGCTCTTTTTTAAATTTGGTCTAAAATAAACCAAACATCTCATCACCTAATTGCTTCAACTAATTAAGTTAATCGGCCTAATTGATGCAGGTCTTTTCCTTCAATTGTGTTCACAAATTGAATGTTAAATTCAAAGAATAGAATTAGAAAGCCAAAAGTCCAGAACAGAGAAATAAAACAAGTTGTAGGCAAAAAGTTACAAAAAAATAAACTAAAATACATGTTGGCAATATTAAAATAGAATTAGAAATGGGTTGACAGAAAGAATGGGATCGCAGGATTTGTTGTAGAGGGATGCTTATTAACTCCATCTCAGACGCATGAAGAAGCAAAATTCACCATTTTTTTAATGCTGTCATCTATCGACAATAGTGGGTAATTGGATTGAATTAGAATCTCTCTTGAAACTCGAGAATCTGGAGCAAGCAACAAGCCAAGCCATAGTCTTTCCATTTCCACCGAGCTACTGCATTCATTGTATACATCGACGGTTCAGTATGGTTCTAAATCGATGTTTACGACTTATATGCACATACTCGTGTGAGTTTATAGCAGCATACCTCCATCTTTTATAAGCTTATACAAGCTTCCAAAATTAATAATTCTCTCCACTTTCCATCTAACACTGTTTGCTTGGGATTTCACATTCTTGCATCCTTCTTGTCTTCACATTCCTAGAGTTTTCTGATTACAGCTTTGAACGTATTCGATTTGGTACAACACTTATGTTCTTCAACCAAGCTGATGAGTCCTCAATCTACAGCTTACCCAATGACCTATTGAATCAGATGAGCCAAACCCATATAATTTTATATGCCAATCACAAGTTCCTTTGTAAGTATCAATCACACACCCTAAGAAGCTCCAATCAATTATGGACGGGTTTTCAGTGTTGAGGCATGAAATGTTGGATACTCCGCTGATCAAGAAATAGACATTTCATGTTCTTAGTCCGTATTCTTAAGAATTACATGAATAAGAAATTTTCGTATTATACATTTGTGCCCAAGAATGAAAATCAACTTACCCAAAATGGCAATAACCAAAGGCAAATCATTAATTTCAAAACTTTGCCGGCTTGTTTCTATTCTAGACAGACGGCCAATTCACAAGAAAGTGAGGGAATCCAGGCATGTGACAGCTGGTACAAAAACCTGTCTGCCCACAAAGTCTCACTATATAATGCACCACCCCCGTCTTCCCCACATTTGAAGCATCATTGTCCCCTTTCCCGCCGTAAGTTGAGCAGAAAGCTTTGAGCCCAACTCAAATGGATCTCCCGGAGAATCTACGACCAGATGAAGCAAGTCCAGAATGGATGAACAAAGGTGACAATGCATGGCAACTGACGGCAGCAACTCTGGTCGGCCTCCAAAGTGTGCCAGGCTTGGTCATCCTCTACGGTAGCATCGTGAAAAAGAAATGGGCTGTTAACTCTGCCTTCATGGCCCTTTACGCTTTTGCCGCCGTCTTGATCTGCTGGGTTGGATGGGGTTACCAGATGTCGTTTGGTAAAAAGTTCATTCATTTCTTAGGAAGGCCCGATGTTTCTTTGGACCAGCAGTTTCTCTTGGCTCGGACCTTCTCGGGCTACTTGCCTAATGCAACCATGATTTACTTCCAGTTTGTGTTTGCGGCTATAACGCTGATTTTGATAGCCGGGGCTTTACTTGGGAGGATGAATTTTCTTGCGTGGATGTTATTTGTGCCACTTTGGCTTACGTTTTCTTACACTATCGGTGCATACAGTATATGGTGCCCGGATGGCTGGCTCGCTAAGAAAGGAATTATAGATTATTCGGGAGGATATGTCATTCATTTATCTTCCGGTGTTGCTGGCTTTACGGCAGCTTTCTGGGTAACTATTCTAACCATAATAACTGAATTCTGAAAAACTTTCAAGCTTTCGTTGATCATGTTTTGTAATTTTATAAACATGGGAAGGCTTTAGGGCGAATTTTAAAAGCATTGGCTTCCTGTTACTATTCGTATAGGTGGGCCCAAGGGCTACCAAGGACAGGGAGAGGTTCCCTCCGAACAACATTCTGCTGATGTTGGCAGGAGCAGGTCTACTTTGGATGGGATGGACTGGATTCAACGGTGGTGATCCTTACACCGTCAGCACAGATGCATCTCTAGCCGTCCTTAACACACACGTGTGCACTGCAGCCAGCTTGCTTACTTGGCTAATTCTTGACATTCTTTTCTTTGGAAAACCCTCTGTTATTGGAGCCACACAGGGCATGATCACTGGTTTAGTCTGCATCACCCCTGCTGCAGGTACCTAAAAAACAAAATCGTATGCCTTTGCTTTTAAATGATCAAACCTTTTCTAGTGTAAATTTAAAAATAAAAATTATGAGTTTAGTCAAAGGCATAGAACTCCAAAAGTTCATGTTACATAGACAGAAGGAATATATTTGACATTAATTCGGGTTCATTTGTGTTTTAAAGTTGATGGCAATTTCATAATCAAAGTTAGAATTGAACAGGAGTGGTGCAGGGCTGGGCAGCAATCTTGATGGGAATAATGTCTGGTAGCATTCCATGGTACACAATGATGGTTCTTCATAAGAAATTTTGGCTGCTAAAGAAAGTTGATGACACCATGGCTGTCTTCCATACTCATGCTGTTGCCGGCAGTCTCGGCGGCATCCTTTCCGGCTTTTTTGCCAACCCGAAACTTAACCGCATATTCTACTTGGTTAATGATTGGCAACATTACATAGGCCTTGCCTACGGTCTCGAAAGTGGGCGCACAACAGCGGGATTCAGGCAGATGGGGATCCAATTGCTAGGAATTGTGTTTGTTGTAGCCCTTAATATTGTTACAACTAGTGCGATATGTTTGTTGATTAGGTTGGTAGTTCCGCTTAGATTGTCAGATGAAGAGTTGCAAACTGGGGATGATGCGATTCACGGAGAGGAAGCTTATGCCTTGTGGGGAGATGGAGAGAAATATGAATCTAGGATTAATTCAGCTTATGGCGCTGAAGAGTTCCCTCCAGCTGGGGCAAGAGGCGAAGTTCAAATGGCTTGATAAATTTGGGTGGGTCGAAAAGGAGACAACGTTTCTGTTTTTACAAGCGATGTTTGTTCTTGCCAGTTCCTTTCTTTTGTCATTTTCCTTCCAACTCAAGGGCAGATTTTTAATTTGGTCTTTGATGATAAAATGTATTTCACCTTCAATAAAGAATCGAACCGTTGCGCTTTGGGTTTCATCGTTACCCTTGTCAGTGTTCGATTGTAGCTTTCATTGCAGCATGCTTGCACAAGTTGTACTGTGAAGTAACAGCCAAATTTATTCCATTTTTCTTCTCCCAAATAAAAAACAAAAACAAGAAGTGTATCTGGACATAGATTACATCAATGGACAAACAGAGAAAAGACAGCTGCGAAAAGCACTTTCGCAAATGAAAATGGATGACCTATCAAGAAACCTCATCCCCATTAGCTGAATAAAGGAACAGCATGTTCCTGGTGGCCGCCGCCCCCACCCCACCCCCTCCAAAAGTCATTGCATCCATAAAATTTCTGAGAAAATAAATAAATAAAAACTTGATGCAGATGCTTTATAAACAATATCCATCCCTCTGATTTTTGGCTTCGGAGAAGAGCGCTTTTCTCACTTATTTTAATAATTCCACCGGTACTAAACTATTAAGCAATGAACACAGCAGCAGTCTTAAAAGGCCTACAAAGCAATAAGCGGACGACAGCGCATATGATGATAATACGACAAGACGTTTTACGCCGTTCTGTTCACAATTGGAATTTGAGTTTTTACGCATAACGGCGTACCGTAATTTGACTAGTCAAAGAGATGGTTAAAAAGCTCTGCTTCAAGTTTTGGTACCGTTATTTATAAAACGACGACAAATTAGAAAAAGAAACGTTTTCTAAAAATGTAAAGAGTGGTTCATTTTAGAGAAAAGAAAAACAGCTTTTGAGATTGAGAGAGAAAAGTCATTAGCGTGTACAGATTACCGCGGACGGAAGAAAGAATCAAACTTGTACGGATTGTTTGAGTCAGATCTGTAGATTCTGTGTTTTGAATGCAGTGGCATGATGCAACGATGTTTTTGAATGAACGAGGAAGTTTGCTATTGTGAATAATAATAGTAATAATAATAATAATATTAACAGCAATGGATGGGGAAACGGCGTCGTCGGTGGATGAACAGGTGCCAGGTTCAAGAGTAGCAGCCGGAGGTGGAACTGATAAGACGGGAAAGCATCGGATTCTCGCTGAACTGAAACGTGTGGAACAAGAATCAAAATTCTTGGAGGTTAGTGTTTTTTTCATATGCTTTGAACGATTTTGTTTGTTTTCATATTATGTTCCTATTACCAGCTGAAAGAAAGATGAAAAGGGAGGAAAATTATGAATCTCTGAAGTAGGTTAGGGATTGTGTGGTGGTTCAATGTAGGTGGGTTCAGCTCTATCTAGCTCAGAAGTTATAGATAGAGCTAAAAATGCAGTTGGTTTTAATTTTTACGGAAATTTAGTTGCATTACCTTTCGAAATCAAGGAAATCACAGAAAGTAGAAAAAGGGAAAATTGAGGCTCAGACTTGTCTTTTCTTTTATATAATTTAACTGTCTCGGTGATGCATTCGGTCTATATCTTGTTATAAAGCCGCGAAGCTTTGAATGTGAAGAATGTTTTCAGAACATTACGGATAAGACTTTCTACACATTTACCCAAGACCGATAGCTTTTTCCCTTCTGATATTTTCTTTTCCCTCGTTCTTTTTCACAATAATGAGGGAAAAGGAAGCAGATGATTGCTTTAAAATACCTAGAAATCCTTAGGGTACATAAGTACATTCCCTTTATTTATCTTGTTTGTAATCTCCAGAAGGAAGCTAAATTTTTTACTTGCGCAAGGATGATTTAGTGGACTAATGTTGCTGGAAACTGTGAGTCTGTCCATGTCGATGGATATTGTGTGGGCTTGGTGACAATAAGGGTTTCCAGTCAATTCATTAAAAGTGAGTAAAGCCAAGTGGGTACTAGGCAGGCTTGCCAGATTTTATTGCTTGATGAGCTTATTGTTATGAAAATTTTTTTTGGGAGAGGATCTAAAATATCTTCACTTAGGCTAGGCATTTATTAGTACTTGTAATTAGGAGATAAAACTGAAGAAAGGAGGATAGACTTGTCATCAAGCTAATTTGTATGTGGTGTTCTGGCATTCGCACGTGAATTTCTGTGTTGTTGGATTTAGCTAAGTGATGTTTGATGAAATGCTTGGCTGTTTTCTTTGTGAAACTATATTGCCTAAACCCCTTAAATCAATGAAGATGATATATTGCTGGTCCCCAATGTTGTTCAAAATTCTATTACAAGAAAGCATTAGGATGTCCCTCTTGTGACCTTCCAGAGGTGGAATGTCAAAATTTCTTGTCTGCAAGAAAACCATTTTAGACAAGTTTGTAGACTTCCCAAAGATGGGGCAAAGAGGTTAGTGATTACTCTCTTAAGTGATTCCACAACATCATTCAATCAGCCATGGAGTTCAGTTAGCCATATAAATCTTTCATCACGAGATAAGAGCACTTAAAAGCTACATTTTGACTTATTGAATATGCTAAATTTTTTGGAATATGTTGTGAGTGAAAAATTAGGTTCTTTTCCTTGAAATGCACCATGTGGAATAATGTCACCGCAAAATGCGTGGTCAAGTTTTTATTTGCATGTCCTGAATCATTGATGGACTATTTTTATTTAATATCCTAAACCTCTGGTACCTTTGGGATTTCTGTACTTTATGGAACGCCAATCAAGAGTCATAGGTTATAAATTGGGAAATTTGACATTGCTGCATAATTTTTGTCCTTTTTCAATATGTTACATTCTGACAGAAAATTATCTAAATGTCCTTTGCTTTCTTACAGAAAGCTATTGCATATGAAACTCTGAGATTACTATTGTTTCCATATCCGTGCATACACACTACTATTCATTCACATGCTTTTGAAATTTCTTTCAACTCTTACAAGAACAAAAAGGCAAAAGTGCATTCGTGATCATATACTTTCGTGCATTTTACTTTCAGATTTCCTAGTTGCTCAGATACTCTCTGGTGCTGTTTATGGACGATTAACTGCTTTCTTTTATGGTATTACCATCTGTATTTCACTATTTAAAAGCAGCTGAAGGCCATGGTTGTCTTGGGTATGTAAATTGCAATTTTAGTGCATCTTGATATATTTCATCTAATTATTCCTTCTTTTACACAAAGTACAGGAAGAGTTGGAAGGGCTGGATAAAACTGAGAATGTCTCGACATTATGTGAAGAGTAAGTATAATTTCTTTGAACTAGGCCAAGAGATGAGATTGCAAAGTTATTTTTAGTGAACATAAATTTATTTAGATGTAGTGGATACCATGTTTTGCCTAGCATAGCATAACAATCATATAAAGTATATTGTAAGAGATTGCTTGAAACTAATATCTTGTTTTATTTCCATCCTTCAGATTGCTTCAATTCATAGAAAGCAGACCCGATCCACTACTCTTAGTGTAATTTCTATGACCTGTGTCTTTAACTTGTCTGTCTTAATGTTGATTACATCTCTGATGCTTATTCAATTATCACAGAACAAATGGCCCCATAAATCCTGTATGGGATCGATGGTTTGAAGGGCCCCAGGATGCACGAGGTTGCAGATGCATGATACTCTGACTTAACATTGGCTGCCATTTGTTCCACGAGGCTTCAAAATATGTTTCTTATTGAACTTGTTTAACAACGCTACACCAAATCGTTGAATGAATTTTCTGCCTGTGCAATGCCAAGTTTTTTAGGGTACTCATAATTTGTGTACAATTATTTGTTAGGATAAATTTTGTAAATCAAGTACATCCACTGCAGAAACTCTGATCTCCAAACAAATCAGGCTGATCTATGGGCTCCTTCCTATTGGGTGGCTGACAGACTTGGGTTCATAGTTATCTTTGTCGTAAGAGGGAGAGGAAAAGAACTGTTGAACTGCCACGAAATTTGTAAATTGACCCATTTGCTTTAGGTCCATTTTAATCTGAATTTCGACTTTCGTTTTGGATCCATTTGGGGAAATTACATAAAATAGACCCTAAGAAAATGGTAACTGCGTTGGCAAAACTCAACGAATCACAAAAAGGGACTCGTCGTAAAGTTTCTGGAGGTAGAAAATTAGTATGAAAAAAGCAGGGGTTATGACATAGTATATATTTAGAGAAAATCATAATCAAACCGTGAATGAAATAGGAACGAGTCACTGAAGAGATCTACTAGTGCAACATTTAACAAGCAAGATGGCGGGGAATCGATTGATGCTTCAAAAGAAAATCTTACTGGTACGAATAATCTGATCCAGAATTACAGGAGTGGAGAAAATTATTTGGTCACAGGACATTTACAAAGACAGGAAGAGGGCTGCAAAAGTATCTATAAAGTCCTTTCAAGAGTCGACTGGGATGCATTACACCAATGCCAGTACTGTATTTGATTCGCCTGTAGAACAATTGTATTCGATCTATGACTGAATAAGCAAGGGGGGGGAAAATGGATTACACAACTTGAGCAGACAATAGGTGTCTTAACTGGAGCAGATGTTCCTCGTCTGAAATGTTAAGGGAAAGTCGGAGATTTGTTAAGAGAGACTCCTGCTCCCAACTTAATGGACCCGAAGCATACAACGCCTGCACAGTTGTCTCATATGCTCGAAGCTCTAATTCATGGATGTCCTCTTCTACTTTGTGCTTAGGAGATGGTAACATATATTTTTCCCCGGACAAAGTAGGAAATGATGACTCAGCATCAGAACTGTTTGATATATTTTCTTCTGATTTATGAAAATTTTCTCCAGGACAGTCAGCTAAGTCATTAGAACTACAACTAGCAACAGAGCATTGGTTGCTATCTTCATTAGGCAAAAGAGGTGTAGAAGAAATATGATACCGGTCAGTAGTTGATCGCAGAATTTTTACATCCATCCCTCTGGATCCCCCAATAAATTTCTCATCCTGTCTTACATGAGGACCTAATTTTCTTTTCTTGTGGCTTCCTCCAATAAGCAGATCCCCGGAGTTTCTTTGGAAATTGTCAGCATGGCACCTTTTTATGGTTCCCGCTGGAAAATGCATTTTGGAATCATTGCTCTCATCCTCATGGCATCTCTGTCCACCCTTATCTCTTAAGTGCGAATCTGTGCCAATCTTTTGATACTGAGACCCGGATAAAAAGTCCACAAATTTTTTTGAATCATTTTCTGCCATAAGTATTTTATCCTGGCCAACTCGAAAACAAAGGTACACACTGTCAGAAACATTAATAAATCCACAAATCTGCATAAATAGTTTGTTAAAAACTTCGAGAACATGCTGTCCTTGCATAGTCATATATCTGATCAAAAGTTAAAGATCATTTATCTAAACCTGGGAACAGGTCCTAACATCATGATGTATACCATAATCCTCAATTGAATTTACACATCAGCAGCAGTCAAATGCATGATAACTGTATGAGACAATAGGTAGAGGTCAAATCCACATTGACAGTTGTCAATGAAGGATATGATTTAAGTAAAATAAGGGAAAAAATGTAAGTTTATGGTAAATTTTGGTAAAAACTAATAGCACAATACACATACAATTACATGTTCATAAGGTTCAAAAAAATAATCATTGGATTCTAGCACATCCAAGATGGCAAAATCTACCACCAAATCTGGGGATTCTGTCAATACTGATACTTGTACTCAGGTTTTTCTTAAGCATTTGTAACTGCAACTTACTAAAAAGTTAATAACAGAGTGCCATTACACAAATGATGCTCTTGCACAAACCCAAGAGAAAGGTATGATGTCATTTGATTTTCATCAGAACAACATTAAGTCTTTTAATTAGGCAGGGATGCATATATGGGCTTTGGAAAGAAAAATATAAAAAGGAAACCATAGTGGTCCAAGTAAGGTAAACCGAAAGGACATTTCTAAATTAAACAATTGATGTAGAAACCGAGGGCAAACCAGCTGTAAAGAAAAATAGAACCTACTCGAAATCCCAAACTTGGTCAAATAATGCAGGTGACAATGTCTCCTTACCTTCCCAATTAGTGACCACTTGTTATTATGCCAAGACTTCTGAGTTCTTATATTAGATTCATGAAATTCTTTAAGCTGGATGGACCCAAACAGCCTCGTGACAAACCATTTCTTCTGCAGCACCTTTGCAATCTTGCCTACCCTCCAACATTGATTATCAAACACCTCAACTATATCACCAGCCCTCCATCTTTTCCCTGTCTCGGGCGGAGGAAGAGGCCTAATGCCCTCCGCACACACCTCTTCCAAAACCGGCTCTCCTTCGTTGTCTACGAGGAATTTGTACCTAACAACATAGTTGTTGCCAGCAACTGAAACTATAGTCCCAGGAAACCAGGAGACATGTGGATCACGTTCTCTCCTCAGTGCCTCCACTGAATTCCCATTTTTAAACTTCATCATTCCAAACTAAATCTTAAAACCTGAAAAAAAATCCCAACAAAAACAAAGGAAAATTAAAAAATTCTAGAAAACCTTTATCCTCGTTAATTATTGTTGTTACAGGGTAAAAGTAGAATAGACACACGTCTATGGTCCAAAATTAGGACTCCTCCCAAACCATCCACGCAGAAATATCCTGATGCCTCTTTTGCCAAAACAGATCCAGGAAATTTTCAATTTTGAACATCTATTTTCAATTTTCAGGCTTTCTATTCAAGGAAATGGAATAGCTTTCAAGAACTTAATTGTCTGTTTTGTGTCAATTAAGTCTTCCTGATTACAGAGTCGCAGCAAGCGACAAAACCATCAACAGATAAATCACCAATACAAACAAATTAACAAGATTCAAATAACTATGGTTTCAGTAACATATTCCATTGCTAGAAACTATAAAATAAAATCCAAGCATTCAAACTTGAGTAATCAAAAACATTCTACATCAAACCCCCAAACCAGTTTTATTGGCAAAAGGATATTAACCATGTACTGGACCAAATCTACTAAAACTTAACTTGATTTTGCCCAGGTTTGAGGCCTCTTTCAGTCTTCAGAAAATACTCGGTAACAAAATTAACATCATGAGATTAAAACTACGAAAATAAACAAACGATACAAAAAAAAGCAAACTAAACAGACCCGTAAACCATTTTGAATTTGAAAACACAATTAAACAAAGAAAACAGGAAATGATTGAAGAAAATAGAGTGGGACAGGCAGAGAGACCTGGAAGTGAGGGATGAAAACGAACAAGACAAGACAGGGGTCTGTTATGATCATGGGCATGGCCACATCTTCGAACACGATGACAGTGGAGTGCTTGCGTGAGTGCTCACTTTCTTTCACATTAATATATTTCATTATAATCATAAAATTAAATATTAGCAATTAGAATGGCCGTGGGACTCGAAAGTAACTTGAAACCGGTTTCCAGTTCGGTCTTATCCCTGCAACAGACTGAATTTCACCGGCTGTAATGGGCCACAAATTTCGTATCTGCCATTCTTTTAACGTAACCGAACATTAACAGCATTTCCTTTCTGGACAAATTTTCCATGTTCGGCACGCAAACACTGCCAAAATAAATAAATAAATCTAAAATTTAATCAATTATTAAGTATTAAATATTAGTTGACTTGAACTATTTAACTCTAAAATATCAATTATTAAGGCATGTTATTAGTATTAGGTTAGCTTAAGTAGTCTAATATGTTCCCTCGTGCCAAACACAAATTTAAATTTAATGAGACTCGACTCAACTCGGGCTGATCAAATTAATTAAATTTAATATATATTTTTATGTAAAATATAATAATAAATTAAGATGCACGAAAAATTAATGCAATATCAAAAATTAAAAAAAAATTATCTAATTTTATGCAAAAATCTAATTTAATATAACTAACACCACGTTAGTTGAATTATTTGATGTAAAAATTTAAACAATTCTGTAAAGAGTTTACACAAGTCAAGCATAAATATTGCACGTTACATTTAAGTTTATAAGGCAGGAAATGAGTGGATAATACGGTGGTAAGAGTATGGATGTGATTAGTGGTAATGTAATATGGCGAGCTAACAAATGTTGCAGTCATGAAATTGGAATATGCGGAACGAGCACTGAAGATTGGTTGTAGTTGTATCTGCCAGAGCCTAATGGTATGGATATGGTCCATATCTGGAATGCCCTTGTCGGCTTTTCTTGTTTCGATGGCATCGGCATCCTCTGCCTGTGCTTGCATTCAGTTGGCAGCGTCTGCAGATAGGAGTTGGACTACTGGGCCTTTCATTCAGCATTGTCATGGATATGTCCTGTAAAAGAACAGTAATGTCTGGTGGGGGCTAATAGCAAACCTCTTTGTAAAAACAAAGCTTACCTAACTGGGTCAAAATTTGACCCAAATTGAACTTGATCGAATTGAATTGAATTAATAAGTTTAAATATTTTATAATTAACGGATTTTATCCATGTAATTTACAAAAATAAAACTAAAAATTTACAAAAAAAATTATTAATTTTTTTCCATAAAATTTATTTGCGTTGGTTTTATCATCAAAAAATAATAACAATGATATTATATATATATATATTTTTAAGTTTTTGAAATTTTATTCAATTACTTATTTTAGATTTTCATGCACAGTATAATTTACGTGCATGTTTTACGCTTGTTTGCTGATAAAAAATATATATATTAGTATAATTTTATAGATTATTTATTAATTTATAATAAAAATTATGATTTATATAAAATAAATTTAATAATTAGTTTATGTTTGGACTCAAACAAATTAACTAAATTAATTTAAAACGACTATTATTAATTTCACTTGAATCAATTTGCTTCAAATTAAAAATTAACAAATTGGAATTAGTTTAACACTTAGGTTAAGACCAATTCAAACTGAAGTTGTCTGCCTTTAATTACAAGTCCATCCCTTTATTCATTATTACCACTGTTATTTTACCTTCCCTTTAAATTTTTAATATATCTATGCTTGCATTCACCTCAAATGCCAACACAATCATGATATCCTCACAGGCAAGACTCAATCTTTATACACACATGTATATATATATTGCCAAGGAATGAAAAAGCTAAAATATTAACCGGCCCCAAAGCAAACCGTAGATAGAACATTCGGAACCTACAAATTCGCCTATTTATTCCATTAATAAGAAAAAGTAAACCTAGAGAATTCTTATACATCTATGATGATTATTGCACTCGGGCATTTCGCCTTCACTTGTTCCCATGAATTCATGGCACAAAACCAAGCCACGGTACAACAAACTGTGCATGCATATTTTAATCAAACATGGGGTAATGAGTAGCCTTAGGGTAAGCATTGCCCACGATATAGTAATGGTTTATTGGATGAGGAGAGGAGACAGGGAGCAAGGCATGTGAAGTGGGTATGGATTCGATGAAAAAGGCCATTACGCCGCTACCAAGCTTCCCAACCATATTATTAATAAAGTGATCATAATTAACCTAAAACACTGTTCACTAAAATAATTATCAATATAGGGAATGCTGCTTTTCATGTAATGTGTTAAGGTGAATGAACCATGTCAATAGTGCACGTGCCTTGCTCCTCTTGCCTTCGTGCCATTTGAAGCAAGCATAATTGGGGAGGGGGGGTACATTTATATTATGAAATGATAAGAGCCAAGCATGTTAGTGAAAATTTGACTCGTGTTCAATTTCTGGGCGAGCCTGACTGACACTTATTTCGTTTATGACGTTAGAGCCAAACACCCTTTCTCAAATAGTAAAGCTTCTCCACCCCTGCAAGCAGCGAGGAGCGACGGACGGACATATATTCGATTAAGATATTTAATATTTATAATTTAATTGTATATATTTAAAAAAAAATCACATATTTTGTGTTTATATTCTTAATTGATCAAAAAAAATATATTTTCTTTGAAAAATACAATTAATTTATGAACTTATATAATAAATTAAAATTAATTCGTAATATTTAATTTTAAAACCAAAATCTTTTCTATATTTTGAATATTAAGTAATTGTTTTTCATTGAATTGCCATTTCTTCCTAATAAAATACAACAACTTGAAAATGAAAATTGAAGTGGCAAAGTTGGGGCTGACATTATGGAAGAGAGGGGAGGGCAGGGTAGTGTTGGTCACGTGACACAACACAAAATATACAAGGTATGCCATGTGGATGGGCAGTGTCCAAGGTGGTCCAGCTGCTAAACCCGATACCTAGTAGTCTACAAAAGAGGAATCAGAATCTCCATCCCTTTTCATCATCATCGATTCACCATTCCCGTAACCCATTGAGTCCAATCACTTGTTTTTTTAACCTTAAACTATGTGGGAACTGCTCCTTTCTCCTCCATATCTCTCTGCATCTGGGAAACCTCTTTTATATAATCATCTACGCATTGCACTTTATAAACTTTCGGCATTATTTAATTATCTGAACAATCCCACAAATAAAACTACGTCTTCTTCGTTCAAGACCGAACCCACCCAGAAAAACAAATATTAAACTTCATCGGATGGGACGAAGTTAAATTCTGCAGCAGCTAGCAGCTGTACGCAGTCCCGTGTTAAGCTACGGAGAATGTGAAATATGGAGGTTGAACACAGTAGAAAAACGGAAGAAAAGGAATATAATGATGTGCAGAAGAAGAGGGTCGGTGGATAGAAAATGGGAGTTTCAGATTGAAAATTGTGCAATCCCACCCAATTCATGTAACCAGGACATGGGAACCTGATCGAGGAAAAACTGGCCCAACCCCCACACCTAGCTACAGTAAATTGTAATAGCTGGAAATTATACTTGTCTTTCTTCTTTCGCAGTTAAGGGGTAAAAGATAAGTGTCTGCAGATCTGAAGTGCATGTGGGTTAAATGAAAAGAGCGTGATAAAAAGGTAAAGACGAGAACGGGCGGATTCTATAGGATACGAAATATCATTATGAATGTTAGCGTGGACGAGACACATGTATTTGAAAATAATAGTAGTTAACAGTAGTAGCTAGCTGAAGCTATATAGCTAGGCATGTACACAGAAGGCAAGAAAAGTAGTAGTCTCACGTGGTGCAAACCAGAAATCTACGGTTGTTAGTCCTGGAGACGAACCACATGAGTGGGTAGTTTGAAGATTGCAAATTCTGAATGGAACAAAGGCCCGCCTACCATAAGGCCACGTCGGACTAAGTAATTACAGAGTGGACTGGATTGGACTTCATTCAATGGGGTCTGTGTTGGCTTCCGGGAAACTTATTTTCCTACCCAAAGTTTCATTATGAATGTAGGAAGGGTGACTGACCGTTCGTGGCGAGAATCGGGAAAAAAAAATCATTCTAAATCTGAATTTAAATACAAGATAGGGATGGTATTTCTTCCTCTTTAAATTATTATATATTTAAATTTAAAAATAATATATATACAGTGTGTGTGTGTATATATATATATATATATTCACTTTTTGTAAACTAAGAAATTAAAAAATAAAAATATAGTAATTAATTAATTTATATTAAATGATTAATTGTTGAATTAATTTTTTTAGTATATTAATATTAAAATTTTATTTTTTAAATCTATAAAATAAAATAATTTTCTTTGAAATTAATAAAAAATTTAATATTTTTGTATAAATATAAACACAAAATTTTATCTAAATTAATTTTTTTTATATTTATTAAAAAATAATATTACAATTTTATCAATACGTTAATTGATTAATATTTATATATAAATTAAAATAAATAATATATTTATGTACATTAATTAATTAATTTTATTTAATTATTTGATATTGATAAATATGAACAAAAATCCCATTTCTACATAGAGACGGGGACAAAAAATATATATTATTTTTAAATAAAATTACAACAGAAACAAAATTAATGATCTGATAATAATAATAATAATAATAGAAAGCAATGACAAAAATAAAACAGAGGATCCAATAAAGCTGAAGCTGAAACAAAAAATACAACGTGTCTCTTAGCGGGCGTACAAACCTTTTAATTTTGGTCTTGCTTTTAGATATTGACCGTTGGATAACGTGGCCATGAGCACGAGGACAAGAGGTGACATGCCTCAAATAGAGTGACATGTGACTCCAGGTTTGCCCTAAAACTGCTTGGATTTGAATCTAACCTAAATTGTTCTTTCCGCTTTAACTAGCATGGAGAAAACTTAAAATTTTAAATATTAAAAATAAAGGTTAAATTTATTGTACTATTTTAAATTATTAAAATACATAATATCATATTAGTTAACGATTTATTACATTCTATATTTTTTTTAATTTTTTAAAAAAGTAATTAATTGGCAAGTGTAAAGTAATTATTTTAACATTATTTTTTACAATATAAATATTTATTATTAATTTTAAAAAATAATTTTGTCTATTTCTCGTTGAAAACCCAAAATCAATACAGATGGTTGTGAGCAAACCAACAGAACAGAACTGCCAAGCTAAGTGTACCCAACCCACCCAATTTCATGGCGTCATCCTTACGTGGCATGTTACGCAAAGGGGTCCACTGCCGGCCTGGCCCTTCTCGTTGATTATCCAAAACTACTGCTGTCGTATGGTCCGCTGTCCCTGTGTGTTTATCGTGTACGATATCTGCTGCTACCTCTAGATCTAGAATAGCGCCACGTGCGTAAACGGTGGAGAGCAGTGGCTGGCTAGGTTCCAATTCCCCGAACTTCGGTCGGATAGTTTTGGTCGAAAGGTGGCTGCCAGCATTCGAATATGTTCACACTATTTAAGAATCCAGATAGATAGGCAGGCAAAAGCATGAATGGTGGGTTATTTTCCAATGCTCACGGGTCCCCCTTTATCATATCTACGATGTTTGATCCGTCTTTGGTTACAACAGTGTATTTTATTTCTCTGCACATTATTACACTCAAGTCTCAACTATCAACTGAGCCTGTGACGTTGGTTTATTGTGCATTCCCAGCCCCCCCTCTCTCTCGCACCCCCCTGGCGGCTTTAAATTGATTCATAGGCACGCTTAGCTTATCATCGATGGAGCAAGCAGTTCAGTGATGGGTCTTCCCGATTCAAAATTCAGATGTCTTCGAAATCCAGAGTAAAATAAACCAGCAAACGGTGTGTCTAGCTAAATAAGCTGTTGTAGAATAGTCAAGATTCCGCGAAGTCGATAGTGTTTTGTGTGTTTTTGGTAATTATCAAGTCCCAAAATGGGAAAGAAAAAAAGGTCAAAGTTGGTCGTCGTTCAAACTTACGAAAATCAAGGAGATTGAGAATCTGACACGTGGAGGGATTACCCGCGGAGCAACAACTCTGCACGCTCTCTTTTTTATAAACATTTAACAAGGCCCCAACAAAGAAATAGTAATCCCCAACTAAAGCCCACCCTTGCTGGAGGAGGAGGAGACCCAACTGCCATTACTATAGGGCCGAAGCTTTTCCATGACTTAGCAGAAATTTTATAAAACAAAAGGGCAAGTCCTGTCATTTTCTTAGACCCTGCCCCCGGCCTTAAACTTCGCCTACCCTTTAAAAGACCAGAAAAGCGGGAGACTTAGATAGAGGCTAAGTCACAGAGACACGAACACACCTGGGGAGAGAAAGAACGGAATGCAACAATGGAGGTTGGAGATTAGGGCAGAGTAATTTTTTGAAAGATTAAAAAAACTAGTTAGCCATAGTTGAGTGAAGATTTGGCAAGAAATAATCGGAGAAAATGACGACTGGAATTGTACAAGAGCAGAATCTGGAGAAGCAGATAGAGAAGCAAATGGGCTGCATGGCTGGTTTCCTTCAGATCTTCGACCGCCACCAGATTCTAACAGGAAAACGTATCTACTCCACCAAACGCCTCCCTCCCACTCCGGTCAGTTTATCATGGTCTCTGTTTTTATACATATGCTCTGTTTGGTTGCTTATTCTACTTTTATTAAACTTTTTTTGTTGGTTGAAAATTAATTCAGGCCGTTGATTCTCCTCTTGGATCGGCGGAGAGTATTGATACACCAGCTGTTTCGAGAGAATTAGAGAAGCCACATCAACAGCAAGGAAGATCGATGCCGTCGCCGTCGCCAGACCGCTTCAAGCAGTCTCCAGTCATGGAGCTTCGGTCTCCAACTCCGTCGCCGGAGCCAGCGGCTTCATCGGAGCCTAAAAGCAAGTCGACACTTCCTCTTCCAGTATTCGAATTCAACGAAGTTACAAAGTCGTCTTGGAAGTTTTGCAAAGAAGCTCCCAGGCTTTCACTCGACAGTAGAGCCGTCGTTGATGCTAAGGGAAGCCTCAAACCCAGAGAGATCCGCACAAACGCGGCGTTTTTATCAGCAAACAGGTGTGAGAACACTGAAGAAGCGGCTGGAGAAGATGTAGAGAAGCAGCGACGGTCTACGAGTGTAATCGCGAGGCTCATGGGACTTGAATCATTAGCTAATCCGGATCCTGAACCGGCCAAGAAAGCTGAGTTACGAAGATCCGCTTCCGAGTCTAGAGTCTCCAAAGATCAGCATCGTTTCGTCGATGGAATAAATTTTCAGTTAAAACAATCAGAGCCCTTGAATTCTCAGATCAATGTAAGACAAAATCAAAACAATGCAGCGAGAGGAGAACGAGCGGTAAATGGGAGACATTTAGATCCAAAACAGTTCACTGTACGGAGTGTAAGAGGCGAGCCAGCGAGAGCACCGCAGAAAGTTATAGGACAAAAGAAGAGCTTCTTCGACTCGGCGGATTTTTTTCAGGAGCCGAAGCAGGCTGTTTCTACATGCGGAGAGATTGAGAAGAGGCTTAAAATGAGAGGAATCGATGAGCCCTCCAAGGATCTTGAAACACTTAAGCAAATCCTTGAAGCTTTGCAACTGAAAGGCCTTTTACATCCCAAGAAACCCTCAAGCCAAGCAATAAATCTACGAAACTTCATCTACGATGAATCTCCAATCGTCGTCATGAAGCCGGCGGCGAGTAATTGGCAAGGAAGGGTAGCTAACGACTCGTCTTCTTCGAGTTTTAGATCGAGGACCGGACCTCGCCGGAATTTGAATTTCTCCAGTGACATATCGCCTGCCATGAGCCCGAGACGTGACAGACCGCAGATTGACTGGAGTGTACGGAACCAGAGCAGCCCTAGGCGAGGAAGAAATTCGATTTCGCCGACTAGGAGTGAGACTAGTATTAAGAGTCCAAGTAGAAGAAGACCACTGAGTGTTGAGACGCAGAGGAAAGTGAATAACGAGTCCACTGAGCAGAGAAGAGTGTCGTCGAGGAATAATGTGAGACGGATTGGATCAGAGCAGACCTCGAATCAATCACCCAGATTGACGAAACCAACGGCTGAGATTTGTCTGAAAGAGGACAAAATTTTCACTCCAGCGGAGGAGGAAATATCCACCATTTCCGAGTGCAGCATGAGTACGTCGTCTCAGACTGACACCGAGGTAAACTCCGGTTTTTTCAATGTTACTGCATTTCATCTTAATTACAATTTTACATATAAGTTAATTAATTTTGTATTGCAGAGATCAAAAATAGAAGCATACAAGGAGGGGAGGAACTTATTGGAGAGGTGTGATAAGCTGCTACACAGCATCGCAGAGATAACTGCGAACGAGTTGCAACCGAGTCCCGTATCGGTGCTTGACTCGTCGTTTTACAAGGATGAGTCTTCTCCTTCTCCTGTCATGAAACGCAGCATTGATTTCAAAGGTGTGGGACTCTGACCTGCCTCTGTTTCATTTCTGCCCTGTTTAGATTTTGATTTTGCTAGATTTTCATCTGACTGCGCTGACGTCTTTGATTATTTGGTAGGCCTGTTTTTAGGTGTACAGAGTAGGCTCAGTAATACGTGATGCTTATCCTCGCTCTCCTGTGAATTAAGCATGGTCAACTGTGCTCTTCGTAACTCAGTCATGTGCAATATCTAAAAATGTGATTAATTAGGTTTTAATTGATGCATTTTTTGGCTAATTAAAATAATTAATTACTTGCATTAAGTTTCAGAAGAAACGGTGAAAACTAACCGTTTGAGTCAATGCAAAATCCGAAATATACTGGTGGTACAAGCAATCATGTGGGATTGATCAGTGATCGTACCCGGTGATGGTGATCTTCGGATTGATACGAACTAAACGACGAAGGATTTAACAGAGTAGAGTGGATGCATGAATTGTCACTGTAACTAAGATAGTCACTGAAACCTCTTCACTCCCTTCAAAATTATCTGATGCAAGAAAAATCTAAACCCAGTACTTATTCAGCCAGTTTAGTGGAAGAGAATATGTTCGCTGGACATGACTGACAGGTGTCCGATTAGAAGCCATAACTAGCTAGGTGAGGAAATTTTAAAATGGCCCACCACGTTAACATACCAGAGACAGCTTACCTTGTTGGTCACACTATCTGGGCATTGTTTAGCTTTCAATCCATGGCGGGCTAGGGCTCGGCATTTGGTTTAGACATTTTTAACTGTTTGTTTGTTATATTGGCATCAACTTTTGACTGTCGTGTATTTTCTTGGCGTGAATAGCAGACCAACAGATCGAATTAGAAGATGATATTTGGAGTTCGGGCATCTCGTCCATTGAATCAAAATCTGAGGACGACTGGGATTTCGTCTATATTTCCGATATCCTCCGAGCATCGAATTACCTTCACGATGATTCGGACGTGTTTTCATTACTGGAGAAGCAACAATATCTCAAGGGAAAGGACACCTCCAAGGCCTCGAGGCTCCGAAGAAAGCTTATTTTTGACACCATCAACGAAATTCTCAATGGGAGGAAGCAATTGCCACCATGGCAAGTTGTTTCTTATGCAAATTCAAACTCCGGGCGGGCCTCATTGCAACAAATTTGGTCTGAGTTTCAGAAAATCAGAGAGAGGGACACATCCGAGGACTTGTTTAATATCATTTGCGGTGTGCTGAAAAAGGACCTTGCAGGGGATGCAATAAACGGGGACTGCCCGATTGAGATGTCCGAGACAGTCCTTGACATTGAGCGGCTAATATTCAAAGATTTGATCTGCGAAACCATCCGTGATCTCGCTGCCTTTTCTGGGAAATGTAATTCAGTATCCCCGGTGTCTCGAAGGAAGTTGATATTCTGAAAATGAGGGACGAGAACGAACAAATCTTTTAAATTAATCTCACAAGCTTTTCTTGGCCACTTGCCTTCTGTATTATTGGTTCTCTTTCCCTTTAATTAAGTGACACCTTTTCTTTTCTCTCGCCTTCTCGTGTATGGTTTAAGAAATCTGGAAAACGTTCGATCTATGATTCACCTCAAATCCAGGGCATATCTAACTTTCGCTTTTGGAAGATGTAAAAAGTTGCGATGATGTTAGCGAGCACAATTGAAAATGTTCCAAGTGCATCTCATTTGTGAGCTTTCAAGTATGGAACCGATCACGTTTGCTATTTAATATTCAGAAAGTAGAGGGTTTAGAGCATGGGTTCACTAAGCGATGAATAGTCATTTCCTTTGGACCGCTCTAAATTATTATGGTCATCAATTTGAGAGTTTCTATAATCTTGCCACCCTGTTGGCGGTTGGTCATCATTAAGTGATTTCCAACCGTCATTGACTTTGGATCCCATGGTCCATCCATCCTCTGGAATTAGTCTTGTAAAACTACTAGAATTTAAGGGAAAAAAGAGGAGTTGCCTTTTGGAGCATAATAAGCTTTTTATGGTAAGAATTGGAAGGAAAAAGGGTGGTCCAAATCAAAGGAAAAAACAATCTGTTATTATGCATTATTCATTTGTGCCATTTTTCTTTAATGTGAGTAACAATGACGGCAAGAGGTGTACATAATCTAGAACTGCCCAGTATACTACCCGCAAGGAGCTGCTGTTGACCTTAGACTCTTGTTTTTTAGATTAGCCAATAAAAGAAGATTAAGATTGTTCAAAATTACTGTGATTATGTTTGATTTTAAAAGAAAATTTCAAAAATGCGTTTTGATAATATTAATTTTCAATAAAATTAACTTATTTTTTCATTGATATTTGATATATAATAATTTCATTGTATGGTGGTTAAGGTTGGAAAGCTGTTGCATGTCCATATCAAATGAAACCTAAGTCTACAAATTATTAAAAATGATGCAGTGCCCTTAGTTTGAAGTTGTTTTGCAAATCTTTTGGTTGGTTTTTGACTTTCATTCATTCTTGACTTCCATTTGTTGAACAGATGCTTCCATTACTCGTTTTGCTATATTTGTTCTATTCTCCATGAGAATTCTGTGCACAGCTGATAGTAATCAAGACTTATTTTGTAACCTTTGATAATGTGCCTCTCAGGTGCATAAATGGCATTTAGAATCCAATTTGCTTTCACAATTATGGGTCTAACAGTGCTTGTGTCTGTGCAGCATGGTCCATGGTAGTGTGATGGCACTGCTACACCTAGCAGAGTCGCTTACCTTATTGGCGATGTCTACTCTATTTTGTTCAATCATTTTTTCCCCTACTCTTTTTAAGGCTTGAAATATATTTGGAATTATTATAATTTTTTTTAAAAAAAATTGACAGTTTCATGATCAGAAATTTGTTGCCATTTTTATTCATTTATTTGAAATCACCATGCCTGAAAATCTGGGATAAATGTAGAGCAAAGTGAGAACAATACACTTCCTCTTAAAGCATGCAGCCATTTTCAGTCTTCATTTACTTCCATTGAGACCTTTCTTCTATGTTATAGCAGGTTACGGTATAAAACTAAGATGGTCCTGTGATTATGTACTAGCCCTGTGGGAGTAGGAGTGCCGGAGAATAAAATCCCTAATGCAAACCTATTTAAGATAATAGCATTATTTTCTGGAAGCAATTTATTTACTTTCAGAACCTTTCAACCATATTGGCAGCTGTTTGCAAGAACACTACTCAAGAGTCTAGAGCAGCTGATAACTTGGGAGCCCTCCGCCACCTACCAAATATAAATGAAGCTTTAAACTGATGGATTTCCCTTTGGAAATCCTACACGATATCCATGCAATTATGGCTGCCAGTGCATGTGTCAATCCAATCCCCAGTGCAGCACATGAGCTCTGCTGCTGACGTAAATGTGTTGATCACTACCCAAATCGAACCTATTTGGGTTCGGATTCAGTTTGCAGATCGGGTTATCTGGTTTAATAGTTTGCATAATTGAACAGTATATATGAGGAGCATCTTTCTTTTGTTCCTCTGTCATTTGGCACCGAACCCCTACGCTCGTATAATTGTGCCTTTTAATCATGGTATATGGTAAGCTTTTTGTCGTGAAATGGACATAAGAGCTAACATCAGCATATTCCTTCTTCAGAAGAGGGCCTTCAATTTACCACTTTGATTTTAACTTTTCGAATTATAGAGGGCTTGTGGCCCATAATTCCCACATGGTTTGCCCCTCTTGCCGCTTTTTTCAGGCCTAATTTTCTCGCAGCCATTGATGTGTTTTGCGCACCTTACAGTTCCGAAATCGTGCCTCCCATTGTCCACCACCGTAACTTCTTTGCTCCCACCCCGAGTAGTAAACTTTAAATACAAAATCAGTTAAAACTAAAGCCAATAATTTCTCAAACCGAGTGAAAAGTACTCGAGGGTCCATGTCGTCCCAAAAGGGAACAAGCTTATCTCTGCACCCATTAAGGTGGAGATGGTGCATTGCCATGGCCACATGCCACTGCCATGGACTTTTCTTAAATCTAATAGCTGCATTTTTTTTAATTATATATTTTTTGGGTTTTGTTTTCTGGGACATATTAAAATCAAAAGTCATGTGGTAGGGAGAAACTCATAGAAGATTGTCCTCTCCTAGTTGATTGTCTTCGTCATCCTTGTCGCTGTCTCGTCCGTAGCTCTCTCGATCGTCGGCCTCGGGCTCGGCTTGCTTTACTTGAGTTAAAAATGCAAATGCCATAGGCTTTTGAAATTGGTACTAACTATTGTATGTATTTATAAACAAAGTACGGTCTTATTACTGCACTGGTTTCTGGCACCAAAGGCAGGCCGAAAGCTTAAACGTATGGATGGAAATGGAAATAGTCGTAAAAACCGTGAGCAATGAGAGAAAATTATCATCAGGCCCAAAATGCATTCAGTTTAGTCCAATTGAGGCCCATACGTAAGCTCCTCAGATATTGCACAAAACTAATAATACGAATTGCTAACGATTTGGGAAAATGGAAAATTTTAAATTGCAGCGTGATCAGTGATCGAAGGAAAATGACCTTTGCAGTTCAGTCAAAGGACAGCAGATGCCAGTTTGTTGTTGAGCTTGTAGTAGTAGTGCTGTAATACGGTAATAGAACTGAACAAGTTTCTCTAGATTTGTACTATTCTGGGAGTTTCTCCATGTTCTCTGCTTTAATTTCTTCTTCTAGTGATTTTATTGGATTTTTCTTTTTGTATTTGGAATGAATGATGTTGTTGTGGCATGATTTTAAAGTTCAATATTGTGTTGATTGCTATAGAGATCCAAACGCGGTCTTAGAATGAACAGTTTGTTGATTGCTAGAACCCAGATGCAGCTTGTCCGTCCATGACTTGCTCTGTTGTCGATCACAAATGAACACCAAAAAGGCTTCAAAATGCTATAATGAAGGTTGCCCAAATTCATTTGAATATTTTAAGGGTTGTCAATCTCTCTCTCTCTCTCAATGAGACAGAAAAGACAGCACGAAAATCATAGCTTGCAGATTTTTTCCGCACTCAAAATGGTGGGAGACAATCTTGGTCCACCAAGCTCTCCTTAAACCCTACAATAAAATCTCTTTCATTTGTCCTAATAGTAACGTTAATGGCATCTGCAACTGCAATTAGTGCAATTTAGACTCGTCAAAGATGTCACTGAAACTTGTAGAGCATCGGCTTCTATGCTTTAAGAACTCACTCCCCGCTGGGCAATTCCGTTTTGAAACAGTAGGATTTGTAGATTCTTTCATTTTCAGTATTTTCTCTTAACTTGGATAGTGGCCTCTATTTTTAATCTCTTTGTTTATGTTTCATTGCCGTGTTCAATTTATGACATGGTCCCTAACACAAACCCTGTAACATGCAACATAAACAGTTCAAACTATTATATTTAGATAATGGGCTCTAACTATTTTTGAAGTCAAGGAAAGGAGCAGCCACACCACAATAAATTTGTAACTTCTGCTAATAGTTTCTGATTCCATAATCATTAAATTTCAATGAACATAGAAAAATTCCTTAATGAAATTGCATTTCACAGGCTATCACCGCAATTATTTTTCCTAACTATAATTGATTCTTCTGGTTGTTACAGCCTCAGGTCCTTCTTTTCTTATTCCTTAGATAAAACATTTGAGTTGCTGTAAACATATTGTCCAGGACTTCAGAGTTTCCGTCTTTGCTATAGATGCCTGAACTTCTGAAACTTGGAAGGGCTTCTATGAATTTTCAGATCATGATTTTGTCACCAGTGTTTTATTATTATTGTTGTTGTTAATATCAGCAAGATGTAGTATATGAGTAACAAAGAACCTTATCCAAACGTATCCTCCTTCCATGTTATGCATTAAGTGGAGCACTTCACACCATGCTTTCGGGTTTCCTTACCTGCATACATATACGCAAATGATGTGAATCATAAGTTTTATGCTACATAAGCTGCTTGTTTTGATACACCTAGTGCCTATCTGCAGGCCAGGTAGGATTATATAACATGCTGCAGTGTGGTATACCGAGGAGAGTTATTGAAGAGATAAATAATCAGGTACACTTGAAGGGTTCTAGGTGATTATTACATAATTTGTAGCATGGTTGCTTGAATGCTGGATCATCATATGACGCTGGAGGCTCCTGACCAAATATTATCTCACAGCTCATGTCATCAAAATCTGCAGATCAGATGGCAAAGTGCAATTATCTAAACAAGGACTGATAGGCAAGCTTCATTTTTAATTCATCATAGTTGCTATTCAGCAGCTAATACCAGAAAGTTGATGATCAGCCCTATGCTTCTGAACAAATGATTGGCACATGGGAATCTAACCATCACTCAACTCTGATGCTTTGATAAAAGGCATTTATGTGTTTGCGATGGTATTATACACAGACAGGGTTTCAATAGATGATTGGCTTCATGGAAACAAAAGAATTCATTGAGTACAACTATGTGATGGACTACATTGCTCTAATGAGTTGATTGTTGAATAATTTCATCTTAAGAATTAACATATTACTTCAATGGTTTCAAGTAGACAATTCCTTGTGTTAAATCATATGCTAGAATTCTAACCCGAGATTAGATGGGTCTACTAGCAGTTGTGCGCCCTAAGTGGTTATACATGGGCCCTTCATTGACGTGATGAACATGGCCTCCACATTGTAGTGCAGGTACTATTACTCTTTGAAATATGATTCTGTTCACTTTGCTGTTCTCTAATTTGATTTTGCATTGTATATTGTAGACCTAGTTTGTATCATGAAACGTTCTTTTCTAATGAAATTTCCATCTTGTTGTAGGAAAAAAGAGTTTATGAGCATATTTTGTTCCTTATTTACAAAGTACATGTATTACTTTTTTTTTAATAATCTCAACCATGCTTATATAATTGGTTGAGGGATTAGTGTACTCACTGGGGACCATGTTCAGCGGCATTCCCAGGGAGTCTTTGATAAAGGTTTGAGATGGTGCCTTGCATAGATTGGTACACATCCCTATGCAATTACTCTCCTCTAGAAACCTGCAAAAATGTAAGAAACAATGTCGGAGAATAATCATTTTACCGGGATGATCTAAGAATGACGAAAATGTTAGGAATGATCATGATATTGATGAATAATGATGATGGGTATGACGACGACAGCCATGATAGCAGTGGAGAAGACTCAAAAGTCCAGCAACAGAAAAATCATTGGAGCAGATTATTTCAGGCATAAAAGTGCATTAAGTTGGTGCCACGGGACCCCCAATTTTTGGGTTAACATGTAAAGTTAAATTCAACAGGAATGCTCTCCTCACCTGCACTTTTTGATGTGGACAACATTCTTTTCTGTTACCCCATTAAGCTCTGATTCTCTCACCTTGTAGCAGATAAATTAGGAGACAAGATACTTCATGTTAGATCTACGTTACAATTCACCGAAACAATTGTGACAGATATACATAACAAATTTACCAAAACAATTGCGACTATTGTGTGCTCTGCTTTGTGTTCTAGTGATTAACTTCCATTGATTGAAGGTTAATCATCATAACCTGTTGTACAATTCACATCTTTAGGTAATGCAAGGCCGAAATTGCCTGATAAACAGGTTGCTTCGGCCTTGATGGTGAACAACCCCTCCATAGATTATCGGACTTTTTTGCAACTGATTTACGCACTGGATTCATGATCTCTTACCTCTTGCTTGACCCTCTTTTAGTACAAAATCACAGTATTTCTACTACATTGATTAATACAATTTAACCGTATTTTCATTCAAAGGGCATAATCTCTCTAGTAATCTGGATTAACACCGTATAAATTTTGTCTGTTCCGAGAAAATTTGGGCATGGAGATGCAATATTTTTTATCCTAAGAACTTATGGGTGGATGAACTTTTCTTGCTAGTCATCAACCTCATTATCTTTCTTCCATGATCAACTATCTATATTGAGCCCGGCAGAAAAAGCCTGATGAGATACTCTCAATCCATATCGGTAGACAAGTTGCCCACAGTATTAACATATTGGAGCCATAACTCTTTCCTGCTTTGAGGTTGGTGGTGATGAAGGTTAAGTTCATTTTCAACTAAACAGCATTGTAATCAACAGAATGATGTAAACACTTTTACTGATGTATGTATTATCATACCTCGCACGGTCCGATTAGCCAAGCAAAAAATATTGTTGTGAAGACGGCGAAAAATTCCCTTGCCAATTTAGATGGTGGTAGCATCGTCCGTACCTGGTTTTGGTAACCACAAGATCAACGGCATATAATTACTGTAACAAATCAAAAACTTAATAGAAAAATATAACGACATGTGAGGGAGATTCCAAAGAGACTGAAATAGTTCATTCCCAAGACATCCATGGAATATTGTTTACAGACTTTGGATCCATGCACGACGAAACGACAATCGTTCTCTGCACACATTGCTGTAGAAACAAGTGTTTCAATTTTTTATTTTTTGTATTAATCACTGATCATTCCATCTGCTGTGCTGTGTGGATGATGATGATCTCCGGTTAATTATGATTTTTTTTTATATTTTGCTGCTAGATCTCGGAGTAGAACAAATGAAAGAGATCAAAGACAACAACCTAACAATAACAAGAAAATGAACTTGCCATGGCGAGAATCGGCCTCGGAAAGGCTTTTTCCAGAGATTGAATAACAAGTTGACGTTGCTGGGCTGGATTGAAGTTTCGTAAAACTGCCTTTGCTGCCTCCACCATGCCCTCGTAACCATCACTGTTGCTTCTTATTCCTGCATATATTCATGAATATATGTTCATAATTTTCATTTAACCATCATGAAACGATTTTCTCATCAGGATTTGAGGCAGCAAACGCATAGAGTAAATATAAGGGATGATCATCTCACTATCAATATTGAAATTAACCTGTAGTAGCTTGGATGCTTTGAGATAAATGGTTAATGGCCATTCGATCAAACCAGTTCTCACTATAAACTGTCTTTTGTGCAACTCCAGCCATGCTTTCCCCCAGTTTTACATTCCTCTTATCTGTTACTACGTTCCCCGTTGGCCTTGTAAGCGCAGAAACGACATGAAAACATCCTGAGTTCTTCATAAGTTGCCTCCGGCGAGTCGACGCCGGGAAGGGGCTACTGTTTTGAGGAAGTAGTTTGGCTTCCATCGGAGAGAGACCCAAAGAAGAGAGTTAAGATTGAACAGTACTAGTGTGATAAACAACTTACTTGAAAATAAACAGACACCGCATGTGTGACATCAAAGTGTGCACCAAGGCATGTATATAACAACAAAGTGTGCTTGAAGAGCATCTTAGGGAAAACTCGGGGACTCAAAGTTTTGGAATCTTGCACGCGTTGCCATTTCATTCAGAGATTGTTTTCCATGAGATCATCTGGCTAGTTGAACTTCATTTTTTAATAATGCCAAAGTCATCAAATAACCAGAAATTTTATATAATACAGCATGTGATCAACAGATGAATAATCATTATCATTTTGTCAACGATAATAAAATAAAAATTAGGTAAAACTAATCTACCTTTTCACCTAACAATAATATAATATTAATTAATAAATAATACGTTAAACAATACAGTGTTTATAATAATTAGCATTCTAGTGATATTAGTAGTTGAAAATAAGGCAAATTGATTACATTGATTAATTGGTCAAACGTTAACATATCAAACAGAAATTGTGAGATGCACACAGCTTTGTTCCTCATCTTCTCTGTTAATCAAACAAATCCCATGGATTTTGTCTTTTAAGCTTTAGCAATCAGAAGCCCTTGGAACCCCAGACACTTGTTACCTATGAAAAATATATATATCATTAAAAAAAGATAATAATGTTTTGAATTTATAATAGGTTAGGTTTTTCACATACAAGTTATTACCAGTCTTTCTACACGGAACTGCAGCGGATCACACGAAGTGCATGCAAGGTAAATAAAGCACTTCCCGCAGAAGTGCTTTTAGAATCTGGAGAGAGAATGGGCAACCTAAAAAATCATGTGATCTATCGAGAAATGGAAGGTTAGTAATGTCTTCATCCGGAATTTGGCAATTTCTCGCCGTAGTTCTAGCAGATGGAGACTCGCACAATTTGTGTGGGCCTCAGTCAAATTGTGCAGAAGAGCTTCTGCCTGCCAAGAGCCCACGCGTCTCAATCCTTACCACCTGCTTCCTAAAGTGCTTCAACTTGAATCCCACCAAGGTTTTGTTTAGAAAAAGGCAGAGCTTAAAAAAAGAGTCTGGAACATTAATTTTAATATATAATTTAAAAAATTACAGCAACTTAATAATAAACGAAATTTAAAGTTGATGCAAATTTATTTTTATTTAAACTAACATTCGAGCCTGATTTCAGTATGCGAAAAACCTGGCCAAAGTTAATCAATCACGTGCACCGTACAACCAAAGCTAGTTTTCAACCAATTTGACTGTGATTATAATATTTTTCTTGATTCAACCAGATTCAGACGGTCTTCGGGTAATCTAAGCCCCTTTTTCCCTGTTTAATCACCCATTAATAAATATTACAAATGGGGAAATTGCACCGTCTAATCAACTAGTCAAAATCGACCTATTGAACATAGCAACTAGGCTTTATTGAACATAGTACTCAGTAATAAGTTCAATTACGTGGAAAGAGTAGCCTATCTACTCCTTGCCTAACTATTTGAAGGAGGGGATTGTGATTCACAGTTATGGCTATCTTAAAAGGAAATTAACAAGCACGAGACAGAAATAAAACCTTTGTAACAAGTGAGCAATGGTCCTGAATCAATACAAACATAGATATGGCTGCTCTGGTAATCATACTGGGAAGGCAAGTAGCAGAAGATAACAAATCAGAGCTACTGACAGGATGAACAAGAAACAAACTAGAGTTATAACAACATAACAAGCAGCATTCCTGCCCTGAACGAAGATATTAGTTCCAGAGGACACACCTAAAAGTTAAAGCCATATGTACTTACGAATATAATCTAGACAAATACTGCCACTAACACAAATCAAGTATAGATTAGCCTACCTAGAAAACAGTAACAGAGAAAATATTGATAAGTGATGTAAAACCACACAAAGAAGTCAATCTTTGGTAGTCTTGTTGATAAGTGACTTGTGAATGTGAGGGATGACCCCACCTCCAGCAATAGTTCCCTTGATGAGAGTGTCGAGCTCCTCATCTCCTCTAATAGCAAGCTGTAGATGCCTTGGAGTTATTCTCTTCACTTTCAGATCCTTGCTTGCATTCCCAGCCAACTCAAGAACCTCAGCAGTCAGATACTCGAGGATTGAAGCTAGATAAACAGCAGCGGTGGCACCGACTCGACCGTTGGCAGAAATTCTTGACTTGAGGTGACGATGAATACGACCCACAGGAAACTAAAATTGTACGGAAGCAAGACCATGAGACAAATAAAGTAAAACACACAAGAGCCATAAACACCCTCAACATGCAAGGTACAGCAAATGTAGTTCTGTTTAAAAAAATAAAAAGAACTACTACTAAATAAATGACATAACTTGATGTCATCTTATCTAAAAGATGCTACACAGGAACTGTAACAATCACAAGCACATCGCATTGCAATAGTTGCCAAACTATACTACCAGCTAACTTGTGCAACTTAACCTAATACAAGAACACAATCAAATAATTACAAACCCAAAGAAACAAATACGAATGGCTAACTAACATTATGCAAATTCAAACGTCCGATTTGGTCTACTCACTTTCTTTTTCTTATCGCATGTAATATTATTACATAAAATAGAATCATATTAATTTTTCAGATTGCTAAAATAAAACACAATTCGCGCAAACAAATCCACAAGTTATTTGTGCAGTGTTGTCGAACTTAAATGTATACTCTGATTGTTTGTGAAGTTCTGTAAAAACTGAATGTACATTCTGCCATGTCTCTTCACTAAAGATCAACTCAAGCAAAACAAGGGTAAGCATACATATTATCTGTGAGAGTCGTGTTACATTACCTGGATGCCAGCACGGGACGACCGGGAAATTGGCCTCTTTTTGTCCTTGTCCTTATCCTTGTTAGCCGCCGTGGTTTTTGCCGCCAAAAGACCTTTTCCTCCCTTTCCCGCCATACTAAAAACTGTTCAATTTTTTTAAAAAAATCAAGTTAAACAAAGAAAAAAAAGTCCTAGAGAAAAGATAGAAATGACAAATTAATTATAACTCGCCATTTAACAAACGCTTAACGACGGATACCAAAATGAAGAGTTTAATTATTCAGAAATTGAACAAAATAGATCGTGACGAAACCGAATGCAAAAGGTGATAAAGGATTGACATACAAGAAGCAGATCTGGTGAAATTTTCTTTTAATAAACTAAAAGATTGAGCGGATCTATGAAAATCACATTAAACCAAAGCACAAGCGACAGTGAGATTTCAATTATGCGGAAACCTTTACAAAACCCACACTGAAAGTCCTAAAACTAAAACAGAAAACAAGGTAGTAAAGAAATGCAACAAAGGGAGAGAGACCGAGATTCTCGAAAGCCGGAGAGTTCGAGTAGAGAGAGGCTTGAGATATAGCGGAATTCGTAGTATTTGGGTTTTTATTGGGCGGTAGGTTTCAACTTTTAAAACGAGGCTAAATTCAAAGGGCGGATTAATCTCGGTGGGAAAAACCAATATTTTTGGATTTCAAAATTTTCCCACTTTACCTATATAACCTCTGCTATTGATTTAATGACAGTTGATCGTTGCCAGCCACGTTCAAGATGTGTACGTTCGACACGTGGCCCAGTAAAGTCTGATAAAAACTGGAGAGGACCTCAGCTTGTTCGGCCATTTTTTAACTTGGATCTTGGTGGGCTGGAGTCTCTGAAAATGTAGCCCAGATCTAGTTGGATAAGACCTGGAGTATCTTGCTAAAAACACCCCGATAATGTTCAGATTACAACCTTTTACGTTTTTCGTGTACTAAAAGGAACGAGAAGAGTGCATTTAGGCTCGTTCCTATCTAAAGCCGACTCGTAGCCACTAGCTGCTGCTAAGTGGCATAACCGTCAATATAGGGTACAAACGTGGACACTTTAGTCAGATGTTGAAAGTTGGACTCTCCAAGCGTCTTCCGAGCTTCATCCTCTGGAAAAAAATTTTAAAAATATTTATATAAATAATTAATTTTAATTTTTTAATGAATATAGTCAATTCTAAAATTTTAGAGCAAAATTACCCTTGTACACATAATGTTAATACAAAATTACCTTTGTACGTATTAATTTTTTGTGAGCCGTGTGTTTAGGTCTGCATATCAAAATAACTCAAAATTAAGAATAAAATTGAATAAATCAAAATTAGTACTTTTTCAAAATTTTTTTTTACTAGTTTACCCGGCCACCAAACCACCTTCTTCTCTACTCTTTTCCCCACTTTGCCTTTTTCCTCTCCTGCGTGGCTACACCACCCTTCTTCTCCTCCACACAGCCACGCCTCTTTATTTTCTGAGTCTAGTTACAGGCTCAAAATTTGAGTCCCTTATGGATTTGAAATCAGACTTTATACCCTTCAGCATACTATCGTGTCAATTTAATATTAATACCAAACCAAACATTGGGCCAACGGGCATCCTCTAACTTAAGCAAGAACTGCTCCTGTAATATATCATTTTAAAATTTTTAATATCGAAAGCAATTGAATAAATATGATTATTTTTATCAAAAATAATTATTATAAAATAATATTTTTAAATATATTTCTTTTAAAAAAAATTATTTATTGATATAAATAGTGTGAATCAAATGAACAAAAATTATAAATACACGATTCAACCACTTAAAAAAAAATGTAAGAAATAATCTTTGTTACCTATCTCAATGCGAGTTATTATATAAAAATTTGTTTCTTCTATAATATAAAAAATTGTAGTAATATTTTAAAAGATCCTACTCGATTCTCACAAGTCAATCTTCGTGTTTTTTCTCTCATTAATCATGCTTTATGATTAGATACAATAATTTCAAACTTTTGATGTATACCATTACAAGTATTTCCTTGGACTATAAAGTCTATTGGAATCTTGAAATTTTTTCATCTTATGTTCACCAATAAATTGACTTTTTACTTGGATAACGAACCCTGATGTAGCTAATCACTTCAACAACTATTTGTTTAATGGATCCAATACACCAATATTTCACATTTTCATTTGTGCCAATTGCTTTAACTGCCATTTACATTCGACGACTATACACTTTGTCTTTAATTGGTTTGTTGTAGACTTAGTAATCTTAAACTAAAAGTGGTTTTTTAGTGCTACTAAACCCAATGCACTTCATAAATGTTTTGGAACTAAAAATTTATGGAACACAAAAATCAACAGATCCAAAATTAAAAGATTCATCCTGCAACTTAGAAAATTTTAGTGGCACTGGTGGCAAATATTGAACATAACTAAATATCTCTACTGTATCACTTTGGCATTTTATTGAATTATTTATCTAACTTAGTCTTTCTAACAACCAAAGATTTAATAACTATTTAATTGATATTGTTCGCTTTAAACACACTGTACATTACAGATTTTTTTTGGACTTAAAATTAAAATAAAATAACGAAATCAAGAAATACTGGACTTAAAATAAAAAAAAATCTTAAAATCGAGTCTATAAATGAGATCAAAATTAGAAACAAATGGGCTCAAAATCAAAATTGCTTGTGAGCTTGAAATTAGGGTCAATTTTAAGCCTATATCAACCCTAATTTCAAACCTTATTCATCTTGATTCGAGTTTTAATTCAAAATTTACACACTCGAAATCGACTCAAACTTGCGGTCACAATTTTTTTCAACTATTTTTTGCATTGCATTTTCTAGAATTAATGATTTTTTTTATGTCCAAACATTAACAAATAAATTAACTAGTAATATTAAAAATTCATAATATTAACATACAATTATTGATTCATGAAATCAAATTAAACATAAATAAATAAAATAACAAAAAAAAATTACTTGAGTTTGTATTCATGTACTTTTATCAACTGTTATTATTTAATATAATATTTTTTTATTTTACAACTATTTTAAGACCTAGACTTGCATTTTAATATTTAAATATTGATTAAAATTTTAGAGAACAAAATCTGCTGGACATGACAGAGTACCTTTTATTTGTATACAGTTACAGGACAGGACAATTTTATCTTAAAATTTTAAAATTTATTATAAAGTTGACTATTTTCACAAATGTCTTTAAAAGTAAGTTTATTTTAAAAAATTTTCCCAATATAATAATAGACTTCGCTTCTGTCCAAACCCTACGTTAAACCATCTCCCTAATCGTTATCGCCGGCGGAGGCGAAAATGACGCCGTCATTTACGTCGCCAACTCTCCGTTTCGGCTTCTCATTCCCCTTAGCTCCCTTACAATCACACAAGCTGTCCGAAATACCATTCTTAAGACGCAGCCTTCACGTTTCCCGTCGAGCACCATCACTCAGACCAATCTCAGCCGCCCAGTCTAAAGTGTTGGCCCCCGAAGAACCAAAAATACCAACCTTCCAGGCATTAAACGCGCCAAACCTTCCGGCGGTTAATGGGGACGCAATTCAGGTAGACAGTGTAACGGAGGCGGAGCTGAAGGAGAACGGCTTCAGGAGCACGCATAGGACTAAGATTGCGTGCACGATTGGGCCACAGACGTATGGTTTCGAGGAGCTGGAGGCCTTGGCCGTGGGAGGTATGAACGTTGCGCGAATCAACATGTGCCATGGCACGCGCGAGTGGCATCGAAAAGTTATCGAGCACGTGAGGAGGCTGAACGAAGAGAAAGGATTTGCCGTTGCGGTTATGATGGATACTGAAGGGAGCGAGATTCACATGGAAGATCTTGGTGGCGCCCCGGCAGCAAAGGCAGAGGTGACGAGCAATTATAGTAATCGTTCCGATTCTTGTTAAGAGCGTGGCGTAGGATTAAATTTCAAACATGCTAAGTTTACATGTTTAAGTTTTGATGGAGGACACCTGATCGCAGTTTCAAATTTGGCGCGCTTAAAATATATTAGCTTCTTCTTGGTGAAGTCTAACCGATTTTAAGTGTCATATCTCCCAAAGACAGATTGAATTGTGCTATTTGGATGGGTTTTGTCTGATAACAGCATCGTGCCATCTCTGGATCCACTAATAGAAAACTCTGATTAGGCTGCCAATAGAACATTGCTTCTTTGTTGACGAAAATCACATGCTAACAAGCGCGTGATCACAAACGGTTGTTCACTACTGTTGTTGCTATTGTTCCTTGATTCCATAAGTTGCCATTATTGTTAGGTTTTAATTTTTGTTTTCTGGTGAAGATGCAAGTAATTTATGACGATTTTAACGATGAAGCAGATTTTTATTGTTTGATTATTATTAGTTGATTTTGATTTAGAGCCAACAGTAATCAGCTGCACGTATCTTGCAGGATGGTGAAATCTGGACCTTCACTGTTAGGGCTTTTGGTTCAAATTCTCCTGAGCGTGCAATAACTGTCAATTATGATGGTTTTGCTGAAGGTATAATTTCAAAGTCTGACTGTGTTATTAATTACCTGCTATGTATGTGTGTATAAATATCTTTAGTTCTAACTCCTACAGACATCTGTACTTTTAAAATGTGGATCTGGTTCAAATCAGAGCTGATTCGCACCAAGAACAACACTATTTTTCAGCTAAACAACACTTTATAGTCCTAACAATTCTGATTTGAGTAGCTCATAACTTTATAGAGTTCAAATGTCAGTGTTGATAATTTTGCATACTCGATGTATGTTTGTGTGTATGCTTTACCTACTTCTATTTTTATGATCGTAAATTTTTCATGTTAGCAAATAAAAAGCTATGATTCTCAAGGATTTTCTCTCTCTGATTCTTACTGCATCTGCATGGTAAAATTTTTATTTTGTTTATCTAATTTTTGTCATTGGATACTAGAAATATTATTGACGAAGAAAAAGAAAGTACAGAGGTGGACTTCACCGACTTAAAAATATATCATGAAGGGAGATAAAAAAATATGCAACTATGCAACCAGCTCTGGCTACATCTTTAACTCTCTATATTCTGTAAACAAAAATAGCGTAAACCAGTAGCAAAGCACCCCAAGAGGAAAGGCTAATTGACTACTAGTTCTGCATTTCATTGCATTTTATTTCTTTCCATCTGTGAGCCATCTCACCACTGCTACATCACCAGGTACCTCTGTTTTCAATATCTCAGCTACCAGTCCACCATAATATTGTCATGAACTACCCTGTGGAATCTTTATTGCTTCCAAGATGCATATATATTTTATTAGTTGAGAGAGTGCAATCACCAATTTGCGTTTGATTTATTCAATTGTGGGATTGGGCATGGCAGATGTGAAGGTGGATGATGAACTCCTTGTTGATGGAGGAATGGTGAGATTTGTAGTGACTCAGAAGATTGGTCCAGATGTCATATGCCGTTGCACCGATCCTGGATTGTTGCTGCCTCGTGCTAATCTTACTTTTTGGAGGAATGGCAATCTGGTTCGAGAGCATAATGCCATGCTTCCCACAATCTCATCTAAGGTTTGTGCCATTTGAACAATCAATTTTAAAATAATTGTGGAAGCCACTTGTCAAATAAGAAGTTTAATGCCTATTTGATGGATCCGCTTGTACCTCAATCTGCTACAAATTAGTTAATCTTCTATTTCTGGGATTATGATAAAAATCAATACTTTACAATTCATTTTAGAGACATATTATTGATTATTCAGCTATTTTTTTCTCCTTATGCAATGCCTTATTATGATAAATGTGGATTTGGTGTGGGCTCAGATAATGATCAATATGAACAGTTCAGTTGTTTGATAACAATTAATTGCCTATTAAAATTTTAATTTCTATTCTGTGCATCTCTTCTCATTTTTTTCCTATTATTCAGTTGTATATTCCTTTTTCAAATTAGTACTGACTCTCTAGGAAAAAGTGGGCTTGGGGGAGAGGGGTGGGGGGGAAGCAATAACTCAATTCCTTCAAAGTGGTAAATGAATTATCTACACTGAAGCCTCTCTTATCATTTCATTAGTCTTAAAAATTTGTATTTTAATTAACTGGCTTAAATTTTAGGTTTCTCCTATATGGGTTCTGGTTCTATTGCACACGCATTCTATGCCTCTGTTATATTTTTTTATCTGGACCCAGTGATTTTGGAACTGCAGAGAGCATTGATTTTCACTGCAATGCAAAGTCTTTTTACCGTTGAGGCCTGTCCATCTTGATCATTGATTTCCATACACTCATTTCATAATGTTCTGAGACTTAAATTTTGTGCAGGATTGGTTGGATATTGATTTTGGAATTGCAGAGGGCGTTGATTTCATTGCAGTCTCTTTTGTCAAGTCAGCCAAAGTAATAAAGCATCTAAAGAGTTATGTTGCTGCACAATCTCCAAAGAGGTAAGCCATTTATTTTACTATTGCTTTAGTTATATAGTTAGTACAACATAGAACTCTTTTCCTGGCTTAGGAATTTCAAAATTGAAATGACTCAACACTGCATTTTCACCAAGGAGAATGATTTTTGGAGTTTTCTGGAGATTGGCATGAGAAAGCTAGTCTAGCTTGCTGCACAAGTTTCTAGAACATAGACAGTTGTAAGAATCATTATAAATGATCCTGTAAGGTGGGTGAACTCATGGGTGAACTTTCTTTGTTATGCAAATAATAGTCTTACATGCGTATTTTTTCAATTCTGTGTGGTTAGAATCTTTATCAAATTTAGAGTAATTTTATTAAAAAGCCACAGCTTCTTAAGAAATGCTACAGATAACAAATCTATGTAGTTTGATTATTTTATGATTTTTGTTGCATGTTTCATTAGTCTTCTTTATTAATGTAGCTGTGGAAGTCTGTGAAATTGTAATTTTGATCTGTATGTTGTTCTAAAACTGCAGCAATATTGCTGTCATTGCAAAGATAGAGAGTGTGGACTCTCTGCAGTACTTGGACGAGATCATTGGGGCATCAGATGGGGCTATGGTAGCCAGGGGGGATCTGGGTGCCCAGATACCATTGGAACAGGTCCCATCAGTTCAAGAAAAGGTTGTTCAGCTCTGCAGGCAGTTAAATAAGCCAGTTATTGTTGCTTCCCAGCTTCTTGAATCCATGATTGAATATCCTATCCCAACTAGGGCCGAAGTAGCTGATGTTTCTGAAGCTGTTAGACAGCAGGCAGATGCTTTAATGCTTTCTGGTGAATCAGCCATGGGTCAATACCCTGAGAAGGCATTAGCTGTACTCAGAAGTGCGAGCGCAAGAATTGAGAAATCGTGCAGGGAGGACAATTGCCAGTCTACTTGGGAACCTCCAACTATGTTATCTTCAGTGTCCATTGGTATTCCAGGGGAGATATGCAATGCAGCCGCAAAATTGGGTAACCACTCTCAGTCGTTGCCTCTAATCTCTCTCTTTTTCTTTCTCTCTGTTCTTTCATCTGTTAGTTCAAAAGAAATCCTCTAATCTACCAAACTCAATAAGAGCTTTACATTTGCTTAAAAGTTTCTGGATTTGGTGACAGCCAACAAACAAACACCTAATTTCATGCAAAACAGTGACTTATAAGTTGTCTTATATGTGCAAATGAGAGAAACTCTGCTGAGGTATAAGAAATTATGCTTTCATCCTCTCAAAGGCTTCTTATTCCACAACAATAAAAGCACTTTTTCATGCTTCCACATACTAGGGGTTTCACTTCGAAAAGAAAATGTTCCATACTAATGGATTCAGGGTCCATAACCATGGGTTCCAATTGATTTCATTTGTCATATTGATCCCCATCTCGGCGTTGCTTTTAGTGTGTGATAACTGGCAGAGTTTAATTTTGGATATTTCTGTAGTTTTATAACAAAAAATGTAAAAGTGGCAGTGTGTGAATATATCTTCTGTTGGCACTGGGCTCAAAAGTTTTACCAGTTAATTCAGTGTGAACTGCGATATTGTTAGTTCTACTTGTCAAGCGGTTTTGCAGTTTGATAATATAGGCAACTGTCAATATGTTCTTGCATGTAATGGCTGCTGGTTGTACTTCTAGTCTAAACGATGTTCAAGTTGTCCTAATGATAAGATACAATTTTCATGATCTTGTATGTTGGAACTTTCTTTTAATGATGTTTTGCTAATTGTGTTAATCATATTACGTGTATGTTTTCCAACGCTTTTGTGGTAACTAGTGGTTTGAACTTTCAGCCAACAAATTGAAAGCAGATGCGCTTTTTGTTTACACAAAAACTGGACAAATGGCGTCTCTTCTGTCCCGTAGTCGACCTGACTGCCCAATTTTTGCATTCACTCCAACATCGTCCGTGCGGAGGCAGTTGAACCTGCATTGGGGCTTGATGCCTTTCTGCCTTACCTTCTCTGATGATATGGAGAGCAACCTCAACAGAACTTTCTCCTTGCTTAAAGCAAGAGGCGTGATCAAGTCTGGTCATCTTATCATTGTTGTCCCTGATATGCTGCAATCCATTCAAGTTATTAAAATTCCCTGAAGCAGAATATACAACTTCATTATTGGCGTTTCCATTGATATATTCTTAAAGTAGTGGGTGTCTTCATTCATTTTAGGTTAGGAAGTCATTAATGTTCTGGCAGGGTGAAAGGAATAATCCCTGCTGGGAGTTATTCTTTTTCAACCTCAATAAGCTGCTGCAAAACCATTAGAGGGATCTGCAGGAGCAATTATTGGAAGTTTCTCATTTCTGTTGCTTTTACTTGAGCTACTCCTTTTGACTTTAACATAATTACATTAGAAAGTATATGCATTAGTTTCTGATTCAATATCCTAGTTGTAGAAATTGCAATGCTTGTATAGAGAATAACCACGGTATTGTTATTAACTACTTGATGATTTAGTGTGTTCTCTATTTCCTTGACATGCTGGATTTATTACATGGGGTGCGGTTTATTATGTTTCTTAAGGTCTGGCGATTGTGGCTAATGCTACAACAACAGAGATGAAAAAGTTTTTAACTAATAAACTGGTTCAAAAAATGTGTGGCATTGGAGAATTTTGCCGATGTTTTTCCGACTGCAATTGCTGTTGTAAAATTTAATCCTGTTACTGGGCTGTTGAGGTCTTTTGCACTCCTGAACCGACAAGATCCTGTGAAAAATGGACAGGTAACAGTTCAGAAACTATAAATCCGATGCCATCAAACTGTTTCTTCCATGTGAGCGCCTTATTGATGATCGGATGCAAGGGGGGAGAAAATTGGTGCGAAGTAAATCCAAGGATGACCTCACATTTGCTTTTGTATAATTGAGCAGACTTAGTAGATTTGTATGCAAGAATTTATGTTGGGTGGGTCACGAAAATATCTGATATTTGATTGAAGTGAAATATTAATTTATAACTATTTTAATATACTATTAAATATCAATACAAACGAGGCCAGGCACTATCGGATGACTAATAGAATAAGGCTGGAAGATGGTAGAACCTTGACAAAAGAAAGTAAATTTAATGTAAAAAAAAGAGTAGACAAGCCTTAGTCATGAAAGAAATAGAATAGCCAAGAGATTCCAAATCAAGCAAGCAAGAAGTCAAAAGGGGTGGACCTGGATGCCTAAGCTTAGATAGGGTGAAGGGATGTGGCCCAATCCAAGTCATTGCCATGGTCTTTTCGCTTTTCATTTCATTTTTCTTTTCCACTGACTTTTTATCTTTATTTTGCACGCATGACGATTCGTTCAACTTCAAACAAAGAATTGAAAATGGGTTTACTAAAAGGCATTACGCGGGGGCTCCTATTTCTCCTCACTCTGTTTGTTGCTATCAATGCATACAAACGCGTCAAGAATTTTTGGGCAATTCCCACTACCAACATAAGTACACAGAGAGAGGGTTTTAATATATAAAAGTGAAAAAAAAAGGGTATTGCATCTCTCTCTTGGATGCGTTCAGGACAAAGTAGACAATGACGACCAAGGCAAGGGAGAAAATTGAAGTGAATAAGTTTGGCTTTGTATGGTTGGAGTGGCTTGACATGTGTCAACATTGCAGATTGGGTGTAATTGCCAAATAGTGAGTCTGCTTTTAGAGAATTCAATTAATATTTAGAATCAATTTTTTCTTGTTTAAAAAGGCAAAATATTTATACCGCTTGAATTGAAAGATATGAAATAAAGGTTTATGATTGATTATATTTGGTTGTGGCCAACAGAAATGTAAAACCAGGGGCTGAAATTTGACACTCTTAGAAAGGCAGAAAAGGACATGCCTGAGCATCACCCCCCACCTTCGCTTCCCATTAAAAGAAACGGCCCTATGGAATCCTTTATTATTATTATTATTTAAATTAAACTATTTTTTAATATCAAATTTAAAAAGAAATTCAAGGAATTTATTGATAATTAAGTGAATTTATAACAAATAATAATTACCAGAAATTTATCAGACTTAAAATGGCCTGACTGTATGCTAAATGATGTGACCCCCTACAAATTTGATTTCTTTGCTTGGTCCCTGCGACGGATGGATCATGAAAATAGTAAACTCCATTCGGAATAGTTAAAGGAATTAGGGTGGTGGAGAATTATGTAATTTCATTGTAGACATAATTATTCTAGAAGGGCCCACGATAAGAGAGTCATGGGGCCCGGTACTCCAAACTTGTGATTGTCGATTCATTTTGTTGGAGCCCACTTGAAATTACCAGGCCCTTGTACTTAAACCAATACCGATGTCGGGATATCCCAGCATCTTGGGCTCTGTTTGCTTTGCCTTTTTTGGATTTCCAGTTTGGTTAAATTTTGAATAAATAAAATAATATATATTTAAATAAAAAAATATTTTATTTTTATTTTAATTAATTAATTTATTTATTAAAAATAATTATAAATTTAATTTATTTACGTGATTATTATTGTGTGCGTATCTCTCTTTATATATTTATATTATAAATTTTACGTTGATAAACAAGAGCTTCATAATTTGATGGGAAAGAGACTCGGGATTTATCGATATGGGAGGATAAAATGCAATTTCAAAATTGCATTTTCATGACATTAATTGTGGCTCTACTTCTACTGCCATTGCATCAATTCCATTACTCGTACACTCTTCTCAATTTTAATTTCTAATTATTTATATTAAAAAATATTTAAAATATAAATCCTTGTGTAAAACAGTCCAATCAATCAACAGACAAATGAAAGACAAAAGGGTGGGAGTGTAAATAGAGCAAAACAACGTTCAGCAGAATTTTTAAATTTTGAACCATGATTTCGCCGTTGGCCGGTTCACTTGCCTTGTGCGCCATATGCATATGTCCCAATTCGTGCCCCCATCATATCAAACCCAACAATACAACGTCCCTTTCGAAATGACGCTGCACGCCCTTTAGTGAACCGCGTACGTCAAACTATGAAGATATACGTATCCCCTTCTTTCCCAAATTAGCCCTCCTACATTATTGCTATAGGTCCCCTCGTCCAAACGCAACGTTGACAGACTGTTTACTACATCACAATCTTTGCCTGTCGACCCCATCTCTTCACTTCTAACCCCCTACGTTTCCACTAATTTTACCCGTTAACCGACGGTACTACCCTGGTAATTATCGTGCAAGGTATGGCTATTTGTTTTTGCCGAAAGTTTGTACCTGGAATGACCGTCTTGCCCAAACGTTCCGTTTGTTTCCTACACAGGACGTTGACTCTGGTTAATTGCTTAGCCTGAAAGACGAGAGGGGTATTTTAGCCATACCAAACCAAATCGCTCAAAAGAACGAGAGTTTAACTTGAAATATTGGACATTCGAAATGACTGTTCTATCCTTTAGTCTTCTAGTTAAGATATTGACTCGAAATGAAATATTGGACATAACGTCTGTTGTGCGGAGGCCAGTTTCGTCCAATCGATGAAATACGCGAACAAAGTTTGGTTTGTCGAATCTGCCGACGCCATGATTGTGGCGCGGTTTTAAAATCCCCGCCGCATCACGAGGGAGGTGAGAGGTTGAGTTAGCCATCACGTACTTCGCGACAAAGTGGAGGGTAATTATGGAAATGTAAATTTAGCCTCTATCGTCATTACTCCCTAACGTGGCATCGTGTGAGACATACCATGATAGTAACTTGGTTCATCCCTCCACGCGTAACCCAACACAACAGATTTCATGATATGCCACGTAAGCATAACACGTGGCAAACAGGTCCCAGTCAGCAACCCACCGTCTCCAGTATAAAGGTCATACCATCTGCCTGCTCTGCCTATCGTTCCCTAACAAAATCCAAAGCCACGCCCAAATGAAGCTACCATTTCATTTTTCATTTTCTCTCTATTAAGTCTCGTTCATTTTCCATGTCTGTATGTGGTGGAAAATCGCCGGAAGAACTAAATTTCTTAGCCGGATAAATGGAGACTTTGGCGGCCGATCGTTGTTTGGATTGCCAACGCAAAAACGTTACGTTCTTGTACCGTCGCGTATTTCGGCAACTTTAATCGTATTGGGAAACCCTAAGCAAAAGCGACTCTACTTAGCGGAGTTCCGAAGTTATTCCATGCTTTGCCTCGCAAATCAGGGGCAAAGTAGTGTATAATAATCGCCGATAAAAGGTACTTGTTTTAGATTAAGAGTCTCTGGAATTTTGGTAAACGCTTTGGTTTTTGAAGAAATCTAGGGTTTCTGTGTCGATTCGGTTCGTTGATCTCACTAGAAGAAAGAAAGATTAATTGTTTCAATTGATGTGCAGACAGTAGCAGGAGCCTCAAAAATTTTCTTTTAAGCATAACATTTCTTAGTACCATATTCCGAAAGCAAAGGCGAAGGATTAAGGGAAATAGTGTGTAGGAGTTTTAGAGACCGGTTTCGATTGTCTAATTTTGGTTTAAAAGCTTACCAAAAGCTCATTCACTCAAAAGTAAAGATTAACTTTCTAAAATGGAGTAAAAGATTGGATAATTTTAGACGATCAGTGATAGTTGTCTTCATCATGCCTTTCTCGATGAAGATCCAACCAATTGATTTTCGCTCACCCGAAGAACCGACTCGGTTTGAGCCAGTGAAGCCGGTTGTCAAATCGCGACTCAAGCGGCTCTTCGAGCGACAGTTCCTGTGGAACTCTGCCGTGGAAAAGGTCGGCGTTACCGAAGAGGCGTTGCATTTCAACAGGGACGGCTCCAACGGCGGCTCAGCTGAGTTCGAGCCAAGCTTGGTGTGCTTGGCGAAGATGGTTCAGAACTTCATTGAAGAGAACAACGAGAAGCAATCTGGTGCAATCAAGTGTGGCCGCAACCGCTGCAATTGCTTCAATGATAACTGTTACGATAGCTCTGAAGATGAATTGGACTCTTATTTTGGCGACTCCAACCTTGCTTCCTCTGGTGAAGCCTGTGAAATTCTCAGGGTACGGTTAAATGAATTTTCAATATTATCGTCTTCGTTTAATCGTTTGTGTTCTTTTTGTAGGAAAAAACTAACAAATTTTCTTTTTATTTTTGTGGAAACAGAGTTTGGTGCCATGTGCCAGTGTTGGCGAGAGGAATTTACTAGCGGATACGGCTAAGATTGCAGAGAAGAACAAGATCTGTAAACGTAAAGACGATATTGGCAGGAAGATTGTGACTGATGGATTGTTGGCTCTCGGATACGACGCTTCTATCTGTATATCTCGCTGGAATAAATCCCCTTCTTATCCCGCCGGTGATACCTCTTTTCTTTTTAATTAAAAGATTTTCTATTAAGGAAAATTCATCATAAAATCGGTAAATTCATAAATATTTCCCATTTAGCAGGTGAATATGAATACATCGACGTGATAATTGAAGACGAGAGACTGATAATCGACATAGACTTCAGATCAGAATTTGAAATTGCTCGATCAGCCAAGACATACAAATCGGTTCTCCAAACACTACCATACATTTTCGTCGGAAAAGCTGACCGTCTTCAGAAGATCATCGCCATTGTATCTGAGGCAGCCAAACAGAGCCTTAAGAAGAAAGGAATGCACATCCCTCCGTGGAGAAAACCCGAATATATCACGGCCAAGTGGCTCTCTCCACATGTGCGGGCTACGTCATGCAAGTCGAACGAGTCCGATTCCAAAACTGAGAAGAGTCAGTCTTTGGAACGTTCCGACAACGAGCTTGAGCTGAGTCGTAAGGAGAACAACTCGGTCGATGATACCGAGCTGGGAGAGGGCGAGTTGGTGTTTGTTTTGTCTGATAGTTTCGAGGAAGAGAAGAAAGTGAAGGGGATGAAGGAGTGGAAGCCACCTGAAATTAAGCCCACCAAGAGCCTGCAGATTGGCACTAGGATTGTAACTGGTTTGGCTTCAGTTATTGAAGACCATTAACCATGAAATTTTGGTTTGCTCTGTTCTGTTCTGTTCACTGTCTGAGAATCAAATACGGAATAATGGTATAAACCGTATGATCCCTAAATCCCCTTCTAGTTTTTACGCAAGGGTGGTGGCCTGATTTTGCTAATATCAATAAAATTCCCATAAAAATATAGCTTATAAATAGAAAATTTACAGAATTTAGTTAGTGATTATCATTCTAATTTTGTCTCCATTATTCTCCCTAATAAGAGAATTCTTTCTTACCTGCTGTTATTTTCTTTCATTAATTGTGTCAATTTCTTTTGTTCTGTTAATTTGATGCTCTGCACTTTGCGATACTCACTCAAGTCAGAGGGGAATCGAAGAAGGCAGTCAGGAAAAAGGTAAATTCCCCATTTCTTATCTGTTTATTTATTGATTTGTTTTTTTTAGAGAGATATGTGCCGCAGTATCCATTTTTGTTGATTTTATATTCGTTTCTTAAAATTCGTAGGTGAACAGAACTTGATGATGGAGTGGGAACAAAAGGTAGACTCGCGCAATCTCGAGCTACTCGCACTTCATTTGACAAAGGAGTCAGTAAAGCTTGGCGGAATTAGGCAGGATTAAATTCTCGTTCCTGACGCAATAATATTATAAGCTAAAGTCAAAATCAAACGATAACTCTTTGATCTGTATGGCGTTGTTCAAAAAGTCCTTTCGGCAGGGTTGACAAAAGGGCAGGTATCTTACTTGCAACAAAAGTTATGCCTGTTGCTGTTAACTGCAAAACGCAGCGACTCGAAGCATCCCCGACGATGGTCTTATCAGCAGCAGCGCTGCATGTGAATTTCAAGCGACATCAGATAACTCCAGCTTTAAAAAGATTACTGTTCAACTTGAATTTAGCACGTGCCTATATCGTCCCCATATTATATATAATATAACATCCTCAGCATCTGCACTCGTCATTCAACGTATAGCTTCTTGTTTCCAACGTAACAATTATGCCATCTTCTCACATGGAGAATGCCGCCTGCTCTTCACGGTGGAAGAAACCCTGTCCCTTTAACCTTACCGTTCACAGTGTTTGTCGTTTTGTGTATATGACCGGAAAATTGCAGAGCTAGCGGCTCCCTCTGCCTCTTACCTGTTTTATTATACTGTCCACTTGTTTGTTTATTTGTTATTTATTTCTTTTTGTGTGTTCGAACACAGAGCAGAAAACAGAACAATAATTGCGGTTAGCAAAATTTAAAAGAGATTGTATTGAACAAACTAATATATTAAACCTGATAGCTCCTGCTACCCATTTTTCTGAATGCAAAAGTTTTTGGGTAGGGTTGTGTTAAGGTCAAGACCACTATTATAAGCTTTTCGGTGGGGTCATTTTCCTTTTTCATTAAATATTGGCGATTACAGTTTTGTCCAAAGCTCGACATTAATGTATTACTTCCTGAAAGCAACCCACCACCTACTCTATTCATCTCCTTTCACCAATTCTTGAATTTATTAGCTTGTCCATGGAATAATTGGTTGCTTGTGATACACTAATTGGAGAAACCAACAATCGCATTGAACTAGATTGTATTAACCATCATTTCTTATTTTGGTCTCATGTGACTTTTGATACTTACTTGACTTTACCCACCTGGAGTTTTTAGTTTCAGTATTGATAAGTATAATGGGTATTTTTACTTTTGTTTTCTTAATTCTGTTGGTTATCTTTTTAAATATTTCTAATGTTCCTATAAATCAGTGATTATCGATTAATAACTATGGATTAGTATTCTAATCCTACCTGAGGTTTTGTAAAGATTGTCTCTCTTCTGTTCATATATTAGAGCCTTGGTTGTTCCCAAAATAGACAAAATTTTCAATTATTTTGACCCTGATGCATTTGCTCAAATCAAGAACTACAACATGGGTAATAGTAGTTCAACTAATATGCAATCTTGAAGCCATTGTTCTCACGGATTAAAGGTGAATAGAAGGGTAATGGTTCATGCGGCGCTTTTCTACTAGACAAAAGGAATCTGTATATTCTGTTTCTACATCCTCAAAATGCGTGAGCCTACCAATCCTTTTGCTCCCTAAGTCAATAAGAACTTCATTTCTATGTTTAATCTCATGTCACTTAACTTAAAAAAATAAAAATAAAAATAGCGAAGCAGAATTCTAATGCAGGCACTTGATATTGAACATGTGGTTAAATGTTGAATTGCTAAATTTGTCGGCTTTACCTTTAGTGGGTTGCTCGATATGGATTTTAGAAAAGGAAAAGCTGTTGCTGTACCAAATACCAAGTCATTATGTTATTGTGATGCGATGCCGGCTTTTCTTTGCCTTTCTTTTTCACTTTAAGTTACCACAGTTACAGTGATTCCTGGTTAGTCCAAAACAGAGTAATCTTGCATTTGTTAGCCCATCAATTACCTTCTTCATAATGCGTAAGCTCAAGTTGTTGGTATAAATGTGGATACAAATGTTTTAGCCTGAGCTATCAAATTACAAATGGAGACTAGAAATCTGTCCCAGTCGTAGTCGGACCAGAGTTAAATTAAGGGGTACAAAGCAGAAGAACAAGGAGAAGTGAAGAAGAGAAAGATGATCCTTTTCTTTCTTTACTCGTGAATTACGAGTATCGAAGCCATTTGTGTTTGTCACACAGACAAATTTTATTGTAGCATTTTCTGTCGGTACTAAGGACACGAGAATTTCATTCCATGTCTGATGATCCAAAAACATCCTTCCTTGTGCCTTCATTGCAGTCACTTTTATTTAATACAACTTTTGCTCTGTTAGGCAAACAAAACCCTTAATCCCATCTCTCTCGCCCACAAGTGACCTACCATCTACCACCTTTTCTTTCTTTCTATTGAGAACCCCGAAAAGACAAAGTGTTACTTGAGACACAATTCTGGTATTTTGATTACACACACTTTTCTGAAGAAGGTTCCGCGTTAGTGGTACATTAAGACATTGAAAGGGTGCATCTAAGAAGATTTACCTAGGTTAAATAAAATGAACAATAAGTTTATAATATTGTTAAGTCTTTACTTTGAATTACCAATTAAGTTAATTTACAACATCCCAAATGGAAGTCATCAGTAAGTTTGAAGTAAATCTTTCAAAATTTCTCCAATTCACTTCCTGCTTATAGGTTTAATAGAAAAATTGAAATTGCTGGAGTCATATTGACTGATACATATGTAGAAAAGAGAAACTGGAGGAACTGGGAATCCACTTAAGGCCAAAAGAACAAGAAAATTTCCAAGCAACTAAAATCCTATTATATAGTTTTTCAAGATTGACTTCAACTTGAAAAGCTTTTTGGAATTGAATTGAATATAGAAGTAATGACAAAATCCTAACAATTGTCTATCAGTTAATACGTGTTCAATCTGGACTGACTATAAGCTTAACTCTTGCAACGCTAAGCATTTTCTCAGTGTGCCAATGGCACCATCATCTTCAATTTAATTCATTGGCACTGCGCCTCCATGCACTACTCCTTTGGCACTATCTTAACCGTAGCCGAAAAACACCTCATTTTGCTTCTTCAAAATCATGCTTTTGTTAGGAGTAATCATCTCTCTTTAAGTTAAATGCAACAGAAAAGAAAAAAAGAGCAGAGACGACAAGTGAAAAGGGAAATCTTCTCGTTTGTATTACTCTTCTTAATTTTACAAAAGCACTGTTACATTCTTTATATAGAGAACTAGCAAAGGGAAAAAATCTACAACTATACATCTATAGGTTTTTGTACACATTCGAGTAAGGTGGCTAGTAAGTTATGATATTGCTATTTTGCTTCATGCAAGTGTGCTGTTATGTTACTGATATGATGTTGCAGACCATCCTTTGTGTGCTTGTGGTCTTTCATCTAAGCATTGTCTCCTGTGTTTATCGTGAGCTAAGAATCATTGCTTGACCTCTTAACTTTATCAAACAAAGGAAGGCTGGGTTGTTAGCATTCTGAGATGGAGAGTTGACATGGACGCTAACCTATTTAACTCCCTCTCTCAAACTTAGATACCCTTCAAGATACCAAGTTTGCTTTTTAAAAAATGAAACCTTTTATTAAACAATGGTTTGGTAAGGACATTTGCAACTTGTTCCTTGGTAGGTTAGTGTCTTACTGTCACCTCTTTCCTTGAAATTCTTTCTCTCGTAAAATGATCATCAATTTTTATATGCTTCGATTTACTGTAAAAATTAATTAATTAAATGATAAAAATAATCGTACTATTGCATAAAACATAAAAATTGTAATTTTAAAATATGCTTGTTGATTCAAAATGTGACCGACAAAAGCATCAAATTTAAATTTTAATAAATTAATTAAAATATAAATTAATATAATTATGTATAATAATATTTTATAAAATATAAAGTAAAACATATAATATAATATTTTATAATAAAATATTAATTATTATAACAAGACAAAATAATAAAATATAATATATATATATATATATATACATACAAGTCAGTCTAACATGATATAATATTAAATTTTATCAAATTTAATTTATTATAATTTAGTCTATTTTAAATAAATGCAATACAGTACTTGTCATTAAACTTGGTCAAAGAGGCTGGATAGTCTACCTCGATAATAAAACTGGCCGTTAGAGATCACGGGGCATTTCGGCCCATTTATGACCATTGAAAATGAAGCCCAGTATTTCCACGGATAATGTTTCTTTAAAACGGGGGCGTTTGTGATTACGGAACGTGTCAAGGACGGGCTTTAGGCCTTGGTTGAGGCGAAGTCTACTTTCAAGTTACAGACACAGGGACCGAGAATTCCTCAAAAGTTCCAACTTCGGACCTCAAAAAGTATAATCAGAATTTTAGAACACCTTAAACCAACCAACCAACCAAAACTTGAGACGTTCTCATTGTAACGTTTCCTCTCCCCAAGGCTTACCGTAACATCCGCAAACTTCCAATAATACTCTTATTTCTTTCCACCCTTGCCCCTGAATTCTGTAGCTGGCTGTAAATTCGTGCCTAGGTCCAAACTTTTGTGGGTTTGGAATCGTCTCCTTTTCGCAGCAAAACCGTTCGCTGTTCTTTACTCTGTAGATGCAAAAACCATGCTTTGCGGATGCATGATCCTTAATGTACACCAATTTTCACAATTTCTTAAGATCCCATTCTTGGCTGTTAATTCTCTCTCTTTTTTTTTAAAATCCCGCTTTGTTTTATTTCTCATGATTGCTTTATCCATACAGTTACATATGCAAACCACTGGCTTTAACGCATTTGCGAGATGACATTCTTTGGTCTGCGTCGTTTTTCATTGATGAGGATTTCGTGTTCGTGTCTCGTTTCCTCGGTACTTCTCTGTTTTTTTCGCATGTGGGTCACTGGCAATTGAGAATTTTCACCAAGCGTAAGTTTGATTTTAGTTACTGCTATAATGATTTTCATTTTTGGGTTTGATTATGGGTAACTAGTTTTGGAGAAGTCTAAAATGTGGTCTTTTTTCCTTTTCCATTTTAGAAGCTGAACCTTTTTTTTTACCTGGGGGTTGATATGTTTTAGTGATCTGGTAGCTACATTGTGTCTATTTAACAAAGCTAGTAGCTTTTCAAGGTGTTGTGATGCGGATGTTATTGAATGGTTACTGCTCTTTTTCTTTTTGGTTATTTGCCTGTTCGTAACAGGAATTCATGATGAGTAAAATTATGCAGCTTATATTTAGTCACGACTAGGGTTTATCATGTGCTTAAGGTCCCATGAAGTAACGACATAAACTATGTGGATATTAAACTAGTAATTTTTTTAACCAAACAAGTTGATTCTTCTGTTCCTACTGAAATCTTTCGACTTTGAATGATGTTCATTAGTCTTACCTAATGAGTAGCTGAGCCAATAACTAGTTTAGATATTCTGGTGTGGCAATTTGAATCGTTTAGAAAGCTAGGTCGGGACATGGAAAATTTAAGGTAATGAGAAGAATTCTGTGCTTTCTATGAAGGTGGAATCACACCAGCCAGGGAGCTTTAATTTTTTGCATTCTGTAGAACTTCCAATCACATTAATCAAATAGAACTGCTTATTACGTCCTTAAAAATTATTTGATTCTTGCACTTCCATGCCTGGCAAGTGAATAAAAGGGACAGAATGAACTTACACTCCTTTCCTGGAATTAGTATATAACATGTGTATTATCTCATCGAAGGCTTGTCTGATTTTTGTTCACATAGGTTTCCTATTGTGGAACCTGATCCTGGTCATACAAAACTTCATCTTTCAAAGGAAGGCTTGGAAGCCATCAAAAGAATAACAAATCCAATTGCGGCTGTCGCTGTAAGCCAGAGATGCATCTTCTAGAGAATCTAGTAGATGCAGTTTACTTTTATTTACTTTAATCAGAAAATGCTTTGAGTAATATTTTATTTTCATTTTACCTATTAATTGACAATCAAAGGAGATTGTATGTTGAATTTGCATTGAAAGCTTACTACATTTTGCTTAATTATTTGAATGACAATTCTGAGATGAAGTTATTAGCTACTATACACACAGAAAAAATTTCCTATTTTTATTGGAATTGAACTTTCTAAACTTATGGTCAGATTCCACCCAGATATTTTACTCTATTTTGCATCTTTTGGTTTCTGAATGGGCCCAATATTTAGAAAGAAGTACCAATTTCATACTTGTTTCATTATCAACTGAAATCTGGTGATAGAAGAGTAAGTGGCAATGGTTACTGGATATCTTATGTGGCCAATATTAATACTTGGATGTTGTTTCCAATACATGTACCTTTTGTGGAGATGATACCAATTTCCCCTAAAAGGGTGTGACCTGAAATTTGTGTAGACTTGGAGTTTTTGAAACAGCTTACACAATCTGAATTTAAGAAACTAAATCTAACAAACTTCCTGCCTGGATATAATGATGATTGATATTTTTAGAGTTATTTGTGTTATGTGACACAGCTTCATCAAATTATTTGATGCTTTTGAGAGTAAATTGTTGTTCAAATGCTTGTTTAGTTTGGCTGCTATTAGGCCTTTTCCATAGCTTCGTATGCACACCAAATTTGTATTTATGACTAGCTTTGTTTTCACGCCAAATTTGTATTAATGATTGGATATGCTATGAGTAAATGTTTTGTCTTCTATTTCTCTGATTTTGACTCCATTTTGATGATTGTGTAATGCATATTCAGGTAATTGGTCCATATCGCTCCGGCAAATCTTTTCTGCTTAATCAGCTTCTTTCCCTTTCTTGTTATGAAGGTGTCTTTACTAGTACATAGTCTCAGTTTTATTTGTGGAACTTGTTTTGATCAATCTACAAGGTTTGAATGGAATCAAATTTTATGACATCTTAATTAATCGATCCTTTTTCCCCCCCGCAGGTTTTGGTGTTGGGCACTTGCGTGACACAAAAACAAAAGGCAACGTGACTATGATCTCATAATATTATGCAACTATTTGCTTAGATAACATTTATAATATCTCTTTGTTTCTTCAGGGATTTGGGTTTGGGGCACCCCACAGGAAATGGATATTGATGGTACAAAAACTTCTGTATTCTACCTTGATACTGAAGGGTTTGAAAGTGTTGGGAAGTCAAATGTTTATGATGACCGGTAAATTACAAGTTCTCATGTAATTATGAACTTGCTTTGGTGGTTGTAAAAATTTATGCTTTTTGACTGCTGTTGCAGGATTTTTGCTCTGGCAACTGTAATGAGTTCTGTACTAATTTATAACCTGCCTGAGACGGTTAGTTACTGTGCCTGGAACCTTCTTTAGTTTCTTTATACTTGTGCTCTGATCCATTTTTACTTTGTGCGGTCTATAAAAATAGTCCGTTTGGTGTGTACAAGGCAGAAAACTTTTTGAGGGAATTTTGAATAGTATATGCGGAGTTTCAGGAGAGACTTACAAGTAAATTAATTTTATATTACATCTATGACTATGTTCAACCCTAGACTATGGGGTTCTTTTAATTGTAAGATGTGTTATTAGATAGGGAAGAGTGGGGTAGCTTCTCTCTCTGTTCAAAAAGTTGTGAACATAATACAACATCGAGCAAAACTATGATTTAATATATTTTGTCTCAAATTTTGGAGGCCACCAATTGGCCTCCAACATGGGGTGAATTTATTTACACAAAATGGGTTGAATCTAATTGAGTACCTTACTGACTACTTGTTAATTGTACACAGTTTTGGTAAATTTATGCTACACATTTTTGTCTGCATTGCTGTTTCAGACAGGCCTTTAACCATTATAGGTGCTACTTAATTGCTTTTCTTCTTGTACATATTTATATTCCTCCTATAATGTTAAGCAGGTTTTCCAATGTGTGTTGGCATGAAATACCATAATAGCACATAGATAATGTGTATAGTTTTAGTCACACCATCCCATTGGTAAGTCACTGTGGTTTCAATTTCCTTTTTGGCTAAGGGGACAGTTGTTTGCATATGTACATCATAAGCGTGTTAAAATTAGTAAATTCCTGAATAATCCAGTGCCCTGAACTGCCATATTACTTTGTTGGTTCTTAATTTGTATTTAATAAATCCATATTTGAACCTCTGAACTGACTATTAATGTTGTTTATAACACTTTAGCAAGTCTTTGTAAATACCCAAAATTTTGCCAATCATAAGAAAAGAAAAAATGAAATTGTCTTTGTTGGTGGTAAAATCATGGAGACCTAATCAAATATGAAAGTATTAACTTATGATGATATAGTAGATCTATGGATGATGTTTTCAGGAGATGGGACATTCTCCACTTATTTTTTAGTTCTTAAAAGTCCTAATCTAAGGCCTTAGTTTATATACTAGAATTTGTGGCAACTATCTTAGAACCCGCTTTTGGCAGATGCCCAAATTTAGTTGATTTTTCCATATATTATATTTCTCTGTTTGTGTATCAGATCCGTGAAGCTGATATATCAAGGTTGTCATTTGCTGTTGAGCTTGCTGAAGAATTCTATGGAAGGTCAGCACATCTGCTTTGCTCTGAACTCGATATGTTAAATGAATCATCTTACTTGGGATTATCAATTTTCATTGCCCTATTATATTTTCACACTAACTTGTTTAATTTTTTGGGTTACAAATATCTCTTGGAGAGTAGAGTGAAGGTAATTTGGAAGCTGCTTAGTGTAATTCTTATTGTTTATTCTCTTGTTAACAATTGTCTTGTCATTGATATGCGTTTGGTTGGCTGGATGGTTGTAGGGACAAGATGTTGCTTTTGAGCCAGCAAAGCTTGTGTGGCTTATCCAGCGTGATTTTTTGCGTAAGTTAATCAATGCCATTTTGTGCTGAGTGATTGGAGTTGGGTTTAAGATAACTGTCGTCTTTTTCAGTGGTAATCAAACTATGTATACCAGTAAAAAACATTGTCATATAAGAAATGAAAGTGGTAGGTACATGAATCAATGAGTAGATTAATTTCATATTGAACAAAAAAAATGTTGGAGTTGGGTTCAAGATAGCTGTCTTCTTTTTCAGTGGTAATCAGACTAACATCATATAAGAAACCAAAAGTAGTGGATACATGAATCCGTGAGTAGATTAACATTGAACAAAAAAAAGATTTTTCTGTTCAATATGAAATTAATCTACTCATCAATTCATGCACCCACAAGACTTACTTTTTGTTTTCTTTATTGTTCTGCTAGCTTCTGTCAGAGTGCCGTAAAATAAATGATAATTTCCTGATTCAGGAAGTATTCTATTCTGGGTACATCTTCTGTTGCGGTGCTTATGCTTCATTTTGTGCATTCAAGAGTAAATTGTCTGACATTACCTTTGGTGCTGTACAGAAGGGAAATCTGTGCAAGAAATGGTTCGTGATGCTCTTCGACGTGTCCCTAATGATCATGGTTAGTTGTTTTTCTCTACATGCATTAGTCCTGTACATACATACGTACATATCTATAAACACATATGTTCATAGTTTACATTTTCCCTAATGGAGTTTAGAGTAAACATGTGATGTGAACTTCTTATTGTAACTGCAGGGGACAAAAATATTGAACTGGTACTTCTCATATGAACTTCAGTTTTCTATTTTTTAGTGAGATATTATTTTTTTGGGATCATAAATTCTCACTTTTTGTAACTTTTATCAGGTTAACCAGATCCGGGACTCCTTGGCTATAATGGGTGATAACAGCACGGCATTTAGCTTACCACAAGTATGGGATTTAGTTTTCGTCTTTAATAATATCTGCCTACCTGTTCTTTATCTCTTTTCACAATATATTTCTTGGACACTTGATATTCTAGATGACTGGTGTTTGAATGCGTTCTGCCAGTCTTTAGTTGCCTGGCAAATCAATAGAGAAATGCTTCCACAGCTTGTTGGATGCTTACGTTGCATAAATAATGTTTTTGAATATTACATGGTTATTGGAAATGGGTTGAGTTGCCTTTGTTTTTATTTTAAGAGCGAGCCCCATGTCTCATGGATGATTGAATGCATCATTGACATTCGTGTTCATAATCTTGAACTCCTCACTGCCATGACTGACAACTTCATTTCAACAGCTGTGTACTTGATCTTGACTTGGTGGTGGTTGTTGTCGTCTCTGCCTTTTTGTTTTCTCCTCTGTTTCTCCTTCAAACCAAGACCACTTTCTTTTCAAACAATTTAAACCCAAAAACAGTCCTGAATCTTTTCTATCTTATAAGTCTTTATTGTCTTCTTTGATTCCCCACCCATCAATCCTACTTTGCTCTGTCTTGAAGAAATTGTGTGAAATTGACATGGATAAGAATCTTTTGGTCAAGATATATTAAAGGAGGTATGGAGTTTCTGTCATTGCCATCTAATAGTAGTCTGACCATTCAATATTTATGTTGGCTGAGGATTGGATGATGGGCTAAAATAATCCATATTTGTGTTTTATTCAACCATATGATGTGGTTGGATCTGTAGCTTTTGTTAACAAAATATAATCCAATAGGAAGTTATTTTCCACAGAACAAATGGAGCATTGATGTAAATTTGTTTTAAGCATGCCTTTGCTAAACTTCTTGTGAAATTACTGTTCTTGATGATCAATTGGCTACATTTCTAGAAGCACCGTGCAGAATCCTTGTAGCTTAACTTCAGAATTTGTCTGCTTTGAAATTGTTGTGAGATGCAAAGCAGTATATGATGAAACTAAGTACATAAATGAAATGCATATAGTTTTCGTTCATATGTAGATCTGTTGCAGATTTGGCAATATATTAATGCTTTCAATTGTTTGGATAATCTAATAGCCCAATGATTTTGAACTTGCAGCCTCATCTGTTGCGAACAAAGCTTTGTGACATGAAAGATGCAGAACTTGACCCAATATATGTTAAAAAAAAGGATCAATTGAAAGAGCTTGTTGCTAGTGTTACTCGTCCAAAGATTGTGCAGGGAAAATTTCTAACTGGGAAGGAGTTTGTTACTTTCCTAGAACAGGTATCTTTGCTTACTGGGTCCTGTGGTTTCAAATCTGCATGACCCTATAGGTGGATTAATCATGAACATTAATTATGATTTCGGTCAGCTTATTGGAAACTAAGTTGGTTTTCTTTGATCCGTGTTCATTGTTTTTCATCTCTCTTATAGTGCGTGAATCATGATAGAAGGTATCAATGCAACTTTTCCGGAAACAATACTGCTTATATGTTGTCTTTGACATAAGGGCTTTGCTTTATTAGTGTTTTACTGGTATAATAAGCCTACATATTGGTGTAGTTGCTTTTATAACAAGTAGTAAATGGCTTCATTGGTTTGCTTTATTCTTCTACATTCTTTTAGTTTTTTGCATTTACATTTTTCAAACTTCAGATACTTGAAGCCTTGAATAAAGGAGAGATCCCATCAACGGGCTCTCTTGTGGAGGTTTTCAATAAGGGTATTCTTGAGCGATGCTTGAAGCTATATAATGAAAGGATGGCAAAACTAGGTTTACCTCTTTCAGCACAATCTTTGCAAGATGCACATGACAGGTCTAAAAAAGAAGCCATGGATGTTTTTGATGAACAGCATTTTGGTCGTCATCATGCAAAGAAGTCTGTCATGCAACTGGATGAAGAGATGCATGAGGTACAGTTTTACCTTTTATGGAATAAACAATCTGAAGATCACTAATTATATATATATATATATATATATATATAGAGTAAGCTATAGGTATTTATATTTTTATACCATTGACAAAAAGGCTTTGTGAAATTAATAAATCAATGAGGAAGTTGAATGCAACCTTTCTACATGAACTATAATTGTATCTCTGTCATTGGTTTCTATTATCATTTTTTTTCGTAAGTTTCCACACACCCTAATCCCACCCCTGCCCCATGCACAAACACAAATTAACGAAATTTTCTCTCCAAGGTTGGTTTCTGTTTAGTATATTCTTGAGTTAAAACTGTTTCAACTCTCATGGTAATATGTTAGAGAAATGTTAAATCAACTTCTTAGGTCTTGGACCATCTGATCTACTAGATACAGCCTGGTTGGAAATTTCGAGCTTAAAACTGCCAATGGAACACATTCAAGTCGTTTTATTACTGAGCTTTTTGGACATGTGACACTATCCTATGTCATGCATAACAACTTTAATTGCGCCTGGAGGCTGTAAAATCCTAGTTAGATATATTATGGGAAGGCATCAGCTTCACTGTGATATATGGGAGAACATATTTAAGAACTGTTTCTTGTGCAAACTTCTTTACTGTGGAAACTCTATGCAGGCATATAAGAATTTCATTATGGCAAATGAATATCAATCTTCAAAGATCTGTGAGGCACTATATACTAGATGTGAGGACAAGATGGACGGCCTTCAAGTTCTCAGACTTCCTACGATGGCCAAATTTAATGCAGGTTTCCTGCAGTGCAACCAAAGTTTTGAATGGGAGTGTGTTGGGCCTTCAAAAGCAAACTATGAGCAACGTATGATGAAGGTTAGGATTTTAGTTTTTATTCAATGCTTATGTTTGTCGGCTTCAGAGATCACTTGAAATAAAGCTCTCTTGTTCCATTTGTTCTTATGTATGATTAAGATGCTTTTACTCTAAAAGCATGACTAAACAGGAGACAGCACGTGTATGAAGATTGGTATAACTTTGAAATAGTGCAGGTGTTGATTCTTTGGAAGTAACCAGCTAAATATAGAAGACTCATTTTTTTTGCTGTACTGTTGAAGTTGTATTACTGTCTTTTTTTTTAATATTGCCTACTCAGTCAATATTCTGAAGTTTACACTCCTCATTTATCATATAAATTCTGCAGATGTTGGGAAAGTCAAGAGCTTTATTTATAAAGGAATACAACCAGAGGCTTTTCAATTGGTTGGTGGCCTTCTCCCTTGTCATGGTGGTGGTGGGCCGGTTTATTTTGAAGTTTATTTTGATTGAAATGGGAGCGTGGGTACTATTTATCTTCTTAGAGACATACACAAGGATGTTTTGGTCGGCAGAATCTCTTTATTACAATCCAGTTTGGCACTTTGTTGTAGCCACTTGGGAAACACTCGTCTATAGCCCTGTTCTTGATTTGGACAGGTATGAAATATTCTCCTCCTTGCCCTGGAAACAAATTTGGACTTCTGTTGTACCTCTTGCCAGCGTTTGAATGATGTAATATAGTATATTGTGTTGAATCTTTTTGTAAAACGTCAGGGTGCTAGTTTTGATCAATACATGCATATATAAATATCTAGCGTTAATAAGCACAAATAGCTGAATAATTATCCTGCCATCCAAAAGTTTGTACATGTAGTTTGCCTAATACGATTCTGATTTGTTGAAACAGATGGGCTATTCCTTTTGGCTGTATGGGGGCAATTTTTGTACTATATTGGCGGTGTTGTGGGAGAAGGAAACATGGTTCACGGTGGCTTTTGCCTCTCTATAACAATCATAAAGGTGGAGCAAATCGGCCAAGATCGGACTAAAGGAAAAGGTTCCTGTGCCTCCAATACTGGGGAGCATCTTGGGCGAGCTTTTCTCTTTTTATACATGCAGCCCGCCGATCATTTATTTTTCTGTTCTATATATACATATCCCTCGATCAATCAATCGACCAAGAATTGTGAAAGGGCAAAGGATGAGCTCGTGATTGGCCTGGCTGCTCTTACAGTTTCTGTAACAATAGAATTTTCATTAATGTAATCTTTCATTTGATTGGCTTCATACGAACTATTATATTCACCCAGTTTCAATTTCTTGCTACGCTATTAGAAGGCAAGTCATAGATCTGTATAATGTTTCATTTGGGGAAGAAGAAGTGAATGGGCTGCACAAAACAAAAATGACAAAAAAGGGAAATTTCTTCTTGGCTGCTCAAAATTCCCCGGTCATTTCATTTGGGAATACCAATCATCAGCCTTCCGGTCTCATGGTTAATTCTTGCCATTATTTATTTATTTATTTGAAAGTAGGGATAACTCTGTTCGATGTTATTTATTTTAATCAAATATATTAAAAATAAATTTAAAATTGTCAACTTATTATAATATTTAAAAAATATATATTTTTTATTTTTGTTATTCTTTTCAAAATCTTGGTTGAATCATACATTGTACATTTTTGTTTTGTTGGTACAAAGTTGGTGATTAATTTTGTCGTTCATATAAATTTGTCTTTTTTATAACTTAAAACATATGGCATGAATAATAAAAATAATAAGATAAATAACCTTTTCAAATTTCAGTTTGTATTTGTAACCTCTATTTGTTTTCTTTTTTATTATATTTTTCTTACCATTTTTTAAAAGCGAGATTATATATTTTTTTAAATTTTATTATTTTTAAATAATAAATTTTAATAAAAATATTTGCTATAATTTAAAATATTAGAGTAAACTAAAATGAAATATTGATTCCATTTGAAATATAATGTCGGTCGAAAATGGGGGAACAATTGAAACAATGTAGGCAACAGATAATAAACTAATATTTTAGTCATTATATTTGTTTTATATACTTTAAAATTTACAGTTTAATATATTTATTCTTATTGTAAAACAATTGAATTTGATGTTATATATATTTAATCCAACACTTTTTTTAAAAAAAAATTATTAAAATCATGTAATACCTTTTCTAATTATTTAAATTTGAAATTTGATTTTAAAAAATAATATTGTAAGTTAAATAATCACCAAATGATTATAAAATTATGATAAATTAATTTAAAATTTTCTAAAGATAATTAGGTGGTGAAGTGTAATGTAACAAAATATTAGTGTAATATTAATTCGATACTTACAATAACCCAATTTTATAACAAAATATATTTTATCCAAGTAACTGAAGAATCAAGTATTTGAATTTGAACATTAATAATATCATATTCTACCTACAATTATCAATAGTAAATAAAAAATTAGAGTTATATATTAAATGTTAAAATAATTTTAATTAAAAATAATCTTTTTACATCAGTTAATGTAATAGAATTATTTAATTAATAAAATATAAAAAATATATTCATTGATTGAAAAACGTTAATAATTTAATTTATTTTATTTTATTAATACAATAAAAAAATATTTTTTAATTTTTTTATTCATTATTAGTAAAATATATATATATATATTTATTTATTTTATTAATTAAATAAAATTCATTGTTTTGCTGCAAGAAGCAAAGTGTTTGATGCCTTTAATTTTCAAAGTGTTTGTTGCCTTCAATTTTCGGGTAGGTAAAGGGTGGGACTTATCTGTCAACTTTTACTTAGTTATCAATCACATTTTATTCATATAGTTGTCCTGCAATTATTATCATCATTTGTGTATGACTGCATCTGACAACGTATTTGTGGGGTTGGAGCTGGAATTGAACAATGGTGCTTCTGACTGAGAAATCAGCTCTCGTAAGCTGCATGTACCATTTTACGTGCTTCAAGCGTTGGGGTCTCGTGTCGGTTGCCTCTCTCCCGGCGAGTTATCCGGTGAGCCGTTCATGGTTTCATAGGGTTTGAGGCATACATTTTCTCGCCCTTGCTACCTTTACAATACACAGCTGGGGCTATATCAACGTACAAACAAGCATGTCTTCTCAACTAGGTGTTACCGTGGCCATAAGTTTTCTTTTACTCTTCAGCATTTTCCATTAATTAATCACTTAATAAATTCAACATATGTATCAAAATCCCAGTACACGTCTTATTTTTTTCAATTTCATAGTGAATTGATCTCTCAGTTACATTTATATGGTAAGATTTGGCTACAGCCAGTCGCAGCGTACATAGCACCATGATACAAGAGCTGGGCTGTGTGCTGGAGACGAATGGAGAATGAAAGTAAATTACAGTTCATTCTACATATATATTTCTGTAATTACTTGTTTATGTATGTCAAATTAATAAAGTTAGTTAGGACAATATCAAATAGCCGAGTTGTGCGTTGATACGTGTGTGTAATATGATTGGGAATTTTGGATTTGATTCCCCAAGTACGCAAGTAATATAAAGTGATTTTCTCTTCTTGTTTCAGCTTTACACAGAACTCCCGGTCATCTCTTCGCACTGAATTCAAACTTCGACGACATAAAACCGGAATCCTACGATGCGCTCATTATACCAGGCGGCCGGTTCGTTGAACTCCCGAGTTAAGCATTGTAAAAGAAATTTCCCGAGCAGTAAAACCTATAGCCAGCTGTTGTTGGCTGCCGCAGGAATTTTGCAAGGAAAGAAGTGCACTGCATTTGCAAGCATGAAGCCCAAAATTGAGCTAGCTGGCGGCATTTGGTGGGAGCAGCCCGAAATTCAGTCGGTTCTTGACATCTCTGCTTGTCTTAAAGATGGAAATATATCAAGTTCAATAGGGTGGCCTGCACATGGTGAATATCTCAACGTTCTTCTTCACTCCATGGGAGCTAAAATTTCCAGAGCTCGTGATCACATTGCAGTGCTCTTCATCTGCGGCGTGTGTCGATTAAGTCTGGAGCTGAAATTTTTTGAGGTTATTTAAATTAACAATATTTGCCCATGCATTTATTACGCGTTGCTTTTTCTTTTTTCTAGTGTCAAAGGACTACATTGAGTATTATGAGATGAATGTTCCACTTCGAGCATTACAAGGTTTAGGGAGCAAGCCTGATGCGGTTTAGCCCAAACAAGAGAAAAGGAGAGGCCTGCATTTCGCTCATTTGTGATGATGAAGGAGTTCAAGCCCGCAGAGAGAAGCGTGGCAACAACATTTATGTTACGGCCAATTGGGAGGATATTTGGGTCGATGTTTATGACTGCGTCGTCGTGGCAGGAGGTCGGTCCCCGCAATTGGACAAGGCCTATGGCTTCTAGCTGCTGCCGTTATAAAGGTTATAAAATATCATTTATATGACATTTAGTCTGAAAATTGGTCATATATATATATTGAAACAACACGCTGCAAAATAATATTTCTGTTTTGATGTTTTCAGGGTAAGAAATGTGCCAGCAATGGCGGAATGGAGGTTGTCGTCGGGTTGGCTGGTGGCGAGTAGGCGGGGTCTGGTGGGTGCGTGTCGTGGCAAGAATATATAACCTTCAAAATTAGTTAATTTTAAGTTCCTATATGTATCCTAATGTGTACAAGAATATATATATATATATATATATCATCAATCTAAATAAATTAAGAATTAAAACATAAAGTCAAAATTGATTTTCGTAAATCATCAAATTAATTAGAGTTAATTTCTTACATATATTCATCAATTTTTTAAAAAAAATTTATGACATTGTAAATATGTATTTTCATATTCTCAATTCTCATTGTAATTAAAACAAATATATATATATATATATATATAAAATCTTGTAATGAATAAAAATTATGATTATGATTAGGATACCATAACCTAAAAATTACTTTAAAAATGCCTCAACAAAAGCACTCAAATTCTTAAAAAATTAAAAAAAAAGCTTAAAATTTTCAAAAGCCTTATTTGATATTGAGGTGTGATAAAATGTAATGAAATACAATGTTAATTTTGCTTTAAAGTTGAGAGAAATAAGCACAAACTCAAACAAAGCCTGAGCGTAAGCCAGAATAATAAAAGTGCTAAAGTACGACCACTAAGCTACTTATGATCGTGCGGAATTTTAGATGTCGTTTCACCCCTCAAGCCAACCAAATGATTGACATTGCTATTGTTGTGCAAAGGGACACACATGCCGAGATTTCTCTTGTTACAGTCAAAACTTAAAAATGGCGATTAATCTAATTGCATTATTTGTTTCCAGAAATCCCAGCCTAAAATGTCTATGTCCTCTTGATAGGAAGGGAAGACTAAATTGGAATTAAGGAAAATATACATACATACATACATATATAATATATATATGCAATGCAAGATAGTTCATAGATAAACTTAAAATAATAGTTGTAGTAAAATGTAACTAATAAAACGGAGGACGTCAGACTTAATCTACTTCTGCTTATTATTCTTTGCACCTGCATGAGGAAGTCCAGACTCCCAGCCAGGCACAGCCCTGGATGGACTCACTCCATCGTCTATCTGTGGTGGCACATGCTCTAAGCTAACTGTGTGCTGCAAGGTAGATGTTTCAGTCATGTTTTTCCCTTCACTATGGCTTCCATGATTTCCAACAGCGGGAAGGTTGGCATTGCTAGGAAAACCACCGTCCAGTCTACGGTGATTAGGGGAGGTAGTACTAATACTTGGAATTGGTTGGTGAAAGAACTGGTTTGGGTTCGGTTGCATTGGAACAGCAGCATTTGCAGAGGCATCCATTGGGTTGTTGACCAATGGCATGCCAACATTTGGTACATTGGACCTGGCTAAAAGCAGGGGGTTCAACCCAGTCACTCGCTTTACTGTTTCTTCAGCCATTTTCACCTAAAAAAAATTTGTATAGATGTATATAACTTTTGCTAGTTTTAGGATAGCATCAACAGAAAAAAAATAGTGATTCACATTGAGTAAAATACAAAAATTGTGATTAACATTTGCTGCCAGTGAGCCCAAAATACAGTGTGTGTTTACCATATGCCAACCACTATGTAGCCACCACCTGGGCATTGAAGTCAACTAGGTAATTGCAATGCAAAGTGTACTTCAAATCCAGCATCAAGAAAAAACAGGTCAGTATTCATTTGGTGAAGACAAGCATAGGCAGCATACATAAACTAAACATATTGTGGAGGAAAATCATTTAGTTTGTTGACACTTTGCATAGCAAGTTGATTATGCAGCCTGCAATCAATACACTTCTAAATGATGTGCATAAACAGAATATGTGTACTAAATAAGATTTGAAGATGGACATGACCTTTCTCATTGTCAGATAACTAAACTAATCACCAATGTATGTCCTTCATTTTTCCAATAGGTCCAACCAATTTCACATATTATTCCGAAAAATGCTAATAACCAAAGTAGTTAACAGACAATGCCAACCAGTATAATACCAGAAGCATTTAGCAGTCGATGAAAAATGCATTCACTCTGCCAGATATTGTGTAAGCATTCAAAAAGACCATTACTTTTCACAACATTCATGTTGAGCAGTTCATAATCAATTAATCAAAAATTTTCATGAAATGGTGTTATTCAATCATATAAAGGCATTTTATGCAAATTTAACTATATGTATGCAATCCGCATTTCCTTTAACAATCTCTACAAGTTCAAATTTGATATCGATGTAGCATTTGCTAACCAGATGATCTAGAACTACCAAGAGTTCATATATTTTACTCTTGACTAAATCATAATGATAATATTCACCATCAATCTGTACCACATTGTGCAATACATGAAACGTTGAAAGGTTAAAATACAACAGTAGCTTACCTTTGCTCTTAATGTCTCAATATCAGCCTTCCATATTCTATTGTTGACAGCAGCTTCATCGTATTTTTGGGTCATGTCAGTCAAACATTTTAGTAATGAAGAGTGCTCAACTTTTAATTGATTAGCCTGTAGAATAAGTGCATCACTCAATATGTTTCTTCAAGAAAGAACATAAGCAGCAGGGAATCAATGTGTCAAAGAAGAACATGGGGCAAAACCTGTGTTTCTAATTCATCCATATGTGCTTGTTTTCTTCTCCTAGAGCGTCTTGCTGACTCTCGATTTGACAGCATCCTGGGCCATCAATAATATATCAATTGACAAAGGAATTTTCTTTAAGCTCCCCAACTAATTTGAAATTGCACATGTGACAACTAGTTTATTCCTAGGAAGAGAGATTACTATTCTATTAACAGATCAGTTATTATCAACAAATTCATCAATATGAAAAATCAAGTAAAATCATATTGATTATAAAAGGAATAGATAAATATATTTGATTATCATGAAGGCACGATACTTGTTCACCAATTCCAAAGGAATAAAAAATGAAAGAAGTAAAATTATATTGATTCTACTAGTGACAAAGAGAAGAAAAATAATCCTAATGATCCTAATAGCCACTTAATATGAGAAACACAGATAGGAAATTTTTATTACCTTCTTGCACGTTTATCATCCAACTGATCCAAACCCTCTGTGGTTTCTGTGTCTCCATCAAGTTCGTCATCATCTGAATTATCTCTTGATGACCCACTCGTTGATTGCCTGACTTGTGCCCCAGATTTACTCTGGTTAGCAGGCAAAGCTGATATGCCAAGCGGTCTACCATCAGCCTTATGTAGTGCTCCTACTGTAGCATCAGCAGCACTTACACTGACTGAAATCAGAAATGACAGGATAAGTCATTATTATGACATTAATAGCCTGGAAGGGAAAGACCGATATTAGAAAACGTTAACTATGTGGACAAAAAGTAGCAACACCAATAGTTGATCAAATGCATGTGCAATGGGAGAAGAAAAGCAATACGTGCTGCTACTCCATGCAGTGCCTGAAAAGCAAACAATACTCTATCTGGATCATTCATGAACAGGAAACCTTTCTCCAAATCTGAAGATGAAAGAATGTTCCAGTCAATAGGTCATAGAGCACAAGGCATCATTGAGTTTCACATAGTGACCAAATGTTGGGTGATTCCACCAGTTATTGGCTAACTGGGATTTAGGTCAGCATATCTTATGTTTAGCAGTTTCCTGGAGCAATGATCGATGAAGCATCCAACAAATGTGATAGCTACAGATAAATTTCAACAGTTCCCTAGATGAACTTGTTATGCCAAACTGCCACAGTACTTGATATATGAACAGGAAGTAAACTCGGTTTATATCAATAAAGCTGCTTGAGAGTTTGGTGAAGTAAAATGGTGATACTGACATTAACTCAAATGTAGACCCTAAAGCTGGCACAATAAGCTTCGTCAGAACAGCTTTAGATTCTAGAATACAGCGAAGAAAGAAGAAAGTAAATCAAGAAAAAACAGAAATACAAACAACGAAAATATATTACTGTAAAAACTTCCACAAATTAGAATAATTCCTCGAATAGGCCAAGCATATTAGCCACAAAATCTGTTAGAAAACAAAATAAATCGAAATGTACCTACGACTCTGGATTGAGGAATTACAGCTACTCGAGAGGAAAATGTAAGAGAATTTTAGCAATCAAAATTACCAGGTGCTTGCGATCCCAACTCAGAAGGCTTCGCTCCCTGTTTTTCATTCTCAATTAAAGAATATTTATCTGCTGGCTTCACAGGCGGAACCTACAAACACAAACTTTATTTAATTTTTTCAAATACCAACGCGAAATATTCATCTCTGTGTGTGTAAATGAGAGAGACAATGATGAGTGATACACTGAGAGCAACAGCAGCGCAGGCGAGATCGAGTTTGCTCTTGAGATAAGCTCGGTACTCATCGGGATCAACAGAAGCCGACGAACGAGGATTCATCGACGGAGAAATAGCTTGATCGCAGTAAGGCTTTTTGATCTCCACCACATAATCATTTCGAATTGCTTCAAGTCTCGACTCCAACGATCGCGACACCACCGAAGGACCGACAACTGCCGGAATTGTATCATCGCTAACTGACAACGAGGAAATCGCGCTCGGATTACATGTTACTTCTTCAAGCAACTTCTCCAACTCCCAATCCGACTGGCTCCGGTTCATCAAAAAGGCATGATACGGAGCCGGAACGGGAAGTGGCTGCGGAGATGGCGACGACGATAAAAACGAGTCAGAGAAATCATCGACCGAGAATATACTATTCATCGCTTGATTCACTGAATTTTCTTTCATTTATTTTTGGTAAAATAACAATTCACATTCTGGACTAAATGTTTTGATGCGGAAACCATCAATTCCTTAATCGCCAGGTTTTGCGTGGGACCCCTAAAGGAGGTTGTTCCCTGATTCTACGTCCACATAAGCTCGGAGTATGACTGGGACAGGTATGCAAACAACTTGCCGCAAGTGGCATTTCAAGCACGTGGCAGTTGGTGATTGTAACTGAGATAGGGGACTCTAGCTATTTATAGCTGGTGCAGTGTCACTGGGTTATCCAGGCTGTAAATAGCGGAAGATTCAAGGAAAGGACAAGCATACCGTGGTGTCCACATGGGTAAGCAGTTTCGGACAAATTGCCAACTTCAACTATCCAAAAATACCGTGAATTCGGCGGCTATGGCCGAATGAAACGACGTCGCTAGGGAGCTTTCACTTTTTCAAACAAAATATTTTCAACTCTTAAAATTTAATAAAATTATACATAAATATAAAATTTAAAATAATTAATAATTTTTTTTAATAATAAAATTATTATATTTAATCAATAATATAAAATAATTATATATATAATTTTAAATATTACTAATCATTTATCTCTCTTAAAATTTTAAAAACTAACAAAAAAATATAAAAGTTATTTTTATATTTTAATATTTAATTTATTTTACTTTAATATATATATTAATTTTAATTTTAATAAAATAATATTATAAATTATTTATTTATATAAAAATATAAATTATTTAATTCAATAAATATATATAAAATTATATTATAAAAATATATATTATAAAATTTATTTATTTAGAGAGAATTATTTTAATTATTATAAAATATTTTTTATAATTATTGAAAATTAAATAATTTATATTTTTTTAAATAATAATTTTTTATAAGATGAAAATAAAATTTTATAAATATTTAACCTATTAATTTTTTTAAAAAATAAAAATTACAATTTAATTAATTTTAATAATCATAAAAATTTTATAACATTTAAAATATTTCTTTACAAATAAATAATTAATAATATATTTTTAATATATTTAATTTATATAATTATATATATTTATTAAATTAAATAATCTATATTTATTACATAAACTAATAATTTATGTTATTATTATATTAAAATTAATACATAATATATGTATATTATTAATTTAATTTAATATTTAAATATAAAAAAATAAATTTAGGAGTAATTTTTTATTAATTTTTGAGATAAAATATTTTTAAAAAATTATTAATATTGAAAATTATATATATATATATATAATATTATTAATTATTATATGTATATATAATTTTATTAATTATATATATGCCATTTTACAAAGGTATTTGAAAATACCTCTTTTCAAACCACGTAATATATAGCCAGTCCAAACGCTGCGTTTTAGGTTATAGATTGTGATAACGCTTCTCGCAGGTTCTAGTCTGAGGTGCATTGTACTTTGATGATAATGGACCAGTCCATCATTGCTCAACTGGTTGGCTAACAAAGGTGCTCTATTTTCTTCAATTCTATCCATAGCTTACGTGATCAAACCATCGAACCAGGTGCAATTTCAGTTTTCACGAGCACAGTCTGTTTGGTTGCTGATAAGTTCTTGGAGAAGAAGAGAAAATTTTGGAACAAATCTTCGTCCTAATTACTCCCTCTCTGTACGTAATCAGTTCATCAAGTGCATATTATGAAAGACTATTCACGATTTAAAGAGCCTTAAGACTTTTTTTTGTAACTTTTGTTTACTATTGATTGTCCACTGAGGGTGGAAAACGGTGTTCGTTATGTGAACAATAAATTTATTAGATGAATTTCACTTTATCGTTAATATCTGTTGTCGTTGCGGTATTTGTGTAGTATGGCGAACAGAGCTCAAATACGTACAAATGACTCAGCGCTTATTGCAGTGATTGCAGATGAGGTATGAACCATCTGCTCAACACTATTTGATTGGAAAAAAATTTAACTAGTTGAATGTTTTTGTAACATTTTGTTTGAGAACTTTATGATTCTTTTTATTTTACATGTTGTCAGGGATGAAGGAATTAAACTATGAAAAGTTAAAGAAAGTTTTAGTGTCGTGGAAGGACCTGATAGGAAATGTTAACATAATTGTCATTCAAGTACTTAGCTAGAACTTGCCGATATATTTGTGCATTTAAAAAGGTGTTAACTCCTGGATTGTTGGGATTACCTTTTAGGGAAAGGTCAACACCTTTACAGGAGGATTTGGGCAGTTCAGTTGTTTATGTGACTTCGGTATTTTTACTTTGTCTCTGTATCCTTTGTCTTCGGAGTGGGCATTCTTTGTCTTCCTCAAATACTGGTAATGTGTATATGGGCTGATGCAGATGTTAAAGTAAGTGCTTTGCATCTAAAAAATAAAAACTGGGTCACAGACCTTCAAATTGGAAGAAGAGTTATCTAATTTCTAGACCATATTTCTCTTGTGTCTGGTTATCTTTTTGACACCTTGCCAATGGCTAGTGTTTGAGTGGAGTCATGATTTGCTGAAGCCTGAAATCTATATACCAATTTTTGGTGAGCATGAAAAACTCTCAGTATTTTATGATGTACTGTTGCATTATTTTGCATTTCTAAATAATGTGGTCTATCTCATAGTGAAGGTTCTCATGTTATGTGACATTATGATATAGTTGTGCAAACCAGTATGCCTTGTGTGTGTTTGGGATTGCAAAACTCAATGGCTAATCATCTCCTCCTGTGATTTCACTGATAAGTTTTGCAAATGCAAGAGTGATGTAAATTATATGCTATGTCTGATTTGCTAAGACAATGACAGATATGTTTTAGATCGTCATTCCTTATGCATTTGTCATATTAATCTATGGATTTATATATGATGCATAGTTCCAGGGAGTACCTCTAATATGTAACTTTTGGATATAGGACACAGTAGTTGGACTTTTGCTTGCTGGAGTGGGAAATGTTGACTTGCGGAAGAAAACAAATTACCTTATTGTGGACTCAAGTATGCTTTTGAACTTTGAATGCTTAATTTCTCTGCGAAGAATAGTTTTTTGTACACGTCTATTTCAAAAACCCACAAGTGGCCATTAAACACTGCACACACAAGTGATATGTGGTAGCATGTCAAAATGTTATGTCATTAAGAAGGTTGGTGAAGCTTTGATTATCACTTTAATTATGTCATGTGCCATTAGGGGAAAAACTATGTTTTAACAGCTGCATGGAGCTTGAGTTGTTATCAGATCCTTAGTTTAGTCCTCAATTTATTTTAGTTGCTAAACATATAATATCTAATACTTTTGCTGACTTTGAAAGTGAAGTTTACAGATATATTATGATGCATTGATTATTGAAAAATTTTGCACATCCATTTCAGAAACAACTGTGAAACAAATTGAAGATGCATTTAAGGAGTTCACATCCAGGGAGGATATTGCAATTTTGCTGATTAGTCAATACGTAAGCTCGCTCACTTATTTTGCATGCTTCATGACTAATTTTTGTATTATCTGATCAAAAATATTTTATGTATTGTGTACGGAGAGATATATTGTACTATGCATCCATTTGTTTGTGGAAGTGAAAAATATTTAGGAATGGAATGAACATGTAGTTTGGGTGTGCATTTCTTTTTCTAGTCAGTTTTATACCTTGTGTAACCTTGACCTTTTATGTTCAGATTGCAAACATGATAAGGTTTTTGGTTGATAGCTATAACAAGCCAATCCCTGCAATTTTGGAGATACCTTCCAAGGATCATCCATATGATCCAGCACATGATTCAGTTCTTTCACGAGTGAAGTATCTATTCTCTGCAGAATCAGTAGCATCTGATCGGCGCTGGGCTTAGATGTACAGTCAATGTTAGTGCCCCTATGATGGTTCATGTTCTAACTCTTCTCCTTAATCATGTATTAGAAAGTTGTACATCATTCTTCTTGTTTTTCTGGATTTGCTACTTTACTGCCTACTATAGTGCTGAAGAAACAGAGACACAGTTTGAGTTGCTTTGATTGTTCAAGATTTTGATTGGAAACTGAGATCATTTTGAAAATAAACTCAATTGTTGTACTTGATAATGTGAAACTGAAATATCTGTTGTATTTGATAAGCTGAAATTATTTTTATCAAGGTCCATCTACTTTTTTTTTCACTAAAATATATTTATTATATATTATGTGTGACTTAAAAGTTATTATATTTTAATATTAAATATTTTTTTTTGAAAAATATATATTTATTACCAAACACTTTTTTTTCCCCTTAGTGCATCGATCGATTGTTGGGGTATCAAAACATATCTCACAGATTGATTGATGTATGTTTCTGTAAGAGTCTTCTTAGGAACATAAGCATACAAAATTGAATAAACTGGTCTTTGTCTTTTCATGGAGTATGTGAATGCACCAACTATTGGGTTGGTGCAAAGGTACTAAACATATCATACGATAAATTGTTAGCCCGAAAATTTTAAGTAAAAGTGGAAATCATAACCATGGACGACTTTAGTTGATGTCTATGCAATCAGCCATTTTTATAAATAATAAAATTCACGTTCAAAACAGGAGCTATGATCCTGATTTGATCCCAAAAATTCTCATGGCAGAGCAGATTTCAAGGACTTTGTGAAATTTTCTAGCTCTTTTAATCCTTCCTCGGGAGATTTTGATTCACCCAGCAGCTTCACCATAGCACTCCCAACAATCACGCCATCAGCTCCCCATCCTGCGACCTGCAATTTGATGTTTCAAATTGAGTGATGAATATACGCACGAGTGAAAAAAACAATAAAACAAACATCCACTCGGGTTTATGTTTAAAGACTCACTTGTTGTACATGCTCAGGTTTCGATATGCCAAAGCCAACTGCCACAGGTTTAGTTGTTGCCTGTTGCAGAACAAAAAAAGGGCATCATATGTGATGTACCAATAAGCAGTTTTTGGTTTTAAAGAGTGCATTGCACTGTTGCTGCCCTTAATCCAGCAGTGGAGCCTGTTTAATCATATACTTTTAATACACGTCTCCATGAACTTAGCAGTAACAGATAGCAGATTCATGCTTGGATGAAGAAAGGGTTTTGATCCAAGATCACACTGATTAAAATGAATATAATGTACTTGAAACCATGAAATGTTTTGGGCCATAGAAAAGAGCTTAAAATTCAAGATGGAACACAACGTTATACTTGCTCAGATCTGAAGGGCTTTGTATAAATATATTTGTGCATACACCATTTGAACTAGTCAGTATCCTATAATAAATGGTTGTGCATGACCGAACTAATAACAAAATCCAACTACAAAGACAAACCTCTTTAATCTCTTTTATAAGAGTTTGAACTCGGTCACTAACAGATGCACGGGCTCCAGTAACTCCAGTTGAGCTTACCTATAATTCCCGCATATTATATAAGGATGTTAAATACTTGTCACAACTCTATCCTCTTATCAAATAGAATTCAGCAGAAAGCCATGCAAATTAAACAGGGAAAAAGTAATAAAGAATATTGAACAACACAGAATAGAGATCTTACAAGGTAGATGAATCCCTCTGATGCATGTGCAATGGCTTTCATACGATCTGTTGGAGTCGTGGGAGTTGTAAGTAGTACCTTGATCACACCCATCAGAGTAAATTTATAGGAAAGACTAAGTATTTCTGAGTAAAATGGAAAAGAATAGCTCAGATGCTCAAAAGTAGTTTAAAAACATATGACTTGGTCAGAAATTTAACATTACAATGTGATTTATGCAACAGTTCATTTTATTTCAAAGTTTGACTCTATAAATCCATAATGAAAGAGATTGAAGGTGTCTTGGCTCCAATTCCATTATATAAGCAGGAGGTCAAACCAGTGCAGAACAATGTCCAATGCCCCAGCACAGGAAGCATCAGCTCTTGTATAAATAATCCACCTCAATGCTGCATACCACAGTTTTGTATTCTTGGTTTTGAGAAAAGTGAATTCAGCCATGCACTAAGCAGTATAGTAACCAATAAGGAAAGAAATGCTTCCTCAATAGCTCAAAAGCAAGAAAAGGAATACTTCTGGTAAGGAGACACACCGGCTCAATCTTATGTTTGAGGGCTTCCTTCCTTAAATATTCAGTCTCCTCTAGAGGGACATCTGGAACCACAAGCCCTGTAAACAAGAGCAGGAGATAATCCTAATAAACAAATAGAGAAACAACAATGACATGATTATTTTTCAATTTCCTTTTGCAAAAGTACAATAAAATCCAAGAACTGACATACATTCAGAGAAATCCACTGCTACCAGAAAGGAAGATCAATTTGTCAATATACTATAGTTAAGTCATCTTTATTCTGTAGCCATTACTAACCTAACAACAGAATCCTCTCACTATCTCTTACAAAGCCCAAACTAAAGCAAACTGGAAAGAAGTGATATGGGGAAAATACCCCTGATAAAGAAAATAATTATACCAAAGCAAGTACTCTAAATTTTATAACAACTTAGAAAATCTTTTAAGTTCATCTAGTTTCCCTATTCATGAACGGTGTTGAGAAAAATAACCAATCTTGTTGATAACTGCCAAAAACCAGTATGCCATATTACATGGACAATTTTTTTCTATTGAACCGAAAAGTATAGTCTATGGTAGTTCTGGTGAATATCACATTTACAAGAGGCAAATTCATTGAGTTCGCACGTAAGATATTTAGGTAGTTAAGCCTATTTCTTTACTTCATCATTTTTAAAAGTTGAACAATATAAGGAGTTTGAGAAATAGATCTGATAACACCAAAACTGAAATCCAAAAGCTGGTGCAAAATGTAACATATAGATTACCATGAATGCCAACATCCCTTATAGTGGACATAAATTTCTCAATTCCGCGCTTAAGAATTGGATTGTAATATGTAAATATAGCAATTGGACAAGTTATTTGAGGAACTACCTGCATAGCCAACAGTGGACACACGATGAGAACATTTTGACTCAAAATTGAGAAGTAATTATGCAATGGAATTACTGATAGAAAAACTGGATGCTTATCATTAAAGCAATAACTTGAAACTGCATGCATGCATACATCTTAATACCTTTTAAGTAATCAGTAAACAGTTAAGATGAATCAAAAGTTTCTTAAGAGAAAAGGTAAATTAACAGGGAATAAAACATGGTAAACTAAATTGTCAAACTTCTTGTGCAAAAACATATAATGCCTCAATAGAAAAACGAATTTTCCAAAACCTACCAGGAAAATAACTAGTTTGCCCTGCTAACAATGATTAATATGGGTCAAAATAGGTGTTTTAACATCTGACAAAGCTCTGACAGCTAACACACCAAAGTGGTTTATGTGAATTAAGGAAAAGAAATTTATATGAGGTATAAATGCCCGGCATTTGTTATAGACAGGCAACCTATCATTAAATTAAATCCTACCTCCTTCAACATAGAAAGGATTGCATTGAAGTTGGTCCCTCTTGCCAAGGATCGTGTAGCCGCAGCCTGAGAAAAATAACTTTCAACACCAAGTTTAAAAAAAAAGATTTACCAATAAACAACACTGTTATCAAACCTGGATGACTGGACCATCTGCTAGAGGATCAGAATATGGGACACCCAGTTCAATTATGTCTGATCCACAGGAATCAAGCAACTTTAATGCCTCTGCAGTGGTTGAAAGGTCAGGATCACCAGCTGTGATGTAAGGAATAAGGGCCACCTACATACACAGTCAAGGTTATTAATATAAAGTTATAAGCTTCACAGCAACTTTTGGTTAAAAAAACCATAAAAACCCTAATTCATTATCATACACAATAGCTCATCGAAAAGGGATTTAGGTAAAAACAATTACTTAAGAACCAAATAATTAAGAGACCTTTTTTCACCAGTTTGAAATCATAAACGAGTTGCATTCAAGGGGACAAGCACTCCAATAAGATTCCAAAACATTAAAAGCAACACAGTAGTTGAGTTTCAATAATCCCCTTAAAGCATAGTAGTTTAGTTTTAGAAAAATCTAGAAAATCTTTGCTTAAGTGATATGGCATTTCAATAAGGAATCATCAGTCTTTTATTAAATTTCCCAAAAGCTGGTAACACATCAACTTAGTCACCAAGCAAGATAGAAGAAAGACAAAGTTATTTGAGAATTGACAAAATTCACATCAAAACCTACAATGATCCATTATTGATCCTCTAATATGTTGCCGTATACAAAATTAGCCATCCAAAGTGTTAGGAGGTCAAGGTTAACATTTAAGGGTATTATCCTTTGTAAATGATTTCAGAGTTCACTTCGCCCACATGCAAGCACTTAAGATTCTATGTTTAAGCAGAGAACTTAAGAAATTCCATTCAGCCTCCTTAACGAATCAAACTTTATCCACAAGTCACAAGACACACAACATTTACATAATTTGCACCTCATTTGTCAACTTAATTCCTTTTATTATTTTTGTTGGGAGTTCTCGGTGTCGTAAGTTTAACACATATAGAGAACCATCAACCAATAATAGTCGATACCCCTGTTAAATCCTCAATGCAGCTTTAGAACATGAAACTAAGTACACAGAAGGGAGTAAACCAGTGAAATAACATCAAACAAAAATCCACACAGAAAACTCCTTCATGTCACACCAATTCAATCAAACTCTCTAAAGTCAAAGTGCCCAAGTGACATCCATACAACACCAAAACCAGAATCGCGCAATCAAATAAGAACCCACCGCAAAGCACCAAAAACCGATTAAGAGATACAACAGCGTCAAAGAAACATGCATAACAAAGAAACAAAGAAACAAATAAAAGAGATTACTTTGCCCTGTTTTCTCAATCTGGTGAATGTTTCAGCAAGACCAACGGTGGGAGAGGCGGTGAGAGAAGCCATGGGAGTGAATCTCCTCGAAGAAAGAGTAGAGTTGAGGCAGGGAAATCGGGTGCGACAATGAGTTTGTGGGTTCTTCAAATGGATGAAGCTAGCAGTTGCTTTCAGCGCAGCCATTAGACAATACTTAGAAAAGGATTTAGCCGCGACATGAATGAAGATCGCGATGTTGTGGGCTTAAGTAACGACCGCTGCGCCCGAGTTCAGACACTAACCTCCGCAAGTACAATAGAAAATTATAGCAAACGGGCGTTCGGCTATCCATTTGAGCTGGACCCGTTCAATACCCGAATTTAGATTGGCGTTTGTTGAATCTTTTATATATATTTACTCATTATATGTTTCTAGAGACTATCATGTGTACATCACGTGTATGCGTGCACAAGTAATCCGGATGAAACGACGGCGTTTCGGAGGACTGAAGCCAAAGAAGCGGTAAGGTGATGGGTAGATGTGTAATATGCATCAAAGACAGCCCCTTTTAGACGAAGTACAACATTTTTAAGCAGGATGAAGTCGCTGGCCTCTCGCAAGTTACCAGTAGAGTGGGGGAAAAAGAAAAGGCTAAACGAAGCTAAGCAAAGTCGGAAGTTTGCTAGAAAAATTTCAGTCTTTCTCTAACATTGTTGCATGTAGATGCTCTGCTAACTCGTTCACATAACTCATCCACGACTCGTCCGAGTCAAACTCATGGCGAACAACCCCAACGAAGCCTCATCCGACGATTTCCTTGAACAAATCCTCGGTCTTCCTAATTTCGCTTCTGCTGAGTCCGGCTTGACGGCAAACGATGGAGGCTTGGCTGCCTCGGCTGCTGCGGGCTCGCCGATGATGCTGCAGCACAGCTCCGGGGACGGCTCCGGCCACATCTCCTCTCTTGCAGGCGGAGTAAGCGGTGGGTTCCATGGACAGGGGTTTCCGTTAGGGTTGAGCTTGGAGCAAGGTAAGGGAGGATTTTTGAAACCGGAGGAAGCCTCTGGAAGCGCAAAACGGTTTCATGAAGAACACGTTGATGGTAGAGCTTCAACTGTCAAAAATGTAAGATAAAAGTTCTCTTTTAAAAAGAATGAAAAATTTCTCAGTGTTTGTTTATATTTGTTTCCAGGGCTTGGTTGAATAGATTAGTGGAGGAATTTGCTTTTCTATTTCTGGTTATAAAATAGTGATGAATTAGCTGGTTACTTTATCAATTTCATTCATTTTCCTTTTGGGCATTCTTTAATCTTGGTAGTAACTAGCATGCTTTGTAAGAAGGTTAGTAGGAGTATATTTTGTCGTATGTTTGATCTTTTTTGTTTCCTTTTAGATTTGTCATTTCGTTTTGTCTATGGCTGAGAAGAGGAAGAAAAAAAGGGACAAAAAGAAGAGAAAAAGACAGCTAAAAGCTTGCAACACCCTGTGTTTTGGAGGTTACTATTGTGAGATTCGAAGGAAAACAATACAATAGGCCAGAGTAGAAAGCTGGAGAAGCTATAAATAGTTGAGAGTGAATAACTATGAAACAAAGGAATTATTTGGTTTTTTAATCTTGGGTAAAACTGACTGTTTGTTTTCTTGGTTGTTGGTCAGCAAAAATAGGAACATGAAATTTTACTTTCCTTGTAAGAGATAGGGCCATGGTGGTGAGAATTCTCAGATGTAATTCTAATCAAGGTTTACAAGATCAAGTTGATATTCTTATCCCACAGTAGTTAAATGTTTTATTTGCCAGGGGAAGAGACTATCTCTCTTGCACCTTGTTTCTCAATGATGAAAGTGAAAATATGCATGAAGAATAGGATATTTTAGACTGTAAAATTCTAACTAGAGGAATGACTAGGAGTCCATCTAGTAATCAGGACACTCTCTGAGGTTTTTGCAATGCTTTCATGAAATATGCTAGAAGGATTTTTGCTAAATTATAATTTGTTGGGATTGAAGGGTTTTAAAGTCCTCTTATCTCATTTTGGTGCCAGGGAGAAATTGCATGAATCAGATGAGCTGAATTTCAGAAATCATACATATATGAACTCTTACCTTTTTGTCAAGTTTTTGTTTCCGCAAGCATCATAACTGTTATTTTGCCATTATTTTATCCAGTTTTTCATAGTTTCCAAATTATATTGATGAGGTTTTTGTTACCATTCTAGAGTTGTTATGATTGTAATACTCTAAAGGCTTCATCCTGGTGTTGTACTTTTTCTGTCCTTGCATATTGGTGAGATTATTGTAATTGTCCATCCTTTTGTAGGTTTTTCATGGCCAGCCATTGCCGTCACCTGTTCCTGCTGCTCCACATCCGCCAGCAATGCGCCCTAGGGTGCGGGCTAGGAGAGGACAGGCCACAGATCCTCACAGCATTGCTGAAAGGGTAAGCCTACTGCAAACATACAAACAAAACAACTGCAAAACACTCACAGAATATTGATGTGGCTGTCTTTTTATGAGACTGTAAGTAGTTGAATCTATAATGACTATGTAGACTGGAATATGCTTTGATAGTTTAATGCCCCGCCATAAGAAATAAATTATATAATTGAATAGGTTTTTAAATTGACTGGTCAGACTGAGCTTGTCCGTGTTATTTTGTAGTTCTCAATTGGAATCTGTTTTCTTAATGATCAGGTTTTCATTTTTTTGTTGCTACCATGATCAATTGAATGATCAGTGCCAATAATTTAAGTTGATTGAAACACAGACTGCAAATCATTAATTGTTGTTGAAATAATCTATTTTTGTGAAACTTTATTTGTGCAGCACTATTGATTCTTCTTAAGCAACCAAATAAAATGGTCATGTCTTTAAGCCTGGGAATAGCTGAAACCCCTATAACTTTCATGCTTAATTGAAGAGGTTTTCATGTAGGAGTGAAGTTGTTAGTGATGATGTTTTAACATTTTATTTGTGATTGAACACACCTCAGCGTCCTATTTTCTTTTGACCTTAGTGACTTCATCCATTTTTTCATTTTCTCTGCCTGGTACAGCTGCGAAGAGAAAGAATAGCAGAAAGAATCAGGGCACTGCAGGAGCTGGTTCCTAGTGTCAACAAGGTAAGTATAGGCTCTCTATGTGATTTCATTACTTGACCCCAAAATGGGGCTTTTGTGTTCCTCCTTTTTTTGGCTTGAACTCTTCTGCATTTGTATTTGTTTCCTATGTTGGAATGCCATCCTACGATTTATGGGCAATAAAAACAATTTGAAAAAGACAAAGTTGCAAATAAGTGATTGGAAAAGAAATATGGAGTCTCTTTCTCCATAAATTAAAGGAATAATTTCCTTGATAAAAAGCAATCAAGGTACCATGAGAAGTAAAGGAGTTTATGAAATTCATGCTATAATATTCAAGTTGTTTTTTCTGGTACACTCTTCTCTGACCTGCACACTAGGTGTTTGTTAATCTAAATATCTGTAAAGTTTGAGTCAGATGGTAATGTCCAAGCTGAAAATCAGCTATTTGTTCATATTTATTTGGTCAGTACTATAAAGTTGCTTACATTGGTCAAGAGTGTGAGTAGCTCACCCCAAGCTATATTAAGAATTGCCACTTCCTGGTCTTGAAACTGGGTTTTCCTTCTGTTGTGTCCTAGCAACTGTCTAGAGAGTTCACTTTTTCAGAACACTAGTTAATTGTGCCCAAGAAATGACATTTGATTCTCCTTTTTCTTGTCATGCATAAACTGCCATATATTCTCTCAAAAGAATATGGAAAATGTTAGCTGTTTTGTGTTTTTTATTCCATACCTTGGAGTTTTTATTACTTCTCCCAGGTAAATTTGCTTGCCCTGGTGTAGAATCAAATGCTTATTTTGTTGGGTTTAGGCCAATTTCTTCAAGAAATAGATGAGGAGTTATAAGGGAAACTAATTTTAATTGATTGTGACCTGTATAAAGGCTGGATGCGATCTGATCTCAATTTTAAACTGTTAGCTTAATTGTTTATCATCATTGTTTACTCTGCCAGAAAACTAGCTAATTTCTTTGCTTTTATTTTTATTTATTTTTTGGAGTATGCTTGGGGAATTGGTTACTTGTGATTGGTTTACTGGCATGAGGCTACTGGTGAAGTTAATTGTGGAAAAGTTTTATTAAGCATAATAACCAGTGTTAGTTCCCTTGAATACTAACATGCTTTTTCATTTCTGTAGACTGATCGAGCAGCCATGCTTGATGAAATTGTGGATTATGTGAAGTTTCTGAGGCTTCAAGTAAAGGTAAAATAATCCTGTTTCCTTTCACGTTTGGTAGTGCATAAATCATAACAAATCCTTATCATTTCAATGTACAAGTCATGGATTGTTTTTAGACTAGCAGAATTCCTTTATATGCTATATTGAATATTTTGTTACTTTTATCTAGTCTTTTTTCTTTAAGAATTTTGTCAAAGCACCGCTGAATGTGTTGTTTTGAAAATCTATTAAGGCTTTGTTTTGTATTGTTGTGTTTTGGAAGCGCAGGGCTTAAAGTGTTAGGTAAACACTTATTTTTACTCGGCAACTAGTATTTATCACTTAGTCTTAGATACATATTCTGGACAGCTAGTGATTTTATTTCACAACAGACAACAGTATCAAATGGAACCTAATTGTCTGACCTATGCCACATTTACCAAGAGTCTGGCTTACATCTGATCCCAACAAATTTATGTTGATTTTCTTGTTCACATCATATTTAGTTATTGCCACACGTGTTTTACTTTATACATTTTGGGTTATCTTTTGTTCAAAATCTTATTTCAAGGAGCACTTGATGCCAGGCACATCATATAAGCCATCACGACCCCTTTGAATAGGTGCAATCATTGGGAATAGAATACCTCCATGCCGTGTGTCACATTACAAAGTTAGGTTCCATAAAAGGTGAACATGCCTTACATATGTGAAAGACAGTGGGTAGACTAGTCTATCCATTAGAGGAATGTGTGCCTCCCTTCACTGGGAAAATGGTCTAATGTGAACACCAATGGCCTTTTTGCTTGTTTAAATTTGTATTCTTTGTTCTACTAATATTTTTTCATTCAAATTGACAGGTTTTGAGCATGAGTAGATTGGGCGGAGCTGGCGCTGTGGCTCCACTTGTAACAGACATTCCTCTGTCATCGATTGAGGTATTAAACAAATGACAAATGTATGTACTGGGTTATTTGTTTCCTTTTCCATGTACAATTAACCATTCTAGCTTTCTCTGCATTTCAGGATGAAACTGGTGAAGGTGGAAGAAACCAACCAGCCTGGGAGAAATGGTCAAATGATGGCACAGAGCGACAGGTAGCTAAGCTCATGGAAGAAAATATGGGAGCTGCCATGCAGTTCCTTCAGTCAAAGGCTCTTTGCATAATGCCCATCTCCCTGGCCACGGCAATTTACCATTCACAACCGCCGGAAACAACCTCTAATCTTGTGAAGCCTGAGACTAATCCTCCTACGTAGACCTTAACTCATCCCGTGGTCCCATCCAAAGCTCACTAACTAGTTCAGGGTCCCACAACGTATTTGTCCGGTTCTAACCACCCACAAAATAAGTTGTTACCTCTTCTTCAAATTGCAATCAAAGTCGGATGCCATAGGTTTTACTTTATAGCCTTTCTTTACTGCTTTTGTCAAACAGGGTTCGATGTCAATGCCTAAAAAAAAACAAAAATGCAGGCAGGCCCTCAGTGTCTTGCCAAGTTCCATGTAAAGCAGAGGAATTGTCAAAGCTCACTTGATATGCTGTGCTTTTTTGCATCAATGGCGGGGATAGTGGAACATGATGGAAGCTCTTTTGTAGTGGGGGGCTCTAGTTTTTGTTAGTGGATTGTGGGGCCTTATAAAAAGGGAAGAGAGAGAGAGAGAGAGTATAAAATATTTGTGTTGGTATAATTTTTAGAGGAAATGGAACGAAGAAAGAAGTAGAATGGATAATTGTTGGTTGTTTGAAAATGCTCGACGTCATAGTCCAACATAAAATGATGGTGTTGTGCTTGCTTTGTTTAGGAGGCGTGGGTTGTGTTTGGAAAAGTAATTTGACTTCTTTTTCAATTCTTCTGGATAATTATTGGAGGGTAAATCATTGGAGAGAGATGGATTGGTGATGGCGATCATGATGTTGGGTGGGCTGTATGCAATTTTAAAAACTAGTCCGTTTTTATTTCCAAGTTCTTTTAATTATATGTGACCCTGAAAGTAGACTCGTATGTTGAATTTATGAAGCAATAAGAACCCACCTGCGTGTTGCTAAAATCGCCAATTACACCTCAGCGAGAAGTATTTTGTACGTTGGATGTCAAGATGATCATGTCTTCTGTACGCAAGGTCAATGCACGATGATCCTATGCTTGAAATTGATTGTATGGCATGTAAGCTCCCTTGCACACGGAGTCTCATGGTCTGGTGGTAAGTAAGAACCGATGCACCCACAAATAAAGGAGTGTCATGATTCGAGTCCCACAAAATTGTGGGAGATTTTGATTTTTCTTCCGGTGTTAAATAAAATTGCAAGGGCAGATTTTATTCAACTTGGACAGTTTTGAGCCGTGCCTTAATAGTACATATCTAAATTCCCAGTTCTATCAGATTTACAATACAAATGTAATCTCAGTATGTTTCTAACGCAATGAAATGTACGCGTAAACAGTGGTATATAGGGTACATGTCAATTCTAAACAAAACCAACCAATTGCGTGCCCATTTGTGGCAAATGAACGAAACTAGTCGGTTCCCACAATAAACATTCGTCAGTCCACTTAAAAATTGATCACTGTAAGATAATCATTACCTTTCTTTTGAAAAAAAAATATGATTAATTAAATTAATATAATAAAATTATTTAATTAATTTAAAATAAATGAAATAATTAACAATAAAATTTTAAATTTTTTTAATTGTTTTCTTACATCACTTTAAATAAAACTTACGTTAAATTGTTTTATCAACTACCAATCATTATTATTTTCCATCATCATAAATAGTTCCACCAGCACATTATTTTATCTTTTTTGAGTTGACCGAATACCACTTTACGCCCACTGAAGTTGTGAGGCCAACTGACCCGAAAACTGAGAATTTAAGACAGTATGGACAGAGTTGCTCAGCTGGCAACAAAATAACACGTCTTCAATGTTTGCTCATCTGGTGGGTAACATTCCAGTCAAATTTACAGTTACGTACGAGCAAGAACTTGAAGACAAAATTTAGTGCCAGCCGTAACATCTCATCATTCAAAATTTTGACTGAAAAAATATTTAGCAGGTAGCCATTGAATTCAACAAACATACAATTTCAATTTGAAGGCATTTACTATTTTAGACGAGACAAGCTTAACCTCATCATTTTAGTGTTCAGACTAAATATTATGAAGCCTATAGCCGGTATGACTCGGAAAATTCCTTGGCATTCATCATGAAAACAAAATGGCCTTTCAGTGGCAGCACTAAGAGCATCCGTAACCATGCTCCATGTTGAAAGTAAACGAGTTATCTGATAACTTGAAGCAAGATGGGATTTATATAACCGAAAATCCACTGGAAACCAAAGGGGCAGTGTATTAAAAAATGTTGGTCTTTTTAATGAACTCATGCAAGAGCATACAATCCCAGACAAGCCTGAAAATATCCAAGCTTAGCATTACTGAAGACAATATTTACCCAAGCTTTAGCAGGCATCAAGATCCCGGCATGGAGAAGGTTTTGGTTCACCAAGCAAAGTAGTATTTCCTCCTTCTGGTCCGCACTTAATGCGATGCGGATTTTGGGTGCCAGGCTGAAAAGATAGAACAGAAATTAAACAGAACCAAAACATTACTAACCAAACAAGAAAACTTGAAATTGAAGGTCAAGCCAATATATCCAATTTCCTTACTGGTGGCTTCTTGCCTCTTCTTAACATCTCAACAATCTCAACAACCCGTCTTGGAGTGACATCTTCCTGCATTTAACATAACATCATAAGATCCCAAAAATTTCTAATTACTTGAGCACAAAAACAAAAAAAACACTTGGCTAGTTCAATGGGATTATGATGGACTGACATAGTAATTGTATGTATATCCTTCTGATCCATTCGAGTAATCAGCCACTGTAATCATAGGAGCATTTACACAACATCCCTGCAGAAAACCAACTACATCAGACATGTACTAAACAACTGAAACAGAATGGTTAAAAGTCCAAACAAAAGATCTACATTTTCAATCTCCTTTTAGCATGATTACATAGTGATTGGTAATCCAGGGCTTAAAGCAAAGACCATCATAGCAAGAACAAGCAGCAATGAGTTTACAAACTAAACTGGGTAATCTATGCTGGTAGTTTACCATGCATTCCATCTCTCCAACAGAGAACAAACCATCCTTTGTTACTTCTGTACATTATCTGTTCAATCTTCACATGCTTTTATAAAAACCAAAATTCAAGCGGTGGTTTAAAGTGAGGTGAGGTGAAAAATATCAAAAGAACTATGTAAAGCCCACCATTGCGCTTCACTCCCAAGTGTTTCAGCAAGGCATCTTCAATTTCTCGTGAACCACGTATCATACAAGGTGTTGTGCCACAAACCAATAACTGGAACTTGCCCACCTGACAACCAATTAAATACACCCAAGCAGGAGAGCTGCAACTTATATAATAGAAAAATGGTTATGGAAAAGACAACAAAATGTACATAATGATTCTTTTTCACCTTTGATCGGTTGAACATTGAATAAAATGTTGCAACCTCGTAAACACGGATAGGAGCAACCTCGATTACCTTAGCCACCTATAACATCAGTTAATTACATGTTAAATTAACAAGTCATTCAAACAGCCCCATTAACAATCTGTGACACTTCAATTCTAGTTTCAGCAACTTAATTCACTTTGAAGAGGCAACGGTCTTAAAGATAGTAAGATAACACAAGCAGGAATCTTTATACCATCACTTATATTCCATTGCAGAAAACTAAGGTATTGGTAGCCAATATGGGGATTTCTAAATTGACCACCAAAGTATCCACATCTTATTAGAATAGATTTAACAGATCTAAAAGACAATAGCACAATTGGATATACAAAAGACTTCATGCATTGATAGATAAGTGCAAATTCTAGAATTTAAGTGTTTAACACAAAATTCCAATCAAATCTTAACCTAAACAGTCCATATCATACATCTGAATACTTTAGGAGGTAAATTTTTTTCTGTTTATCAGTATTTAATCACTTATGTACATACATACAAATATAATCATATCAAGCATACAATAGAGTAGTATATAATTAAGTTTTCATTATAATATATGAGGTGCAGATATTTGTACTATGATATTGACCCATAAAATATAACATTTAGTCAGTGGAAGAAAACATGAACAATGAGTGGTTTTTGGGATATTAGTAGCTGTTGACTTCTCACCCTCAGAAAAGTTTTCAAGGGCACCTTCAAGTGCTAGCAACTAATTGTAAAAGTCTCTCCACATAGTACAATAGTTCGTAACTGTCAAGAACCACTATAGTTTGTTTACATTAAGAAGTTCACGCTGATGAAAGTTCGCCTTGACTATTTTGGATTACAGTTAACACAAAAGGTAAAATAGAACCTTGAGACAGTATTCCGCATCTTGACATGACCAGTGATAAAACCAAAAAAAAAGAAGCTTTCAGATAGAGCAAGGGCAGTGTTCCCTTATTTGAACCATATCTAATCCTTAACGAGATTATCATTCAGTTAAAAAAAACATAGTTAGCTCCTACCACATTCCAATACCAATATGTGTTAGCACAAAAGGCCACAAGCAATCTAATCACAACTAAAAATCACTACCATACCAGAAGCATTTCAAGAAAACTAAAATGTCACAATCTATGTTCGTATCCAACCAACTCATATCATTGCTTAATACTGGTCCACTGTCATGCATAATTAACTTATTGATCATTCTTGCTGTCAGGCGTATCAACAAAATTCAGATGCTTGGGGTTGGAGGGACCAACTCAAGTTATTGACATATCTGTATACCAGTACAAAATAATGCACAAGGTCTTTCACAGTTTCTGACCAACATACCGCATTCATTGCTGAAACAGGGAGCCATCCTCCATGCTGCTGCTGTGCAAGATCTAGCAGAGGAATAACCGCAGATTGCTTGTAATTGAATGGATAGTGAGATAATATCTCCTTAACCTATGTATAAACAAGTAACATTTTAAGAACACTGAAATTAAATATTAGTATATGTTGCTAAGTAACAAAACAATGCTTCAGTAAGATAAGCTACATGTAACATCTCTGGGATGAGCTTTCTATATTCATTTTCCCTTCATCAAGAAACATGAGCTTTTCTAAGTCCCAAAGTATCACATGACAAAAACTGGGTCATGGAAAATCAAAAGCTTTTCAATATAAAAAGAAAATGCCAATCAGTCAATCCAGGCTGTTTAAAATGTTTAGAGATTTAACATTTTCACTGACCTTGGCTTTGTTGGCATCACTGAACTCCCAAGGAATGTCCGGATTGTTATCAGGTGAATCAATGTGCTTCACATTGAAAATCAATAAATCAATAAAACTGAAAGAATTAAATCATTTGCAGGTTATCAAAGATGTTATTATTGTAAACTCACATAGTTCAAGGCAGTGGAGAAGGATCGAGAAGTCTGCGTAATAAATGTTGGAAAAACAGTTAAGGAATTAGATCGAACTCGATGTTTCAACGAGTAAAAACAGGCGAAATTAAGAGAAACAAGAAGATAAACCTGAGGAGATTGGCGGAAAACTTGACGGATCTCGAGAAGACGCTTGACCGCGAGACGAGCAACCATTTTCGACGAGTTCAAAGCTCAACGAGAGTGGGGCCCCGGCTTTGGTACTGACACATAACCAGAGGAGATTGACGGAAAATAAATTGAAATTGGGCTTTTTCAAAATGGGCCGAAAACTGTGTTTGTCCAGCCCACTCATGTTTTACTAATTAAGTTCTTTCGATTAGTTGAAGCACAAGCCCTCACCGCAATCTGACGTAAGTCCAATAACGCTCTCGCTTAGGATTGTGGTGGCCTGCACTGGATATTTTCGCTACCACTGCCGGCTCTTCCGATATATGCCTGAGCACCGCTCGCGAAAGCCTCGAACGCTTTACCATTTCGCAGCTTCGCCGCAGTCACTATACACATTCTGAAAACACGGAATAGAGAAAAGATAGAGAGAGATTAATGGCATTAGAACAAACACTTGTATCAACAAGGAACCTCGTATTTTCCTTTCCCGGGAAAACTCTCAAAAACATTCAATTTAGCTCTCTATCCTCATCCCAAAACCCACTAACTAAACAGTCTTGTAGTCACCCGCTGCCTTTGACATTAAGATTGAAATGTTCAATTGATTACAAAGACTATCAGTACAATCAAGTGGCTTATCCGAAACTACGAGAGATTCCGTGGAGCAAGGAACTCACTAACACCGTACACCGTATCGGAGTCGTTGGAACCCCCGTTGAAATGAAGCACTTCCCGTCCGGTAAAGTCCTTGCTTGGACCCGTCTCGCCGTCAGAAAATCTGCCACCGACACTAGCTGGTATACATAGTACATGTATTGAATAAGAAAGTTAATGTTTTGTTAGTTTGGATAACTGGATGAGACAGATGAATTAGATAAGCTAAAATACAAATTGGATAACTGGATGAGAGGGATGGATTAAATAAGCTAAAATACAAATTTGATTTTCTAAAGAAATTGATTACATTTCGTCATGGAAGTGGAATGTACGAGTGACTAATTTGTAGTCACATATTTTGAAAAGAGAGGATTTGGATTGTTTCCTCAAGTGGCATTCTTGTCAAATTGTAACAATTTTTTAGAGTTTCAAGTTATACCAAGCTTGAGTAAAATGTGAATAGGGTTTCTGGTTTGTGCAGTGACTAAATAGGGAAAGTTGAACGCTTCCCAATTTAAAAACGGGGTGACAGAAAACTTTGTAATTCTGTATTTGGAGAGAAGAAGAATGCTTAAAAAGAAAAGGGGATGGAATTTTCTGGTTTTAGTGGAAGAAGGGAAAAGCTAGAGAAGTTTTTTTTCCAAGTTTTTAATACGAAGAACACATAGAGAAAGGTGCAACAAAAGAATGAGGATAAGGATGCAAACTCTAGGAATCTTAAACATTTATCAACCCTTGAGGTGTTGCTGCACTATAGTGTACCGACATTGAGATATATAGTCTCATGAATCCAAAAATAGCAAGTTGAGGATTTTTTGGTCTTATCTTCTGCTGTCCAAAAGGTGATCTTTCCTTTTTTTTCCTGTATAATCTTACCAATTTTCAGAATCCTTTTGTTGTGGAGAAGGACAGAACATAAGAAGTTCTTATGCCTGGAGTACTAAGATATCTGATCAGAATTTATTAGCTGTCTGTAATTGAGAAACAAGTAATTTCCCTCCACCTCTTCACTGTCATCAGTTGCTTCATGCACATTGCATGATTACCATCTGCTATGATTTCCGAAGCTAGATTGCAAAAGTAATATATTGCCAACACAGTATAAAATATTTTTCTTCACAAAAAAAAATGAAAGAAAGGTTCGGTCATAGAGGTTGAAGGAGAAAAAGACTGAGGTAATGAGCAATGAACATATATCTTTGAGCAAACTTGTTTAGAGTTAGCATTTATCGGAGAATCCAATACTCCCGCTCTCTCTTTTTCTCTATTGCCAATAAATTCCTCATCCTATGAATGATATAGGATTTACTCAAAGATGAAAGTGATTAAGGTTGGTGTATTTATCAGTTTGTTTCTTGTTCTGTCAAGATATATCTATTTGAATTTCTTATATGAAAAATAGAAAAAAAAACTCGTAAGCCTGTTTCAGGAGTGATATTTGATGTTTTCTAGGATTAATTTGACATTCTGGGATGAGCTGGCACAAGTTGCATCTCAGTATGTGGAGAAAGGCCACCAAATATATGTCTCGGGTCGACTGGTTTCAGATGTGGTTGAAAGTGATGAAGGGAAACAGCAGACCTACTATAAGTTTTTGTAATTCACAATGTTAGTTTCTATCATCTTATTTTGTGCATTAGTTTGCAGAGTTGATTGTGATTGTTTCAATCTTTCACAGGTAGTCGTACAGCAACTGAATTTTGTTGAGAGGAGCTCACCATCAGTGGCCTCTTATGATCGTGACTCTAACATTATGACTGCAGGCAAGTCTTACCTTTACAATACATCATATTGAGTATATCAGGATAATTTCATCAATTCAATTTCCTTGCAGGTGAAAAAAATGGCAACAATACTGGAAATAGTACATCCACTGAAGAGCTATGGCAAACTTCTTTGCTAATCCAGTTGATTGGTGGGATAATAGGAAGGACAAGGTACTCCTTTTGGTTATGAACTGGAAACACAAAATGTGTGCGTATTTATGAGCTGTTGTTTTAGCATAGTGTATGCTCTTGGAATTTAACTAAGTGGCAAAGCAGTGGACTGAGATTGAGGTGAAATCTTAAGTTTAAATTTCACCAATCAGAAAATTTGGTGTTCCAAGATTCTTGTGTAGGATGTTGCATTTGTTTTGGCTGTCTGCATGTAAAGTGTAGAATACAGAAACGAAACTATATGTGCTGCATTGGCCTTTTACTATACGTGTTAAAGTTCAAGATTGGCCTTTCTAAATACTCTTAAGTATGGGTACCAGGAGAACATTTTACTTTACTAAATTATTTGACCTATTTTGTGATAATAAACCATTGACTTTCAGTCGTAAATGAGAAATACCAAATGGTGCTCCAGCATTGAATGTGTTCGTCAGCACTATATAGACAGTTGAAATTGACTTTTAAAGCCACCATTTTTCTTACAACCTTATTTCTGAATGTTAATTATATTTCTTTTCATTGAATTACAGAAAAACCCAAAATGTCCAGATTTCAAGCACAAGGATACGGAAGATGCTTTGTGGGTAGAAGGCAGATACAATCCACCCTGGGTTAAGTCCCAGCTGGCAATACTAGATACAAGAATGGGCTCACTTCGTAATGATGATACTAGGACACATGTAAGTTGTCAGTCTGCCGATGATTTCATGCCCTTCTGATAGCTCATTATCATGATTGCCCAATATCAATGGCATTTTTGGTCAAATAATTTACCAGCCTAGAAATCACCTTTGTTGCATGGAATCATTTTTAAATTGTCTCAACAGGGTTTTGTTTGCATGGTTTGTAGTGTGAAAATTACATTATTTGCAAATCTTAATTAGTTAGCTTTTGAACAATCAGAAGACTGTTGGTATTATAATAGTTTTTCTCTTATTGACAACCGTTATTACCATCTCTTTCTTAATGTTAACTGCCTGTGGTGGGCTGTGGTGGACTGGCTGCTGGTGCCATATATGTTTGTCGTGCATATGGCCTAATTTTTCAGTTATATCACAAACATATGATCAACATAAACCAATTGAACTTTTTATGCTGTAAAATGCCATTAATTTTTCATCATTTCTCACAGTAGCCAAACAATGGATTTAGCTTGTACTCTGTTCTCTTCTCCTTTTTATTACTTAAATGATCAATCATAATAATGTTTTGTCTATTCACTGCCTAAAATCAAATTGTGGTAATCATAAACTGAAGACAAGCTATTTGAAGAGATGGATTGGGTAGCAACCATTGCTATTTTTTAACTTGACTTTGATGATCTGATCTGATCTGATCCCAATTCTTGCAATGGGACCCTAATCCAGTTATAGCAAGTTATGATCAAACTGAGTAATCTAACAGCTTTAATGTCTTCCTTTTCTGCCTTGATTAACAACATACCAAGTTGGAATCGATCTGTCTGTCTTTGCTTGCATTGTTGGCCTTGCCTATTGGCAACAACTGCTTGAGAAATGGAGACTAAATTTGAGCCACGTTCTTTGTATCATCTTAGCTATAACCTGCTGTATCTAATATTTTAGTTTTGTTTTCACCTCTGGCTGTATTTTCAGTTACAAAGATTTGCTTGTTATTCGAGAATCCAGATTGCTTTCCTTATTTTTTTTCCATACTTATTTTTGATACAGTTAGATCTTAATCCCCAAGCTATCAAAGTGTGTTGATTTAAGCATTCCTTGAGATTGTCTTTTATCATGGGGTGATTTAAAATCCCCATGAGCTGGTTTTGCTTCAAAGCATAATGACCGAATCAGTATATTTCACGAGACAGATCCCGAACTTCAATCAGATTGAAATTGGTAGCAAAGCCACACCAATCCTAGCAATTTAGCTTTTCCTGGTGACTTTGGTTACATTCCAACATGTATATATTCAAATTTTTCTGACGGTCAATGTATAAAAATAATAGATGTACGGTAGCTCCTCATTGATCTTGCAGAGGTAGTTTAACTTTGCTGAATGTTGATCGAGTCTGACGGTGTTTTTAATTTGCATGCAGCAAATAATTAGAGTCTGAATATTCCATTCTCATGATCTCTCGTTTATTTGGATGCCATGTCTCTGTATGTGTATGTCATAGGCTTTGGCAGCTAATGGTGGTTCGTTTTGAGGAGATTATAAAACAGTTCGATGCCAGGTTTAGTATCACCTCCATGCTATCAGAGCGTCCAGATCAGAATCTTAATTAGAACATAACAAAGGAACAACACAAGTTGAAGCAGGGGTGACAGAAACAATAGCATCTATTCCTTTACTGCTCTATAATCAACAAATTACAATATAATTTCAACCCAAAATGGTGCAATTTTTGGTCTTAATATCTCATAAATTCATCTCTCTTTGTGTGTATTAAAATCAAAACAGGAATTAGAAATTTGAAACATTTTGCCTCTGTACAGTTGGATCTCTGAAATTTTTTTCTTGAAAGAAAAATTACATGCAAGAAGATCTGTGGTTCTGTTAGTATCTCTCGGAGATCAATCGAACTCTTGAAGAAACCAACAAAAGCTTCTCTGAATCAACATGTCTTCTCTTTTGCTGCGACTTGGGTAATTAATTGTGGCAAATTGCGTATGTTCGTGGGTTACATACTCAGGTCAAGCCTTTAGCTTCTGATCCTTTCATGATTCTCAGTCTATTGCAGGAGGTCATAAACATACTGCAGTTAAGAACAACGAAATTTGATGAGCTTTTGTGATACATAATTAAATATGTAAACACAAATCAGGAGGGGAAAACATTGTCAGAGAGAACTTACTCCCATGGAACATCTCCAACAAGCATCCAGTCGCCATCTTTGTCCTCGTATGTTGGGGAATAATCAGATCCAGTGTATCCTTCTTTCTCTGAGTATTCACCTGAAGTATGCAAAACCAGACAATAGAGATGATCAGAAAACCAGCGCTTCACGAGAATGATATAGACAAGAACGTGATGCTTACCAATTCGTAACTTAAACATATTTTCCAAGGCTTTAAGGAGCGCCGGGTAGCACTTGTAAACGTTGAGATCAATCTTCCTAAGATAAGGAGCTCCATCCACGCTTACTTTCACGTACATTCCTCCACAATCACTCTCATTTTTCTTCGCTTGTAAGCTGTTATTGCGATAGGAACGAATTGGAGGCCAACCCACTACTTGAATCCTGCCATATCAAACCTCAAATTAATTAATCACACCGGAAATGCAGACAGAAACCTAGTTAATAAACCCTAATTTATCTTTTCATTTACCCCCCCACCATTTTTTTATCAGTTACGATTCATCTGATTTGTTAACGAAAAAGACTGCATAAGACTACATACTTGGCTGGAGGAGCACTGTCCCGTTCATCGTCATTTTCAGCATTAGACACACAAGAGTTGCTCTTGGACTCCTGAACAATCTCTAATGAAGCTCTCTTATTGCTCCTAACGCTGGGAGCTAATTGTTTCTCGTCCTCGTCGCTTCCGGCTCCGGGAAGCCCTAATCTGAGATCAGTTGCCTTCAAATTCAGATCGTCTTCGTAATTCACCAACCTCTCCATTGCTATACCACAAATCTTGAACAATTCGATGCAAAACCAATTTTCTAAAACTTCTAGTCTTGCCTTTTAATGCCAACTTGCTCGGAAGAAGAAGAATCCACAATTTCTCTTTTGAATATACTTGTAATGCAATCAGGTTCTGGGAACTGTTTGTTGATGAGCAAGCTGTGATGCACGAAGAGTTTTATAGGGATGATACAGCAAGGGAAGCCACCTGGGTTAGTTGTTCTCTTCGTGCATGAATTTCATCGATTCAAACAAGAAGCCCCACACGCCTTTTCAGTCACGCGTTCCAACTAAGCAAGAGTTTCAGTGGAGAACTTTAGCGTGTGATTTTAAAAGCGCGTGGGACAATCATCTTGTTTTTAGGAAAGAAGCAGACACTGCCTGTCATATGAGGAGCACTGTGTCGTTTGGTGCTGCATCTGCAGGAGACAAAGGAGGGACATCAGGAATGGACGGCTGAGATTCCTTCTAAACAGAGAGGATTTTCGGGTGAAATCTTTGGCGTCGGTTCATGGATACTGATAAGGACATCCCATGCGGATGTCGTTCATTGGGGTGGCAGGACCATGTGGGTTGAGAATAGTAGGACCCTTTTCGAATTGATTAGCTGATGGATGTCTGGTGCATGACATGTGCAATGTGGTCAGATTATAATCAAATTTATTTTTTGAATCTGTTTATACGGAGAGAGTTGACTGAATTAATCATATGTAACATATTCGCGTGCCAGAGTTGACCATCGTAAATATGTAAACAAATGACTGGCCAAGATACGGTAAACCGAGATTACTAAGTCAAACGAAAACCCTAACTCGTAAGTCACATTACTCTATTTAAAACTAAAACCACCAATTCAATGAATGATTATGAAAGTCAGATTCATTGTACAGAAAATAACGCGGAATAAATTGGAATGCTGCATTGTATTCCCACATAAGCTCAGAGAAGATGCCAGATTCATTTATGTGAAATGCATCTGCTTCCAATCTCCTAAGAGAAATTCGGCAATGGCATCACATTTAATGCTAACATGCATAAGAGAGCTCCGTAACCATTAGGTTAGGTTAGAATCTTCTGGGTTGGTTGAATCTTAAACAATCTGTTCAAATAACTGTCCCCATTGCCCAAAAAAAGAATGTGTTGATTGATCTGGTTCACAGAATTGTGGCTCATAATTAGAGTCTAAGCTGACAGAGTTATCAATGCTGATACGTGTAATTAATGGGGAGTATATAATTGAGTGGATTGAAAACGAAGGGAATATAGAGTTAATTTGTAACAAATGGTAAGCTTTCGTAATAAAATCTGATAGTGCAATGTGATTGTTGCAGATGTTTGATTTTTCTCCACAAACAATATGTGTGGCTTTGGCCTCTATGACAAACCTGATTTCGCATGGAAGGTCGGCAAGTAAGTACAAACTGAGTTAACAAGATTTCTACTCACTAATTGATATGCAATGCAAGAATTAATATCGTGACCCGTTATGTGTGCACAAGATAAAAATACCATTACTTGTATCGCCTGTGTTTGATAGTACCACATGAATATTAGTAAAAGTTGGTGTGAATGTGATCAGCGCTTTATTTATATCCACCTTGTCGTCTATGAGAAGTGAGGAGTTTATAAATTTGAAATGGGATTTTCCAAGTTATTTGTGGACAGATTTGCTGCAACTACCTCTCGATATACGCTGCATATATGTAATCTTACAAGTTTAGTGTTTAGGTCAAGATTTAGTGAAGGAATAAGATCAGCTGGGTGATCCGCCGTGAGAATTACACGGCATGAATAGAGAGAATCCCAACATTGAGATAATATGTATGCATCACCGCATGCCGTTTCAAGGATTCGCCCCTTCACCTTCACAAAAAGGCAAAATGATGAAATAGTTTAAGCAAATTAATTCGGCCAAAAATGAAAAAGCTAAACCATTGGAGAGAATTTTGGGTAGCTTTGATTGCCTGCGTTTATGCACGAAGACCCGACAAGAGTTAGGTCTCTGTTTTTCAAAAAGCCAAAACTCATCTACGTACTGCAGCTAGCCATAACTCATGAAAATATGCAAAAAAGAGGAGCTACTATCTATGGACAAATTAAGATGTCACATTGAGACACCATTTCTTTGTAATAAAATTGAAGCACTGTATTCTTGATGCCATGAACACAACTCACTTATCTTGTAAGGACCACCCCAGTCCACGGCATCACCACCTTTTTTACCCAACTAAATTTGATCCACTTCCTTGCCATCCATTTAGACCCCACTCCATACAAGAGATCCTTTCTTTGATTTCAAACTCAATTTTTATCACTTAGAGAATTTCTCACAATGTAAAAAACCAAAAAGAAAAGAAATAAACAACATAAATCGGATAATATTATTCATCTTAATCATATATACAAGCATCACCGAACATTATATTGTTATTGGCATGACATACACAATCTTGTATCATTATACGTTATATAACTCATGCGATGGACACACTCACGATATCTACCAAGATAATGTCGTAAAACATACTTTTATCCATGGAATAAGAACCTTTTACTTTCGATCAAAGCTTAACACGGGATAAGATAACGTAGTACCTTTATTCACAATAAATACAAGAAAAGTGAAGTGATGAAGGGACAGATGTGATCTTTGAATGGATGGAGCATAAGCATATATATATATATATATATATATATATCTACTATTTTATTGTAATATTCAACTCTTTTGTTGTAATACTCACTTGTTCTATTATAACTCTCAGCTTTTTATTGTATTTTTAAAATTGAAAATCGCAGTGAAAGAGTTGAAAATACAATGTGAAAGCTAAAGATTACAACTAAAGAATGAATAAACTACAAGTATACATGGAGAAACTGAATGCATCATCGTCATCCATAGAATATATTACTCGTTATCAACTAAGTCGGAATCTGGACACACGTGTGGCGGTTTAATTGCTGATTGTGAGATGTGGGACTCAAGCCACACGTGATGAGAAAGCTCATATTTTGGACTTTGTGTGATTGATTTATGGAGAAAGAAAGTAGGCTAGGGGCAGCCCCCCACTTCCATTTCCTTCTTGTTTCTCCCATCTCTCCTCTTCGAAAAATAAAGATAATTAAGAAAACACTGCGATATATTGGGTTATTGTCGACGTATGACCTATGTCCATGAATGCACCATCTATCCATGCATGCCTTCATCATTCATGGATACAACATAGGTAGGAATTTACCTTGTAAATGCGATACTCATATGTGCAGCGACTTTAGTTCCATCATGATGGCCCCCATGTTATGTCAACTATCAATGCATGCACTCACTCATCAAGCGACTTCAAATGGGCACCAATTTGTGAACAATGGCCCCCATGCTAGAGCACTCATAATGGAAAGCACTGGGCCCTGGATTTGCAGAGGTCAGGCCCGAACAAAACTACACTGACAGTTTCGTTTTGGTGTCTGTTTCGACCACTTTCTCAACAGTGAAAAACAACGCTTGCCCCATCTTTGACAAGAAAAAGTGAGACAAGATATCCCAACAATCTCTGCCGCTGATCATTGTTTTTCCCATTGAACCGATCACCGTCACAACGAGAACGTGGAATTGGAGGCCATGGCTGTAACCACCGCCACATACATTTGCAGTGGTCTTATCTTCCTTAAGCTACAAGAAGGGGTCGTTGATCAGTTCAGTCAAATCTAGAACTTGACTTTGCAAGGGAATGTTCAAAAATATATCAAGATTTAATGAACTAGTTCAATAATTTATCTTTTTTTACCCCACAGTCAAAAGTCAATCCTAGCATGCTTTCACACTTGTGCCTAGACATACGTTACTATTAGCTAGGTTCACGGCCAATCTATAGACATGTTATATTGCTTCAACTATACATTATTGTTGAAACATTCCTATTTTTGCAATAAATAATTATCATAGTTAATTAAATAAACAAAAGAATCATGTGGGGTAAAGAAGACAGTCAGAGCCAAGAGAAATTGTAAAATTGTATGCGTAAATAGGTTGCTAATGCATGTAAATGGGTGTATATCTGAATTGCTTTAGCATTTAGTCATAAAATTATTATCTTAAAGATATCAGGATCTGGTCTTGCAGCATCTAAATAAGATTTACGGGCAAAAATGGCATCGAATTCCTGGCATAGAAGGTTTTTAAGGCACCTAGAATCAGTCATAAATTAATGGTGTTTCTGACCATCATCTTCTTCTGTTCTGAGGGTTCTCCTGACCCTACTACTCACTCTCAGCACCATTTGACCCGTATTTTTTTAATCTCCACCGCCCAAGGACTAAATAATAAATATCTCTGATCGATAATCATTGAATTATAATTCTAATAATCCAACAAAAGAAAAGAAAAAGTTAATAATCATTGGTCTATAATTAATTAATGATCCTGTAGTGTAATTACATGTTCACAAACTTTACATCTATACATGTATATATTAATGTTAATGCGGAGTCCTACATGTGATTCAATTGTAAGGCTACCAAGGGTCAAAACATAACACAAGTGATCTCATATCCGAAACTGTAGGTCTTCACTGGAGAAGAAGATCCCTACCCCTAACTAAATTAAGACTCTCTGAATTTTAAGATGAAGATGATAATAAAAAATAGAGAAGGGCGTGTGCTTGTGTTTGTATGGTTTAAAATGAAGAAAAAGGAGTGGGTGAGTCAGTGGGATGCCCTGCAGCGGTGCACATGGGATGGTGTTTGAGACATAGGCGACACAATTTCACATGCCCATTTCCATCGGACCCCACCTCCTTCCCTCCATGAATCTCAGCACATGCTTTTTCTTACACTGTGGTCCCACTTTCTAAACCAACCAGAGAGAGAGAGCTAGCAGAAGAAGAGGAGGAAAATGATCATCATCAATAACAAGAACAAGAAGAAGAATCTTTACTGATGGCGGTTTAATTTTCTGAAACAAACACGATCTGTTTTTCCATTGTGTTGGTGCAATTTATGAATGGTGAACGTGGCATCCATATGTGCATTCAAAGTAGAACAACATAGCACTTACCAACACCACATATGATCATTTTTGCATGCGCATGTCCTAGCTAGTAACAGACAGATAAGTATGTGCTTGCCAAGTAAACGAACATCTTTCTCCTTTTGCACCCACAATTCTTTTTGGCAGGCATCTAAAGCACATACAACTAATATTGTCTAATGGGTACGCACAAACTCAACGTTAGCTTTTCAGCGTGTTGTATAAGCACCTTGGTGCTGCATACTCCATATAAAATATACAAATACAATACAGCATACCAGTATGAGATGCTTTGTATTCTATGGTACGTATGTAAGGTTTTTAGAAAATATGTTTTCAAAAAGTGTGAGAGTTGAAATACGTATGCAATAAGAGTATAAGGATTATTTTGGGATTATGGATTAACACAACTGTGAGAGTTGAGAAAACTCATGTTTGTTTATTTAGTGTCGCAGCTTTGTTCCACATAACATGAATCGAGAAAATTCGCTTAATAGGTGACATGGTGCCTTGAATTTTAGCATTAATTACCTTTCAGCATGGTCCTTGCCTATATGAAAATTATAATATTCATTACTAAATTGATTGTTGCAGTCACAGATCATAATTAGGTATATATGCCTATACTTATATGAACTATAGAATCATCAATCAGTCGTTTGATTCTGGTGATTTCAACATATTTGGACAAAAACTTGTATGATAGATGAAAGATTGTACCAAATTCCCCAAGAAAGATGAAAAACCTGAGAAAGAAGCTCTGGAATCACTTGTCAATAATTACTGAAGAGCTTTAAAGTCTTTATCTCAAGTCTCTACGTCAACTTGGTTAACTTTTTCTTCTTTTAAAAGATCTAAAAATTCTCCAGTCCGAGAAATGATCAGAGCAGTTATGGAGTTGCTTCTATACGTTTCATTACGTGCATGCATTAGACATATGAACGAAGACCCCGTTCGGAGAGATTATAAATCTATTATCTATTCACGCAGTTATATCCAATCCATGGTTAATCCCAAAAGCAGAAATTTCCCGACCATGCAAGTTCTATGTGCTAATGTAATTGCTGTGTCAGGTTATGCTCGAGTCAAAACCGAACGTCATACATTTTCTAAATAAATTTTAATTTTCCAGTAAATGATTAAAAGCTGAAATGATTTTTTTTTCTTTTTGCTTGCTTGCTTGCTTCGTGATTGAAATACCTAATTTTCGTCTTAGAAAATGGGTTTCTACTATTTGTAATCACGGATTTATCAAAAGGGATAAAATGTAAATAGAATTGTAGGCCAACCAGGCAACCCTAGTTAAAATGGGAAGAACTCCAGTTTCTACGAGCAATCATAGGATGTTAACATCACCATATCGTCACCGAGGTAGGATAATCTAGCCCACACATGTCTCCACGCGTCAAAATCCCAGTAACTGAACTCGAAAAAGACAATGCATCCATTCGTATATTAATGCCCACCCAAGGCCAAACACACAACTCTTCCGCAACGTCCCTGTTATTTCTTACTACTACTACTACTACTACTACCTCACAAAACAAAGCTTATTAGTATTACACTTTAACTTTCACTTCAAACACCAATCCAAAAAACAACATAAACCACCACAAAACAAACTATTACATAGTACAAAAATTAGAGACAGCAAGAGTGGGTTTTATAGGGAGAGAAAGAGAGGTGATATATCATGGTAGTAGGGATAAAGATGGCGAATATTGGCTTTGAAGTTGGAGAGAAGGAAAAGATGTGTTTTGAGGAGACTGAGCTGAGGCTAGGATTACCAGGAAATGGTGGGAGTGAGGGAGAAGGACCAAGGAAGAGAGGATTCTCTGAGACTGTTTCTTTGAAGCTTAATCTTTCATCCAAGGAGAGTTCTCGGACGGATTTGAATGAGAAGGTAAAGAGGTTGCAGAAGGAGAAGAGTCTTCCTCCCTGTGCCACCGATCCAGCCAAGCCGCCGGAAAAGTAAGCACTTGCGTTATTTTTTTTTCTGGCGCTTTTGTCAATTGAGCTTTTAATGTTATTTTATAGGAAGCATGCCAATGCTGCATAATGATTATGGCATAATGGATTAGGGTTAGGTTGAGCAAGCTTAATTTACCAGTGTGCGTAAGTGAGAGGGAGAAGAGAGAATAGTTTGTACGCTCTCACTCTTTTGATGTCAAGCTTCAGCTTAAAGAGAACATAGATCTTCAAGTTAACATTATAATATGAGATGAAAATTTGATGAATACCCAAATTTTAATAAAAAAACAGCGGAGAAGAACAAAAGTCCTTGTCTTAATCAATGTTCTATATATTCGGATTTTTTTATTTTTTATTTTTTGCGTTTTATGTGAAGCTGAGAGTAAATATAATGATATCTTGAATCAGTAAAGAGAGATGCATTTTTTCTTTTTTTCTTTTTTGTTGGTAACCCGCAACAGTACCAGAGACAATTTTGAAATGAAGAACAAGGAGATGAAGATGGAGTTGGTATTGATCCTTCTATCAATAAGTTAATTAAAGCTAAGAAATCAGGCCAATTTAGACGTAAACTCTTGATTCCAATAAACTTCGTATTTTAGAACTTGTACAACTTGGTTTTTTAGTTTTTTAACTCTTCTTCCAGCCTTTCTTAGAAAAGAATGTCCTATCATTGGTAGTTGAAAGTTATAATTAAAGGGTAATTGATAACTTCGTAGAATTAATGAAATTTCAGGTCACAAGTTGTTGGTTGGCCTCCTGTTCGATCATTCCGAAAGAACGTGCTAGGCGTCGAAAAGACGAGCTCCAAGGAGGGTGACTTGGTCAGTGGCAGCGGTAGTGCTGCCTTCGTGAAGGTCAGCATGGACGGCGCGCCTTACCTCCGCAAAGTGGACTTGAGGATGTACAAGAGTTACCAGGATCTCTACGATGCCTTGGGCAAGATGTTCGGTCCCTTCACTATTGGTATGTTCATCAAAATCTCACTTGATATACATATATAATTAAATAAAAAAATACCCAAGTGTTAATTACGAACAAAGAAGCACTATAATATTTTTTACCTATAATTAATCTTCGATATTGTAGGCAATTGTGGATCCCAAGGACTTGAGGATTTCATGAATGAGAGCAAGCTTATGGATCTGTTAAATGGCTCTGACTATGTTCCTACATGTGAAGACAAAGATGGTGACTGGATGCTTGTCGGTGACGTCCCTTGGGGGTAATTAATTTCTATTCTACGCGTAGCCTGTGCTTTATATAAACTTTATAACATCCAGTCAGTCACTGAAACAAAATTAAGAAAACAAAAATATGAAACTAATCTGACGAACTCTTCATTGATCTCATTTAGTTATGGATCCAATACTCATTTGCCTTCCTTTTAATAATCAGGATGTTTGTTGAATCATGCAAGAGGTTGCGTATAATGAAAGGAACTGAGGTCATTGGACTGGGTGAGCATCTTCTGACAAAAGTTTTTATTGGAAGAGTAAACCTACTCTCTTTTTAGAAGAAGAAAAGTAAGCCCTTTTGAATAGTTTATTTGTAGACAAGATACGCAAAGAGTTTGAAAGTTAACGCACTTTTGTCCTACTCAGACAATACTTCCAACAATTCTACTGATTTTCTTGTATTTCTGATTCTGAGGTATATATCAATATAATTTTCTTCCGGTTTTCAGCACCAAGAGCCATGGAGAAATGCAAGAACAGAAGCTAAGTAGTGAACATTTCAGCCTGCTCCTTCGATCTCCCGTGGACGCTAGCTAGTTGTTGTAGACACACCCAAACAACGATAGAAGCGTGCAGAGGCAGATGGATTGAGAAGGATTTGTGTAATATTATGGTTTGATATATAACGACAATGTGAGATACTACTCGAGTACTTATTATTGTGAACATGGACGATAACAAGTGTTTACACGTTCCACCCCAAACACTTGATAATGTCTATCGATCTCCTTGCTTGTTCTAGTGTTAATGGCTTGCTTATTAATAATTACTTGTAATAATGGGTCTGTTTGTCCTGCGATTCTTTATTCAATTTTCCTTATGGGATTCTTTGTACCATGCATTTCTGCTTTTATTTATGATCTTTTTGGCAGGGTAAGGAGTGAGAATTAATTAGAAATGTTTAATGATCTCGTTTTAGGAGGGAGCAAGATCATGTGCACGTTGATAGAGCATTTATTGATGCCCATTTGTTTAGGTTAGTTGATTTGTCATGCACAGTCAATAGTGTTATGAATGAGATTGCTGCCTGATGCTAATATATATATATATATATATTGACCATACTTTAATAGAAAAACCAAAATAGAAATTAGTGGGAGTAACGCAAACAAGTGTGTCTACATGTGAATAAAGCTACTTCTTTTAAATACCCATACATTTGACCAGTGATGCTAGTGCTTTTGTGTTGATTGCATTAGAGGAAGGCTATAGTTTCGTTGCTACCGTTGTTGTAGTATCATATTGATTATTGCTCTAATTTATCAGCAACATGGGGATTACAGAATCAGTTTTATTGCTTACTCACATACAAATGCACGTATTTTGGATCTGAAATTCACGCATTTCCAATAGTGTAATTCGTCATTGTTTTTAACTTTGTATTTTGAAAACAAAGTTAAAAATCCAGTATTCTTGGCTTTACAGGGAAGATTAACGTGAACATATCTGGAAATGATACGAATCTTGGTTACCCGACGAATAATATGACGGAGAGAGAGTGAGAAGTGGATTTACTACCCATAATAATGTACGCCAGTTGAGTGTTTATAACACAAGACGAAAATGGAAAGAGATTAAGGCCGGGATTTGTTGTTAGAGTCGGTGTTTGTCGCTCATTCAATTGAGAGTCCCAGGTTTATATAGTTAATGGTACAGCATCTTGCTGTTATTTAATTCTTCAAGGAAAGCTTGGTCTTGCCAGGTTTCCTTACCAGCAAGTGCTTCTGGTAGAAGTAGTTCATACGCATACCTGATCCAGTAAACTAGCTCAAGAATATCAAACCGAACACGAAGGATTCACCTAGAAGAGGTACAAGGAATTCAAAACCAGACCACCGGCTAAAGAATAAGGGGGCTGAACCAAATCCAAAATACAGAAACCCAACAGTCCCAGGCCGTCTTCCCTTTTTACAGTAATTGCTTTCTCGCGTAGCATAAAAATATGTTTGTACTCGAATTTTCAGTTCAGCTTATATTTTTCTCTCAGTAAGGGCAATTCCAATTTCTAGGAACAAGGAAAAATAAAATTGGGGATGGGACAACAAATCCCGCTTTGCTTATTATGCCTTTAGCATATTTATCTGGCCTGCGACTGCAATATTTTAGGCCAAGTTGGTGTCCTCTTCGTAGGCCGAAGTGAAGCTAATGTTGAAAATGTCTCTTCAAACGAAGACAAAAGGCCTAAGGATACATTGAGTGTACCAACAAATCTATTTCGTAAATTTCTTGGGGGTTGCAGCATGGACATGATATCAAATCCAATCTTCGTCAGCGAAAGGGGGATGGATAACCCTCATCCTTTTTGTAATCATGTTAAATATTTCACCATCTTATTAAATAAAGAAAACACAAGTTTGAGAGGCATACACCAAACTACAATAGTAGGAAGTGGGAAGTAAAAGTTGTGGAGTCAATCAAAACCTGAGAGTATTTACATATCAGGTGTGCTAAACAAACTAAAAGTATACTATCGAAGGAGAAAACCAAAACAAACTAGAAACACTAGTATTCTAACAGGAAATCCTAACCTAATAATTGAAAATGGATCGTAAGAGAAAAGACGGAACCTGAAATGGTTTCAAACTGTTTGTTAAATATTTTACTAAATAGTGTATTGGCCATTCTGTAAAATTTTTTCTTTCTTTCTTTTGTTAGCGGGAAGCGTAATTACGGATAGCATTGGTAATTAATTTGATATATAATAAATAGTGTAATCAAATGCTCAATCATTAATACTAAATGTTATTTAACTACGTCAATACTTGGTTAAACAGTAAAGGATTCACAACCAATTAATCTTAAACCTCACAACATAGAAACCATTAATAGGGGGCACCCCATTTAACCGAATCGAGCAATGACAGATCCAAAAAACATATACAATTAATTTTCTATCTTTTGAGAGATGAACGGCAGATAAAAAGTCCAGACACGTGTTACCAAGAATTGGCCATCCACAGTTTACATCCCACACTACAGGACGATTTTGCCGTTGGGTAAGTGAAGGCAATTTTACAAAGCACCACCTAGCCCTCACTACACCAATTCTTTTCTTTCAAAAATTTTACTGTAAAATTACAAAATACATACTTGGATTGGATCCAAATAGTATGCACCCACCGGTGGCTATAGCCTAACATTACATGACCACATATTAGAGTTTTCACCGTGTCCTATGTACGTGGTTGCTGTACATAATTAAAAAATGAATGCTGTCCTGTCCCTTGTCCTGGACATTTTAATTTATGCTCAGTCCACCATCACATTACACAGCCGTCTCTCAACCCTTCGCCGCTTCACATCATCATCAGAAGGCTGATAACAACAAAATTCCAACACGAGTTACTCATTGCCAACCAATTCTTTTAAGAAATCACAATTACTTTTTCATCATTTCCATTATATTTTATAAACATATATGTGTGTGTGTGTATATATATATATATATATATATAGAGAGAGAGAGAGAGAGAGAGAGAGGATGAAACTAATGAAAGCGTTCAGTGCTGATGATAAGTAACATTACAATTTACAGCACAACTTCTCATATTGTGTACTTATTAGATGCCATGGCCAACTGATTATTACTCTTCTTTCTTTATTGTTAGTATTCCTCTAAAGAAATACAGTGAATATTATTAGCACAAGTTTTTTCTTCAATTTTACCCGATTGAGAGAATGCGGCACCCGAATTCTCTTGGACCCATCGGCTGAACGTTTACGTGGATATTGGATTTCCAGAGCAGCAAGGTTGCTATTGACCTAGAAAAGTCCATGATTGAAAGGGTAAGAATTATTCATAGGACAAACTGTGGACTTGATTGAAAATCATTAAAAGAACAATATCTAAGCTACTATTTGAGTTTACATTGAGAATTAGAAGACAACTCGTGCAATATACAATTTTTTTTGTAAGAAACAGAAATTATTAGATTAAAATACCTATTCATACCCTTAAAAAATATAAAATAATTTGCATATGCATGTTGCAAGAAGGAAATTTCTATGATGGAATGAGATCTATATCATGATTAACTCTGATCAATTAAAATCAATAGAAAGGAGTACATTTTGTAACAAATGCCTTCCAGTAAGAGATGCAACTCAAATAATAGTTCATTTCTTAAAATTTTATAAGCTGTCAACAATGTATCATTTGTTGTTTGCTACAAAATGTTAGCAGCTCTTAGTACATTCAACCCCTCACATGATGAAGCAGAAGAAAAAAATCTGTAAAATAGAATTGCAATACCCCTGTACAAGATTAACTAGGTTATCTGCTATATAATATTGTCTTGTAGAAACCTAGATAGATGCTCACATATTTGTCCTCAAAATTATCTTATAATATAACAAATATATCAATGCACAATCAGCTTTATGAGATTGCTTTTTATGGAGAAAATACAAAGACAGCAAACACTGGATGAACAAACAAAGCTTAACCTCAAGCTTAAACTGTTCACCTGGCTTTGAATGGTCCCAATCAATAATCCTTGACAATCTGATGCATGCACACTTTCTAACTTGGGGCACTGAAGTAACAATGTATCTGGATATGTTAACAAGTTGTATTTAGATTAGTATAATCAGCCCCAGGGGTCAAATAGATCAACAGTCAAGAAATAGTGAGGGCATCTAATAATGTACCCGGACGTAAGTTTCTACAGGAGTTCAAATTCAGATCATTTAGCTCTGGACAGTTTAGACACAAAGCCTGCAATTAGATTCACAAAATAAGAGCCACACAAGGAAAAAAGATATGGATATATACAATATCAACTCAATTAAAAATAACTCACATCTAAGCCACAGCAACCCCACAAGCTTAATTTTTTCAAGCGGCAATGTTTAATAATCAGCTTCTGATACAGAAGATGTAGTTTATTGTTGAAGGCTTTTTGTAACTCTAAGCCACAGGTCTCATCAGAGAACGAATTTTGAGAATTGAGATCACATATGGACATTCCACAGTCCATGAGTTCCAAAAGAGGTAGTTGTGCCGTGGCAAACTGAATTCCACCTGAGAGTTCCAGATATCAGGTTAATCAATACTTAGAAAAAGGAGGAGGAGGAGGAGGAGGAGAGAGAGAAAGAAGACAAAATCTAGAACCAAACAGTATTATAAATTAGAGCCAGGACTTAAAGTTTACTTGAAGTAATATTAGGACAAATAGCAAGGAGGAGTCTTGATAGCGTATTCGGGAACGCATTGCAGATCATTCCAATGCCACTGTCACTGATGCTTGAGCTGTCATTGAAGTGTAGTGTCAAATATACAATCTAGAAGATACCCTAACACAGAAAAAGAATAAAAAGACAAATCATTCTGAATAAGACCAAGCTAAACCTACCCACTTAAATCAAGCAGTTCTAGCTTTGAATAGGTTGAAGCAATTGCAGCAACAGATGCATCAGTGATTTCTGATCCAAGTACAAGTGAAAGCATGCGCAACCCCCTGAATCTTGGAGCATTTGAATCAGTAATCATCCATAACTCAAGCAATGCAAGGACAAAACTTCTTGTGACATATGCATGAAGTTCACTAGACAAAAAACGTATATGCAATGATACTGCACAACTTTTCATGTACATGAAATCACTCAACAAACCTTAAGCCTGCAGCCGTAAGGGCAAGGACAACAGCATGGGAAAGTCGAATTGATGCAATGTGTATGTTCTGCAATCTTGGACAATTCCTTCCCAATCCATCAGCCATGGCAGTGAGATCAGTACTATCATTCTCATGGCGAGAAAATTCCAGAGAAATTTCTTTCAAATTGGGGCAGTTAAAAATCTACATAAGGACAAGCTGATGTCAGAAAGAATTCGCAGACATTCCTAATCAAGAGATAAAAGGGAATAATTACCATTTTAGATAGGGAGTAAAGATCTGAAAGCCAAAGCGTAGAAAGACTTGATGAACAGAGGACAAATCCCCCTAGATAAGAACAACCTTCCATCTTAAGACTTGTAAGACGTCCCTTGTCGGCAACAAAACGACCCAATTCATCTCTGCAAAGAAAAACACCTCAGAGACCCTTTAATCAATTCAGCACTAGTTAACCAGAGTCAGACCTCTCATATCTTACACCAAATAGAGAGCCAGACAGACACAAGAATATTGTAATATATAACCTAAATAACTTGCATCTTTATTAGACTCAATTATAATTCTCAAATTCAGCCAGGCAGAAGGGCAGTGCAGCATCTTATATAGAGCATAAAAAAAAAGTCTTATATTCCGAGGATCAAGCAGAAATCGTAGTGATGGGAACCAAAAAAAAAGGAAAAGAAAAATAGGAATGGTCATATAAGGCATTACATCTTAAAATCTGGCATCCTAGACACCTTAAAATTAAAAACCTCTACAGGCACATGACCATAGACAACGAAGTACTTAACAAATCGTAACATTTATTTCCATCATATGATTCCGCTCGCTACCCCTTAATGGAATAAAATAAATCAAAGCCCACTGATTCCCAATAATAATATTACACCTGGCGATGGTGAGACCCAAGGCCTATGTCAATAAATATACGGTTAAATATGCATATCATTTCAGACTCATCAGCCCAGATGAAACCCACATCCCATTGAGTCCGGAACTACAATAAAGAAGCAGAAACTCAACATTAAGGGTCCCACACGAGCATAATAGCTAGTGAAACAATGCACCATCCGAAAATGAAAATGCTAATTGAAGCATAAAAGGAGGGATTAGCAATTATACCCGGTGATCCGATTTACGGCAGTGTCAGATGTGTAGATCTCCATAGACTCCAGATTAGGGCAAGAAAATGCAATGCATGCTAACGTTGTCGCATCTACATCACTGCAACCAATTGAAGAAATACAAAATCAGGTTAAAGGAAAAACAGCACTGGATCGGCAAACAGTCCTCCCTTACTGTTGATAAAAATTTCTGTCTGCACGTGATAAATCAAAATTGACAAAACCATTGCAATTCTTTAACGATAAAGAAAGTGTGAGACTTTTGGATTAAATTACAAGATATCTTAAAAACTTCAAAATTTGTCTTGAAGAATCGAACGTTTTAAAAGTTCATGGCATTAAGTTCAACTTTTCGTCACACAGTGTCCCGTGCTGATGCTCATGGATCAAACAGTCCTATCATATCTCTTTATAGATCATACCACATTGACTCTTAATCTCCGGTTCTCTCGCTCAGTTACCCAGATTATGTCTGTTTTATCCATTTTTATCCTCCAGTCATCGACCAATAAACCCCTAGATCTGGTGCGTAGAGAGTGAAATAGCCTAAAAACCTAACCTTTCAATCCTAAGAGAGAGCCTAACAAGGCCGGGACACTTCTGTAAAACGGATCCAATAAACCCAACCTGTGCCCTCGCCGGAACCCTAAGTCGGAGCTCCTCCGCCGCGCTCCACATCCTTCTGGCTGTTTCCCTCCATCCTTTACACACATTGGCCGCCACCAACAGCCCCGCTGGAGGCAGCCTTCTCAGCACTTCCCACAAAACCCCAACCGGAAAACCACCAGACAAGATGGGGTACGGATCCATAGTTACCTCGTACGCCGGATCAGGCTCGGGAGAGTCGCAACTGAGATCGATGTTCTCAAAAGATAGAGCTCGACGGAGGTGCGAGTAATGCTGGTGACGCGGCGGGCGGTTGGCAGAGAGAGCTGTGGGAGCAGAAGAATCAGAAGGCGTGGGCGTAGCGAAAGGGGTGGAGGCCGTAGTGGGGGAGATATTGCAGTTGTGGCCCTTCTTAGGGAGGCCACAACGGCCGCAGTTGTAACTGCCGCGTCGTTTGGAGGGACGAGCGTTGAAGTCAAATGATGAATAATCGGCGGCGGCAGAAGGAGAGACGTGGGTCTGGTGTTGACGATTCATCGCAGATTAGATACTACAAGCGTGAGAAGGAAAGACGGGTATGAGAGTTTGAGAGAGGGCAGGGAAATAAAGGGAAACGGATTGCTGGCGGAGGGGCGGGAGATCGGACAAGTTTTCGCGCGCTGATTTTGAAAGCGGATGAAAAAGAATGGTAAGAAAAAGGGGAGGGGCGTCGTTTGTTTGTAGTTAATTACTGTTTTGGCCCTGTTTTGGCGGGTGGAAACACGTGGCTTGATGCTGCTTTTGTTTTCAAATGTTCTTATCAATTGTGAGCTCCGCATTGCACGGCGCAGTATACACAATGATAAATGATCAGAATAAAATAAAAAGTGAAAAAAAACAAAATAGCCAGTTAATAGACGCACATCAAAGCATAGCATGACAGAGTTGTTCAAATTTAAATATTTAATTTAATGCATTACCCCCCGGCCACATTTTCCTTACCTGCACGTACAACCCAAGGAACCGATCCTCCTTAATATTATTATTTTTAGAAATATAATAAAAAAAATACAAAATTTGAAGAATTTATATTTTGTGAATTATCAAATTCTACAAGCCAGTGGTTAAGTTTTAATTTTTAAAATTTGCCTGAAATAGAAAGAGGCCAAAGAGAGAAAGCGGTGGCATACATGGACCCGTCCAGCCGGCGTTTCCAAATATTTTTTCATAACCAGATATGATTCCCATCTTCACAACAAAGTCTCTTTTTTTTTCTTTTAATTAATATATATTCTCATTTATTTAATTATAAAATAAATATTAATACAGTTAGAATATAATATTCCGACAAAGAATCAAACAAAATGTTATAAAGTAGTAATATACAATACAAGTTGTTATACAACCTCGTTTATACAATTCGGTAATAATTTATGCGAGACTTGTTAAATTAATTCGGCTTGGGGAAGTAATATTTTAATGCTGGAAGCAATCTTCTTAAAGATATCATGGTTCATATCACGTGCACGATGCAATCATCATCCACCCTCGCAACCAGATTGCTTCCAGGCGCCTATTACTCCATTTGACAAAATGCCGTAATTTGTATTTTACATATCTTAGATTGGTAGTTTGATGGTAATTAATTTAATTGACAAACTTCACCAGGCTGGCATAAGTAGACTAAGACGGCTTAATTAATTAACCTTAATTTAATTAGTCATGTAATTAGGTAGCTTAGCACCTTGACCATAATCTACTGTGACACGCACGTACAACGATGTCTGCTGGAAAATTGCATTTAACAAATACAGGTCAGAACCGAAGGAAGTAGCAGCACAGCAGCCCCACCAATGCGTAGTTTAAAAAGGTAACAGATGATGCGAATTCATTTAATAATGTTGCGTTATGGTACTGAATTTTACGAATTAGGAGGAATCGAAAATGCTTTGGTTTCGAAGGCATCTGTGCATCAACATTGGTACGTAGGAGTTATGACAGTGGAACTTTCCCGGGACAGACTGAGAATAATAAGTGTTAGGCACCTCGATGGGCCCGAGGAAAACCATCGAGAATCAGATGCGTGTTTAAAGAAATCCATAATTATTGCAGGGTTTTCCTTCCGCCGTAGCCCACCCCAGCAGCACTCCCTCTTTCAACACTTCCTCCAAGCTTTTTCAAAAACCCTTCGATGGCAGCCATTTCTCCATCCAACACGCCGATTTCTCTCAAAGAAGATCGAGGAAATGATATCCTCCGACCTGAAAAATGCGTCCGCCTTTCACTTTCAGCCCAAAAATCTCAATCGGGTATACTGAAATTCGGAGCAAAAACACCCGCGAGTACCATATATAGGGTCTTGTCCAAAGCCAACGAGTCCTTGACCCCCGTCATCACTGAACTCGAAACACCGGATCACCAGCAGCGAGAAGGAATTTTTACGACAAATCAACAAGAAACGGAGAGAAAACTAGCTGACGTATGGCGAGAAATCCACGGCTACGACAATTGGGTGGGCATGCTTGACCCGATGGATCCAATTTTACGATCCGAATTAATACGGTACGGAGAGATGGCACAAGCTTGCTACGATGCTTTTGACTTCGACCCATTTTCAAAATATTGTGGAGGCTGTAGATTCCCGCATCGTGAATTTTTCAGCTCTCTAGAAATGTCCCACCATGGCTACGATGTCTCAAGGTACCTTTACGCAACCTCAAATATTAACTTGCCAAATTTCTTTAAGAATTCTCGATGGCCGAAAACATGGAGCAAGAACGCCAACTGGATGGGATACGTCGCCGTGTCAGACGACGAAACGACTAACCGTTTAGGCCGCCGTGACATCACGATTGCGTGGAGAGGCACGGTAACACGACTCGAATGGATTGCTGACTTGATGGATTTTCTCAAGCCCATCAGGGATAACAATATCCCTTGTCCGGATCCGACGGTGAAAGTTGAATCCGGATTCTTATATCTCTACACAGACAAAGACGTCACTTGCCGGTTCTGTAAATTTTCTGCCCGAGAACAAATCCTGTCAGAAGTAAAGAGATTATTGGGAATCTACCACAATGAAGAAGTCAGCGTAACAGTTACAGGCCATAGTCTCGGCAGCGCTTTGGCACTATTAAGTGCATACGACATAGTTGAAACGGGCATAAACGTGCTGCGAGACAGTCGGGCAGTGCCCGTTTCCGTGTTTTCATTTTCGGGTCCTCGGGTGGGCAACGTGAGATTCAAAGAGAGGATTGAAACGTTGGGATTGAGGGTGTTAAGGGTCCTCAATGTGCACGACGTTGTGCCCAAATCTCCGGGATTTTTCTTAAATGAAACTGCTTTGCCTGTCTTGATGAAAATGGCTGAATGGTTGCCGTGGTGTTACTCGCACCTCGGGGTTGAGTTGGTCTTAGATCACAAGAATTCTCCGTTCTTGAAACCGACGGGTGACCCCGTTTGTACCCATAATTTGGAGGCCCTCTTGCATTTGCTCGACGGGTTAGTATTTTCTTTCAACTCTTCGTTTATTAAATTCTTCTCCCTTGAAGAAACTGTTGTTGTCAGATTGATGTTTTGGCTAGGTTAGTAAACTTTTTACATGCACAAGGACATAACCATTCATGTCTATATCTTGGAAAAGCAAAAACTGAAAACATTTGCAATGCGGGGACCAAAGTCTTCTGTTTAGTCCATGTCCGTCGGTATTTGATTGATTCTGCTTTCATCATCCAACGACTTGGTTTTTTACCATAGATCCCTAACGCATTACATATCATCCATGTATAGCGTGCGAACAACTTTACGTACTGAAAGCTGCCAACACGTAGCTGGAAAGCTAATGTGTATATATTATAATAGGAAACGACAGTGATCCATATCGTTTCGCCCCGTGTCCACTTGCTTGTTACTTAGGGCCAAACTGAACTAGTATTTAATAATGATATACGAAGGTCCTAATCGACGACGCTCGTTGATGATTGTGATTGATGGCTTTACCGTATAAAACTACAGTACGTTGACACTTTTGTTTGCTTTGCTATGATCGATGTAATGCAATGCAGATACCATGGAAAAGGGCATAGATTTGTGCTAGCAAGCGGAAGAGACCTAGCACTGGTGAACAAAGCCTCTGATTTTTTGAAAGATCATTACTTGGTTCCACCATACTGGCGGCAAGACGAGAACAAGGGAATGGTAAGAAGCAAAGACGGGCGGTGGGTGCATCCAGAGAGGCCCATGCTCCATGATCCCCCACCGGATGTTCCACTCCACCACCTCAAGCAATTAGGCCTTGCTAAGTCTGATCTTCTCTAGTTCAGTACATATCATATCCAATCGAGTTAAGCCACGCAACTACTGAAGTAAATAGTGTCATCAAACTGTAGTCCATGCTATCTGTAATATTACAACATTTAGTAGTGTATCAATATGGCCGTACGGATAATATACACATACATATACGTGCAAAATATTTATACAATAATAAAATTCCAAGCGGTTCATGGGCTAACTCCCACGTTGGCAACCTTAAATATTAATAATAAAATTATATAATTTTCATTAGAAAGAAGAATTTCTAATTTGGAAAAAAAAAGAAACAAATATTAAATTATTGATCCATTAATTTCGAGCCCCGGTACGAAATGGGAGCAGGGCGATGGATGCAATGCAAAGTAGCCGCGGACAAAAAGGGGCTGTTCGCAGGGTAGAATTGTAATATTATCAATTAACAGATGATGACAATCAGCGCTGTAACTGTGGGGACTCGTATGTAAACAAGTGAAAACTACGTCCTTATTTATTAGTTTTCTAAAATTTAAGCACCTATTTGTATATTATCCCTGCTTTGACTACAATCGTACGCACGCAGTAACCTAAACCCTGCCTGCTACTCTACAGACAACTATCGCTAGGGTTTAGGGTAAGCGCTCCTCTTTTTGGCCGTCGTAGCTTTCACTACCAGACAACCTAAGGTATTAAAGTTCATCTCTCTCAACTTTCTTATACGATTCGGATTTCTTGTACTCTGTTACATGGGGTAATATCATAACATTCGATATTGTGTGTGGTTGTGATTTTCTTTTTGTTTTTTTTGTTTCTACTAATGCTTTAGTTACTTAATTATAACGTTTGCATGTTGGAACTGTGATTTTTTGAATTGGGAATCTTCAGCTCTTCATATTCATTGAAGATTATTGATTTTTGGAACTACTTTTTGCTTTTAAGGATTTGGGTAGGTCTCTGTTTCACAAAAGAACAAAAACATTTGGCATCCACTGTACTAATTCTGTGATGTGGATATTTTCAACGAAGTTAGAGTTGCATTTCCGTGGAGGAGACTTGAATTTATATGTGGTTGTCTGGTCAATGGCTTTCCAGTTTTATGTTTACGGTGGCTGCTTTGTAAGTTCCTATCTGAAAGTTTTACTTGTCAGTGGAAAATATGTTCCTATGTTTATGATAAGCCTGAAATATTGATGGGATTTCATGCACTATTCTTAGAGTAATTGTGTTCTTAGAACCTTTTTATGGTTTTTGGATTGGGAATGTTACAGATCACTGATAAATATATTGTTTGGTATTGCAGAAGCAGTTTGTTTTTCACAAAAATATGAGTTTGATAGCTCAAAATGCTGTTTCTAGAAGTAGATTCAAGACAAAAACCAAGGATGGTGGTGAGTCTCTACTCCTGAAAGAGAACAAAGACGTTGAGGATGGAAGAGAGTCTGATTTGGAACTATCACGGGCAAAGAAGAGAAAGAGGGAGAAGGAAAATAAATTGAAAATAGACCAACATAGGGAAATGAAAAGTCTTGAGAACTTTTTGTTTGGATCACTTTATGCTCCTGTTGAATTTGGGAAGGAAGATGAGGAAAAGGTCCAAGATGAAGCTGAGACTGGTTCTGCTCTGTATTTTGTGGACCGATCTGCTAATAACATGTTGTCAGTTTATGAAGAGGATGTACAATTGTCAGATGAGCGAAGAAGAAGAGGAAGCTTGGCAAAAGAAACCTGTTTGGTTGGATGAGGAAGAGGAAATGACCAATATAAATATAGCTAAAGTTAACTGGCTGAGGAAGCTGAGGAAGGAGGATGATGAGAGTTTGATTTCAGGTTCAGAGTACATTTCAAGACTGAGGGCTCAGCATGTTAAGATGAACCCTGGTACAGAATGGGCACAACTTGATTTGTGGTCAAGGGATGATTGCCCTTATGATGATGAATCATCAGATGAAGAAAATGGGGTAGGGGTGGCTCGTGGTTATGGGGATGTTGAAGCTGTGGATGATATTCTTAGAACAGATGAAGATCTTCTCAATTGTTGTCTGGCCTTCTTGAATACTCTAGACTCGTGGATGCAAATGCTGAGGAACAGTCAAATGGTCCTATAAATTCAGTTCAGTTCCACCGTAATGCTCAATTGTTGCTTGCTACTGGATTGGATAGAAGACTATATTTTTTTCAGATTGATGGCAAACGTAATACCAAAATACAGAGCATTTTCCTTGAAGATTGTCCTGTTCGAAAGGCTTCTTTTTTACCTGATGATTCTCAGGTCATAATAGCAGGAAGAAGAAAGTTCTTTTATAGCTTTGATTTAGTCAAAGCAAAAGTTGATAAAATAGGGCCCTTGGTTGGTAGGGAGGAGAAAAGCTTGGAAGCTTTTGAAATTTCCCCTGATTCTAGTACAATTGCATTTATGGGCATTGGAGGTTATATCTTGCTGGTCTTGTCTAAAACAAAGGAGTTGATTGGAACTCTAAAAATGAGTGGAACTGTTTGTTCTCTCACTTTTGCTGATGACGGGAAGCAATTGTTGAGTTCTGGAGGTGATGGGCAGGTCTACCATTGGGATTTGAGAACAAGAACTTGCATTTGCAAAGCAGTTGATGAAGGTTGCATAATTGGTACAGCTCTTTGCACTTCACCTAATGGAAATTTCTTTGCAGCAGGTTCTGACAGTGGGATTGTGAACGTTACAACAGGGAGGAGTTTTTAGGGGGTAAGAGGAAACCAATCAAGGTCATTGAAAATCTGACAACAAAAGTGGATTGTATGAAATTTAATAATGATGCTCAAATATTGGCTATTTGTTCAACCATGAAGAAGAATAGTTTGAAGTTGATACATGTTCCTTCATTTAATGTCTTCTCCAACTGGCCTCCAGCAAATAGGACCTTGCAATATCCTCAATGTTTGGATTTCAGTCCTGGTGGTGGTTTTATGGCTGTGGGAAATGCTGCCGGCAAAGTGGTATTGTACAAGTTGCATCATTACCACCAGGCATGACATGGATGTAAAAGACCTGGATATCTTACTATGCTGCCATGGTGCAAGCTTGGAGCATCTTTTTACCTCTGCCCAAAGATACAGCTCTACTGCTGGTGACGGTTTTGTGTGTCTGTCCTATAAATTTTGGCTCATCTGTTCAGCTTCAGTCATTGGAGTTGCTTTTGTATCCTAGTCTTTTACAAACTAATTTTGGTAATCACCTGATAGTTACACAGATTGTTTGATGTTTGTAATGCTGGTTGAGGAGACTGATTTTCGCAATAGATTTTGTTTATTGTGTTTTGACGATTTTGTGTTATGACATCAATTTTTTGAATGATGATTATCGTTAGGCCTCTGTATTACAGGAGTCTTAATTTCCAGATATTAAATTGTTTGTAACATAATGAGAACAGTTTCCGCTTGAATTTCGTTTTGCTCCATCAAATTAGTTTACTTTTATTAGAAGCCACATAATCAGCAGGTTTTCTGAATTTTTACCTTCTAGCTCTCTGGAACCGGATTTCCTGAGGCATCACCTAACAGTACATCCTTGATTTGTATGTTCTTCTAAATTTAAATTCAAATAATGAAATATTTGCAGTTAATGTTCTTGGGAAATAAGGTTCTAAATTTAAATTCAAATAATGAAATATTTGCAGTTAATGTTCTTGGAAAATAAGGACTTTGGGAGATAATACCGGGCGGTATTATTGCTATTTCTTTTCCGGCCGGCAGAACCTTGTCCGTTGCACCAAGCTCCCTCCACCCTCACGGCACGGACGAATCTTTTTAGCTGATCACAGCTGCAAATCTTCTTAAATAACTCGATAGCGTGACTAGGAAGAGAGAACACGAGTATTTGATACTTTTGTTTTAAAGTGACATATTCCTTCATTGCGTACAAAAATGACAAGGGGAATCTATAATTGGAGGTGCGTAGAGCGACACCATTTCATGGCAATTATTCTCATTCATTCTCATGCTGGACTGAAAAGTGCAAAATCTCACTACAAAATTATAGAATCGAAAAGCTTCAGAAGAACATTTTTCTTTTGCTTGTGCGGTTGTACACTAGTGAATGGCTCCAACATGACATCCTCCTCTTTACACACACCAATAACTTAAATCGTGCAGCCATGACTCTACACCACAGTTCTCTATCAACAGCTTCATGAACTTTTTACAAAGCAATCCGCCTGTCAATCAGATGCTACATTCAGTGGATGAGAAGAGTAAAATTAACGCATGAATATATATATTTTTATATTAAAAAACACTTATGATGGTGCATAACAAGATGGAATTTCTTCCTTCTGTTAGAAGGGATCGGGTAAGTTCCCTCAATTTGAATAAATAAAGCCAAAATTATCATCAATCAAACCAACCTATTTGGGATACAAAGTCACAAGAACAATAATAAGCAACAGTTCCCACACCTTAAAAGGATGCCCTGGACTGTGCAGCTGATTGATTGACCCTACTCTTATTAAACCTCTGCTGCAGCTTTAACCACAGGATCAGTCATTCCCTGAAACAGAATTAATTAAGACTTTTATTCCAGAGAGCCAGGAAGAAGTTTATAAGATCATTGCAGATCATAAAACATACAGAATTGGAATATCAAAATTAAAAAGAAGCCATCAATGATTCAAGTAATCAAATAATGATGATTCTAGGCTTGCTAAAGCATAAATCCAGAACTTATTTTTCCTAACTAGGGGAAAAATGAATAGCTGGTCATAAGAAGTCCTAAAGGATAATTTACTAGGTTAGAGCAGCAAGAAAATTTGACAATGATAATAAAATGTTTTCTCAAATTGCAAGATAGATCAATGAGAAAAATGCTACTAACCTGCTGTTCTTCAGTTATTAAACAATTGCATAGTTTTCGGATAACAGATTGCTAAAAATAAACTCTTTATAGTACCAAATTCAGGACTTCAAGTCCTTGACAAACCTCGGATGGAGGGCTCTTTCTAATCTTCCGAGTAGGTGTTCTCATAGTGACAAACTCCTCAGCTGTTGTTGGGTGAATGCCCACTGTGGCATCAATGTCTGACTTGGTCAAGCCAGCTTTCACAGCAACAGCAAAGCCCTGGAAATTCAACAAGTATACAGCAACATGACCAGTAGTTTGACATAAAACCTCACAACATTTTTTTATCTATTCTATAAACCCATAAGAAAATATATGGTATCTCTGAAACTCATTTCTATATATATTTTTCTCTCTTCAACTACAGTTGCAGCACTTGACACAGAAAATGTAGGATGCCATTAGCATGCTTATCTGTAAGCATTTGGTACTCCCGTTTGATGGCAACAAACAAATAAGAACAATACGTAAAGATCAACATGAAAGAACATGTCAAAATATGGTCTGCCTACTTTTAATTTCTTCAAATCACTTTCAAGTCTTTGCCTTTCAGACTCATCAAGTAAATTTTTATAAACAGTGCACAAAATCATGTTTTCATACCATCCATCATATAACTATTTCCTACACGATAGATCTGACACATTTGGACTTGATCCTTGTGAAGATATGTTCAATGGGATACTAAGTTTTTAAGCCTTATAAATACAATCTTGAGGCTCGTCAAAGTATTATTTGTCGAAGAAAGATATTTTCCCCTGTGCAACACAGGAGGGCATTTCTGCTTAAAGAATCAAAATGTGCATCTTTTATTGTTCATTAAGTTGATAATTCTTTCAAGAAAAAGAGTAATTGGGGAGGTAGAAACCTGCATAATTTCAGGTGCATCTTCTCCACACATGTGCAAACCAAGAACTTTATTTGTTTTTGCACATGCTATAAGTTTCATGAAAGCCCGATCTGGAAGCCCAGAGAGAGTTGCTTTTAAAGGCCTGAAGTTTGCTGTGAAGACATCCACATCACCATATTCTTGTATAGCCTGTGAATTTCAAGGAAAGTTAAGCAAGAGACTAAGTGCAGCAGTTGCAGAAAACCAACTAAATTGTTTATGTCACCTGTTCTTCAGAAAGACCAACTTGTCCAATAGGTGGCTGGGAAAAGACAGCAGATGGAACAGCACTACTCACAGAAAACAGGGTGAAGGGTCAGAAAGGTATTAATATCCAATGAAATTCAAATCATTGAATCTTGAAAGCTAACATGCCTGCACAGCGGATCAAGAAGTTGAATATAAAAGGAAAAAAGTTCCCCAGTAATCTTGCAAACAGTGCACATAGTGGTAACCCACACAAATGACATAATTGTAACCTGAAGAATGATATACTCCAAAATAAAAATGTACCCTTTACTGGATAATACACTAACCTCAGTTAATTCGCACAATACATATCAATTAATAGGGGCACACTCTATGAGCATTTCCATTTTCCAATTACATTTTAGACCCATAAGTTACTTAGGTATGGGATTTAGCCTTACCTATAACTGGGTTTTGTTGGCTTATCCTGAAACAAAGTTTTTGCCAGAGCCCCTCCCTCCATCAATGCAACTGGAGTCAAATTCATTCTATCTGTAACATCTCCAACTGCCCATATGGAAGGAACTGATGTACAGGAGTATTCATCAACCTATGGAAATAAGGAAGAGGAGACTATATAAAATAAAGCCCCATAACAGGCAAAAACTGAAAAAATGGCATCAGTAAAACTACTACCTCAATAGCTCCATTCTTGTTCATTTTAACCCCTACAGCCTCCAATCCTAACTTCTGCAATGTAGCAAAAATTGACATTATATCCACTTCATAACTGGTTTACCTTTCCCTTTTCAAGCATAAAATATATTTAAATATCTGTACTGTGCAGATTTGGACATCTTACGACTTGCAGAGTTGACATTGGAAGAGAATGACATAAAAGTACAATGCATAATTGCAATCCTTGAAGACAAATACTTGAAGGTCCTGCTTGTTATTTCTTTTTCCTGGCAGGTGTGATACACAGATTTTCACTCATGACTGGACACGGCATAATAATTTTGCCAACTGGACCAAATGATGCCGGCAATTAAATAAACAACCACAGAAAGGACATTCTAAACCTTTGTATTAGGCCTGCGTCCGGTTGCAAACATAACATGAGAGAAACCTTCAACTGTTCCTTTGTTAGTTTTCAGAGAGAGTGAACCATCTGCTGACTTTAGGATAGCCTGAGGTGACTCCTCTGTATGAAACTCAATTCCTCTGAGAGACATCTGTTCTCCAATAAAATCTCTTATCTGCGACAAATTTTGTAGCAAAACAAAAACTAGTCAGAGACAAAAGTTGTATGAACTAAACAAATAACACCATCATCATTCCTCACCTCTTCATCGAAGCCCCTTAAAACTTTTTTCTGCCGTATAAATACATGAACCTCGCTTTTCAGACCATTAAAGATGCCAGCAAATTCCAAGGCAATGTATCCACCACCAATAATTGCAATTTTCTCAGGCTTCGAGGGCAAATCAAGTGCAGCATCAGAATCTATTGCATATTCACTACCAGGAATGTCAGGAATGAAGGGACGGCCTCCAACTGAAATCAATATGTGCCTAGCAGTATAGAGTTTTCCATCCACATCTACGGTGTGTGGGTCCACAATCTACACAAATTTATTGATGCCATCAAATATCTTAAAAATTTCTCTTTTTTACACATGCATATCACACACAATACATTGGCAGAAAAACTAAATGTGGTTAAATTTTAAACAAGGCCTTCCGCACATTTCAGGAAGAAATAAACTAAATTACAATTAAACAAGACTCATACATCATCCCACCTTTCCGCGACCTTCAATCAATGCAACACCGGCATTGTTCAGAATATTCTTATAAATACCAGTAAGGCGCTGCAACTCCGCATTTTTGTTAGCAATCAAAGCACTCCAATCATGCTGTGGTTCTGCATCATATTCCCATCCAAAACCATTACTCTCATCAAATTCATGAGAAAATTTTGATGCGTATACCAGCAATTTCTTTGGCACGCATCCACGAAGTACACACCTGTGTTACAATAAAAAAAAATAAGATATTCGAAAACCACTCACAAGCTCCCAACGGTTGCATTTCCTCCAATGACATATCGGTAATTTAAGCAACTTACGTGCCGCCAACGCCGCCGGTGGTCTCGGAAGATATGGTTGCATACGGAAGCTCACAAACAGCGACAGAAGCTCCGAAATTAGCAGCAAAGCGGGAGGCACGGACGCCGCCGCTGCCAGCGCCGATAGTGAAGAGGTCGAAGTCGTAGCGGCGAGCAGGTTCGGCTCCATTATCGGTCTCGGCTCGAACAGCGAAGTTGCGGCGTTGATGTTGGTGGTGAATTAGGGAACGGCGACGGTGAGAGAGCGGGGTTAGGGTTAGGGGAAGAGAAAGAAAGCGAGAGGAGAGGGCTAGTGAAAGCGGTAACCTCTTGTAGAAGGTCGTAGTGAAGTTCGGAGTTGTAACCGAAGTTGCCATCATCTTTAGAAATTGCTGACGATGAAGATTATGAAGTTGACAGGCTGGAGGAGAAAGACATTAGTGTACCATTACCACTACCACTACCACTACCACTACCACTAGCATGTCATTGAATGTATGATTTCGTGTGTTATGCATTATTATAGTTTACGGTTTCGGGTCAAAAGTTGCCATTTGGGCTGTTTTCTGGACCTTTCATGGGCTGGACCTGTTCTCCCAACAACCATCAACCCACTACAAATTTTCACAAAAGAGTGTAAACAATCAAATGTTAAATGAATTTAGAATAAATTTATACATTATATTTTCAATTTTTTTAAAAAAAAATTAAGAAATATGATACGAAGTTATTCAACCAAATCCAAGCATGATAGACGTTTGGGATACTAGCAAACTGCAAGACGGTGTACCCATCACCAACTATCACAGTTCTGTCTGGCTTTACGGGCAAATCAAATAAAACACCAGAGGCCTGTTGCATATTCAGTACCAGGGGTGTCGGGAATGGAGGAATTGCCCCAACCGAAATCAGTAACTGCCTAGCCGAATACAGCTTTCCATCTACTTCGACCGCGGATTCACAGTCTGACTAGATTTCATTCAACTGATTAGTTCACCAAAATTATAACACATATGGCGATACAGTTCACTAGTAAAGATGTTGATGCAGGAACTCAGAAGAATTCAAATACAGGACCTTATGCTCAATGTGTTTTTAAGCTATCAAACAATTTTACCCTCGTAACAGTTGGAATACTAAATTTTTATGAGTATCAGACCGAAACATGATAGATAAGATCTCAACAATCACATTTAACCTCTAACAACGTAGAGTTGGTGCCTTGGTGGAAGCAGTAGTTAATTGCCATCATATTTTAATGAATTGAACTTAGTTTTATCTAAAGGGCACAATGGGAAACTGCAACTCCATGATCCAGACAAATCATCAAACCGAATGTTCATACAGTCAAAAACACTGTTCTGGCTTGATCAGACTAAACATTCCATAACATCTGTTTACTGTCAACCTACGGGCTGCCAACACCGCAGGCAATCTCCGAAGATATGGTTGAAAATGGAAGCTTACAGATGACAACAGAAGCAGCGTAATTGGTGAAGAAAGAAGAGCCACGGAGCCCGCCACTGGCGCCACCAATGGTGAAGAGTTCGAAGTCGTATTGACGAGCGGCCTCGGCTCCATTGACTCGGGGGATGTACTCAGCTGGAACTGCGAAGAGGTGGGGCCAATGATTGTGAGAAAAGGAGCACGGGAGATTAGGATTTTTGGTTGACAAACGAAGTGAGAAGAGGGAGGAACTGAAACTGATACACTTCCGTTTTCGTAGAAAGAAGCATTGGTCATCGGCTTAGGAGTTGTAAATAAAATTAACGACTGAGTTTTTTCGACGAACAGAAAGCATGCAATTAAAACAAAGCTACACTGTCTATATATCCTATAAACTCGATACTTTGGATACATGTTTAACTCTGTCTCGACAACAAAATTATGGCTTGTCTGCCAATAGTTCTAAAATATTTTTTTACGTTCTTCTTGTCATGCAGATTGGACTATTAAATTGATGAACTGTGACTTTTGTGCTAGGAATTCACCTGAGTTTGAAAGATTCTGCAACAGATTAACATATGTATTCATTAGTTATCAGTAATTTGGAGTAGTTAAGTTAGTTAAGATGTATTCTCACTATTCAAGTAAAAGCTCACATCACTTGGGGTCTCATCTCATGGGCCAACTATTACTTTCATATACGAATATTATCCCACTTGATGCAGCTTTTGGGATTCTTTCTGTATGAAACATGTTCCGAAGGCAAAGAAGAAATTAAAAAATCCATTCCACGAGTATGCATGCCTGATATTCTTATAGTGAAAGTACTCAATTTCCAATGGGTGTTGGCTGCCAAGAGAGCAGGAAGAAAATCCTCTTCTTCAAAGCACCATGATCAAATAAAGAATGAAAGAGAGAGATGACATTAAACAGAGGAAATATCAATCAAGAAACAAACGGATGCAAGAAGACAGAATTTTACTACACAGAAAAATTAAGGCCAAACTCCTTACATTTCTACAATGGGGTTTGGCTTTAGACTTCAGACTTAGAGAGACAATCCAGACTCTTCATCTTCATCAAAAACATCTACCCTGATTCCTCATAAAACACGCCTCTGAATTTTGCATAAGACTTCCATGCAAAAAGGGTATCAATGAAACTACAAAAGCATCACTCGCTCACTCTTCCGGAGTTTAATTAACGAAGTTTAATCATCTCTACAACAATTATTAGCGTTTCCAAGAGCTAGAATAAGCCTGACTTTGAAGAAACGAGATTGTAGTGAAAAAGAAAAAGAAGATACTAATAAAACTAAAGTAATGTTGTTAGGCAAGGGATCCGCATTTAACTTCATTCTCACGGTTGCAATTGAAACGAAAAACTAACCGAGTATGGGGACGATGAAGCCCCGACGGACGGCTTCTGTAGAAGTGCCGAGCCAGTGATCGCCGATGTTGCGGCACTGGCAGTGATGGTGGCCACTTTCCTTCGAGGTGTAAGCCGAAATGAGAGTAGAAATGACGTCAGTCAAGGTGTTAGTTTATTTGATTTACTTGGGAAAGGTATTATCAAACTCATACGGTGGGATCCAAACCTGTCGCTCCTCGTTTGATGTCCTCCATCCACGCAACTCCAACCATGTCATTCCACGTGTCACCGCACATCGTCCGCATCGTACTGAATACTGCTCGAACGGAGCTGGACTTAGAGGAACTGAATTAACCCTCCCCGGGGCCATAGTCTTGTCTTTAGTCCAAACTTACATAGAACATTATTTGTTTATTTGTCAATAGTGAATACTGTAATTTCGATTTTTCAAATAAAAGCGCATCGAAGAAACTTAAATAAACTGCTCATATTGCTCGCTGTTTCTCAACTAGTTTTTGAGGAATTCTTGTCGTTTTAGAGAAAGCCCTTTTACTGTACCAGACTTTGATGGTCACTGAAAACATATTGGAGCTCGTCTGTGATTTCTTTACCCGAAAAGTACAGCTCATCATGCATTCCGGATGTGGCTTGATTTAAATATAGAAAAGAGAGGTTGGTTTTTCGGACCAGAGAGGTCACAACCAAACATACTATGATACCGTTTGACCCATAACCAACAAGAATCGTAAACCAAATAATACGAGAAGGCCATTCTTTTCTGTAGATTGACAAACTTGTATACGGCGAAGGAATAATGTAAATGAATAAAAATCACCTGTCTTCTCCGCACTATTTCAGTTTAATGTAACATGTGAAATGAGTTGTGTACAAATATCTGATAACACCATATCAATATACTAGAGACCATCATTAAATCACAGTTACTGCTATAAATCGACCCAGCTCCTAAGGGATTACTGCCTGAAAATTTTCAGAAAAATTGGGCAGAAATTTACATGATTGTATAAGAATCAAGTAAACACGTGAAATTCTAAGAACAAGTAACTAATAACGTTGCCCAATACCAGTCGTGTTGCCTTATTCATGGACATTACACCGTTGCAAGAAAGGATGGTCAAACTTTACAAATTTGCTCCAATATCCTTTGTATTTTGCAATTCCCAACTCCAACCATGGTTTCATAACTCCATCATAATGTATCACTGCCGCTTGCTCAATGTCACGTCGACCAACGCCCGAGTCATAACCTAGACCAAGTACATGCCATCTCCTGTCCAAAGCCACTGTATTGTTATAGAAAGTGATCCAACCTAGAGGCAAGCTCCCGGCCTTCCACAATGGCCTCTTATATCCCTGCAACCAACCACCAGGTAACAGCAAGAACATTAGGATATGCAGAGTGAGATTCATCTACACAATGAAAGGAATATATAATTTGCATATTGATACAGGTCTGTTCATATGTATGTGTAGACTACGACAATATTATACAAATACCAACCATATGCAAGGCATTGATCACCCTTCCATATCTACTGAAAAACATAAAAGCAACATTTGTTAAAACTAGTTTGAAATTTTATCAAATCTTCTGTACCCAACACTCAAATAAAGCCCTCTGCTTGAATCACCATTCACATTCGCCATCTCTAAACCTTATACAGTAATCGTATCTATGTTGTGAAAATGCTTTGAGGTCATTATCCACATTCCTGGCAAACAACAATTCAAACAATCCAACTAATGTACCACAACACCATCCTGGCCACAGTTTCAATACCCAATATTGTAACTAATCCATTTAAGCCCGTCGGAACAGAAAATTGATCGAGCATAAGTTCCTAAAAGATCAACACAAAAGATTTCAATAGTGAGAAACTTGTAAGCATACTAGTATACAATACATCGAACTAATGTATTACAAGTAAAATTACATCCGCATCCAGAGATGTCAGCTGTAAGAGAACATAACCCCAAGCAGTTACAAAGGGAAGGGAGAAAACAAAATGATTAATAAGAACAAATTATAATAAACAAACAAATTGAAGCATAGTCTCAATTACACAAGGAGATATTGAAGTAATTAGAGAATCAATACCGCAGGAAACCTAAAATAATCATACTTCCTAAGCAAAACAGATGCTAGATCAGACAGCATTATTCCAGGAGATAACAGAGATACACAGAATTTCCGCCACCAATTAGGCATGCTAGAAAATGCAAATTCAGATAATACATATATATTCACATACCAAGTGCAGGTATTTATGGTATACTGCAGTTAGATTCCACTTCCTCCACTCTTTCAGATCAAACAAATTCATCCCAAATGCCCATGTGCAAGTCTTGACATCAAACTTCTCAGCAATCAATGGATCTGAACAGTTAATAAACATATCCATCTGACGAAAAGAAGCCTCATTCTTCTTACAAGTCTCCACTGCTCCGTTCACTTTTCCATTCATATCAATACTCCAAAGTCCCCTCAGATTTTTCTGCACCACCACATCATGGTCAAGGAGTAGAACCTTATTCAACTCAGGAAAGACATCTGGCAAATAAAATCGAAGGTGGTTCAGAGCAGAAGTATATCTTGCATCATGGGAGTTTTGCTTCTTCAGGGTTGAATTATACTTGGTGGACAACCATTTGAAGTTGTCTATGCTCTGAACCTGGATAGTAGCTTTTCCAGGAGGATTAAATAAGAACCACATGGAGATTGCTGGGAGGTTCAGAGAATCAGTCACCACATGAAATACAATTTTCTCTTGTTCCTGCAAATAGTTATCATAAGCATGTTTGCATCCAGAAGCTTGTTTTGCATCCATTACAAAGTTTTCAATCACATAATGACAAACCCAGCAGAAGCTAATTTATCACAGATAAGGGATACAATAACAAGAGTGTAGCAACTAGTACCTAAATACATGGAAAATAATATTTTGGGAGGTGCATCAGCCAAAACGCACGACAACAATTACTAAGTGACATAAGCATTCGCTATAGTGCTATCAATAAACTTAGACAAATGTATCTTCCGATAACTTCTCCAATTTCCCTTTTCTTGCAAGTAATTCCAGTCATTACTAGTTAGGAAACTAAACATAAAGCAGGAGCAACATGATAAATAAATGGAGTAGGAAAATTAAACCAGAAAAATTGTGATAAATAGTGCAGGAGAAAAAAACAACTAATACCAGAAATAAAGAGGCATTTTACCACTGCAAAAGAGATTGTGGAGTTAACAACCACTGCGCAAGCCAGAACATTGTCAGAGAAAACAGCATAGTGGTACAGATCTGGATTGTGAAACTTTTGCTGGTTAGGGAGCTGCCTATCTTCATGCTGCAGGGCAAAATATTCAGCCGTCAGCTGCATGGATAGGCAGTGAAGGCCTTTTGGTGTAGTTCTAGCAGCAAGCCGAACAAGATATGCTGCTTGATTCTTCTGCAACTGCACTCGTTCTTCAGCATTGTAAGCCATAGCACGGAGCTTTGTAGCCATCGCAGAGCAATCAGGGTAAGCATGACTGGCTTTGTATAAGGTAGCCTCCATTGCTTTCATTTTCCGTAAAGCACTGCAATATCAATGTTTTCAGATCATCTTTGTTTTAGTAGTGATGCCTATTTAGAATTCGAAGAAATTTTCATTACTGTAATTTAACATATGAAAGACATTCAAGCAATCTGTTATTCACTGATCAGTACAAGAATCCTCTTTCATTATTTTTCTAAACATCCACCACGTACATGACTTTATTGCTAGATGGAAAGACACCTAAGTGACTGCCGTACCTCTTTGATAAATCAGAATCCTTGGTGGCATCACCTACTGCTCGTTCCACAGCCTTAATTCTCAGTTTCAACTCTCTCACAAAGTGAGAATTGCTGCCTGGTGGTGCAAAACTCAAGAATGCTTTGGCTCTAATAACTTGATCTTTTGACTCCTTTATCTTTTCATCTGAAACTCTCGCTAGTGAAGCCTGTACATTCTGACCATGACCTGCTGTTTGAATGGTTTGCACCTGCAACCAATACCAAAATGAAAAACATGCACACTACAACAGTTGATACATAATCATATTATTCGAATATAAAGTACCAAAGCTGTCCACACAGGTATTATTTTAAGGCATGTCAATATCTGCCTCACTGTCAACCTCATACCAGGCATTACCACAACCATCTGGACCATGTTCAAATTTACAACTACCTTTAAGATGAGCATAGTATTTTCATGCATATGCATACCTTTTCACGAGATGCTGAGGATAATGTTTTCTGCTTCATTTGCTTATTTTCTTCTTTCATTTTGCCATTTGTTCCTGAAAGTTATATGGATGCAAACAAAGTAAGCTTTACAATCTACAAAGTAAAAGGCCTCAAAAATAATGAAAAAATACATTCTCCTAATGCCACCAACCATTATTTTCCAAAAGTTTAAGAGTGTCTGCAGAATTTTGCAATTGCTTGGAATTGCTCCCAGTAGAATTGCTGTAACTAACTAAAGAATCAAAATCCTCATCTTTGTATACAACTAATTCTGGCTCTTTCACATGTTCACCAGCTTCCTAAACCACAAAAGCATATAAAAGTTCAGCATATATAACCAGTAAAAAAATAATAAAAAATTAAATGTACAAGCAAATCCATAATAAATCAATAAGTGTTAGCTACCTGTTCAATTGCATTAAGTCTTATATTATCTGTCCTAAATTTCTGCACCAAACAAACAAAATGGGCCATCAATCACTGATGAATAAGCCACAGCTTCAGTCATTCATTGCTGGGACAATGATAAGGAAAGGCAAAACCCTTATTTCAGGTCTTTAAGAAACAAAAGCCTAATCAATGGCATAAAACAATTTTGCTTACTCAAAGCAAGATTTCTTATTATTATACTACCAAATACCTATCAAATAAAGAACGTAAATTTCATATTTCATGTTCTTTCCTCCTCATTTTTCCCAGCAACAAAACACGTCATCAAAAGCAATGCAGAAAACTGAGATTTCAAGAAAATAGATTCGTACAGTAGTAGACAATTCCTCAATAAACTCCCTTCTCCCTGCCATAACAGATTTACAATACAGAAAAACAAGATCAATCAATATCACACATCAAATGACCAAAAGATTAATAATTAAAAGAACTGCACACAACGCTCGGTACCATTACGAAAATTCGATCACCGATAAACAAAATCCTTATTCAAATCATCAATGTATAATCAACAGTAAATGAATAAACTTCCAAATCTACGATCATCCAAACTCTGCCACCACCAAAGCTTACATCACAGGCATAAACATACGTAACACTCGCATATGCCTACATACAAACAAACAGACATACACCTATATCCAAATGTGTGCGGATGATTACCGATGGAAGTGAAGATTTTGAGCCTGTTAGACACGAAAAGAATAGGAGCGATCACAGAAACAGAGAGCCAGGCAAGGATCAAAATCCTCTGCCATCTACGAACTTGCTTCATCAATATCAATCTCTATTATTTCAGAAACAATAAAAAAAATGAAACCTAATCCTCACTCTATCCAAGGTGCTATTGAATTTATTTTCCCGCAATCGTTCTCCAGGAAGCACATTTCACGAATTCAAAATCCCTATATTCGATGTTTGTATGGCAAGGAATTAAAGAGTATAGTAATCTCAGAGTTTCGGGTTTCCTTTTTCGATTTGTATTTTCGTTTTAAAGAAATAAAACAAACAGAGAGAGAGAGCTGCTTGTTTCATGCTCAAATCTCTCCTGAGGAGTGATCTAGGGGCTTATTTATACTTGGTAGTTCGCATCAAGATTTGCGACGCGAGAATGAGGAGTGATGTGTAAGTAAGAAAGATTGGTGGGACAAGGATTTGTGACCGTTGATTCTGCTGAAATTTATAAATGATCTGATGGTGTTCTGGCCAACTGCGGCGTTTGAAATACGTTTAATTCTTTAAAGCGTAGAAAATGGAAACGGCTTGATTTGAGGGATTTAATATTGTTTATTTATAATTAAGCATAATATCAGAAGTAATAATGGCATCGCATTTATATTTTTAATTATATTAATAATTTCATATATATATATATTTTTTATAATATTATATATAAATATTAATTGATTTTATTTTAAATATAATTAAATTGGAGCATGGGGTTGTTTAGTAAAAACTGGGGGACACATCATTCTTTGGATCGTTCTCGTTCTCATGGGCCTAGTGTAGCCCATCATTTAGGGAAACCCTATGGACTGGGTTTTGTTGTGCATTCCATCATCTTCATAGACTTACGCCCACTTGCTTGCCTTGTTGTATTACTATAAGGGTTAAAAAAAACCGTTTAAATTACGTAAATATTATATTTATATATTTTAATAATTTTATAATATTTTTTTGTTAAAATTTTACCAAAATATTTGATATAATTAATAATTTTTTAATTAACATACAATTAAAAAATTACCTTCAGTAATAATTAAATTGAGTAAGCAAGCAATTATATAAAAATAATACTCAAACACAAAAATAAATATTTATATTTGTAATTTAGTATTAATAAATTATTAATTATTTTTAGATTATACGGTGGCAACGCAACCATCGTAATCAACTTTATTCCGAAGGTCGAACCAAACACGAGATCAAATAATGACGCGTGTCATTAGGCCACAATTCCCAAAAGTAGTGTGCGTTAAGAAAAGATGGGAAAACCTAATCAATGGAAGATGATTAGCAACGCAACAGTCCCAGTGGCTTGGCCACTACATACAAGTACTGTACGGTAACAAGGTGGGTGAGAAAAGACGGTTCAAATTTCACACGCGCTTTTCAAGTCTCTTCTTGTTCAAGTCGTTCAACTTTTTTCCTAACGATTTCTGTCTGACAAGGGGATGCTGTTTTTTTTTAAATAAAAAATACGTATTTTTAATTTTAAAGTGAAGTGACTTAATTTAAATATAATTTTTATTTAATAAAATTTAATATCTAAAAAATTAAGTGTCCACTAATTATATATACTAAATTAAATTAAAGTTAAATTTTTTAAAAATAATAATTTAATTAATTTTATTCTAAAATTATAAATTAATATATAATTATATACTAATTAAAATATTTTTAAAAAATATCATTAAATATTTTTAATTTATAAAAATTATTTAAAAAAATACATTAAAATACATAAAAACTCCCAAAAAGATCCTAAATAATTTAGTAAACGTAATATTTTTTTAATTAAATAGCTTTTAAATTATAGTAATTTTTTGAAGAACAAATTTCTTTTTTTTTAAAAAAATTTATTTTTTGTTGATTTTAAATGTATAAATTTAATTATAATTTATTAATAGAATGGAAGAAGCAATGTTGATAACTTGGCGTGTGGGATTCATGTATTTTATTAATTTTTTTTTAAAAAAGAAATATTAATTTCCAATATGAATTTAGCTGAAAATTTGAGCAAGGCAGAAAGGCACGCGCCAAATATTGGGAGTCAAGGTAACGCAAAACTTATCTGTTCAATACCCCTTCCCCCTCCATTTTTAACTTACACTGCAACATACAGAACATCACTCAACTCTCTATCTGCCTGCCACTAAAATGCCATGCAAGTATCTTCACATTTAACTTCTAGCTGATTCCTTCTTCAAATCAAACCCACTCTTACCCTCCCCCACCCCCTCCCCCTCTCTCTCTCTGTGTCTCTCTCTATTAGTCTATGTTTTTCTGTGTCATCTTCTCATAAAGCTTTTAACTCTTATTAATTTACCGGGAACCCACCAATTCACGTTCACACTCTCCTTTCTTTGCCAGCTCGTTGTGACAACTTTCTTCTTTACTTGTTTTTTGGATATGAACTGGAATTGAATTCTGGAAATGGGTCCAGACGGCTTTATTGTGCCGGTGGATCAATCGGCGTTAAAGAAGAAGACTCCCGTTTCCAGGAGCTGGGTTCTGCTGGACCACAGAGGACAGAGCACGATACTTGATGTGGATAAGTACGTTATTATGCGCCGAGTTCAGATTCATGCTAGAGATTTTCGGATTCTTGATCCTATGTTATCGTATCCTTCTACGATTCTTGGTAGAGAAAAAGTTATTGTACTCAATTTGGAGGTGAGCTTTTCTGTTTGTTTGTTTATACGGTGTACTTTTATTTGGAGCTCTTTTATAGGCTAATTTTGTTTTGTTTCTGGGTTTGCTCTAGCATATTAAAGCAATTATTACGGCAGAGGAGGTAATTTAGCTGTTGATAAACTGTCAATCGTTACTTTTTTACCAATTCAAGTTGTATTTTCTGTTCTGTCTGGAATTGTTATTATAGCAATGATTTGATGGAGTCCAAGTAGTGAAGTCTTTTTTGAGGCAAAAAGGAAATTTTGTTTTGGAATAGGTATTGCTTAGAGATCCATTGGATGATAATGTGATTCCCATTGTAGAGCAACTTCAAAGACGATTGGCACCGGATAATCCGATTAGCCAAGGCCAAGGAGAAGAAGAAGAACACCCGGGTGTGCGAAACGATATTGACACCGGCGAACAAAATGGTACATCAAATTAAAGAGTTTATATATTGTTACTTTGATGAGCTACGGTCTTAAGAAAGAAAAGTTTCATTTTATTCTTGCCATATGATAAAGTTTGTAGTATGATTTTTTTTTGGGTTGTCTGTCTTTTGCAATGTAGAATTTCCATTTGAATTTCGTGCATTAGAAGTTGCTCTAGAAGCCATCTGTAGTTTTCTTGATGCGCGTACAAGAGAATTGGAGACCGATACTTATCCTGCCCTTGATGAATTGACCTCCAAGGTAAAGTCCTTACAAGAAACATCTCGCTTGCTTAGGCCAAATAGTTCGATAGTTTAATACTTTTGACTGCATGAAAATGTTTTCTGGCAAAACTGCTACCTTTAGCCGATCAATTGAAAGTTCAGTGGCTTGCTAATCTTCCGTTGTTATTGCCTTGACCTGTAATTTTTAATTTTCAAAACTTAAAGTTTAGGTGGCATTCTTTTTGTGTATTTGCTAAAATCAATAATAATTTCATGCAGATTAGCAGTCGTAACTTGGATCGGGTGCGTAAACTGAAAAGTGCAATGACAAGGTTGACAAATCGGGTTCAAAAGGTACAATCAATTGTGTTTTCTAACATGGCATCTGTACCAGAATATTATTTGCTTTAAGAGGAGGGTTAGTGACTATAGGTTGGTTTAAAATATATATAAATATGTCATGCCTTGGCCATCTCTGCTGCAAAGCCTGAGAGAACCGCCTTTTGGGTTTGCAGGAATCTTTCTAAATGTTACAAGATCTAAAGTTCTCATGCCAATTTCCCCACACAGTGAATAGATGTAAAGGAAAAGCTAAACCTTAGATCTGTTTGTTTAGACCATATATGTGAATATATTTTACCTTTCTTTTGCGATGGAGTCTTAGCATATCATATTCTGATGATTATGTCTGGAATCATTTCTGTCTATGTGCAACAGTATGCAAAATCTTTTTTCCCTTTCCTTTTCTATTGTATGGATTTGGCAGTGCTATCCTTTGCTTAAAGTTCTTCTCTTGTCCTCCATTAACTTCATGGGGTTTTGCTTAAATTATATTTATTCATCTAACAATTAATTCTGTTAGCCTTGTTACTGATATGGAGTTGTTAACTTGGGTTCAATGCTGCACTAAATAATTGAAAGCAGAAAGAAAGTTAAAGACCAGTCGCATGCTGTGATATGACAAAACAAGCTTCTAACAAAGGGTGCTAATTGAAGTAATCAGAAGATTGATTCTGTGATTTATTTTTAATAGATGAAGAATGATACTCTGGTGTTGAAATGAATTAGGATAAACATAAAGGAGATGGGATTTGGTGAAAGAGTAGAAAACCCTTTTGCAAATACATATTAAAAGGGGTATGATAATTATTACTTGGTGAAACATATAGATTACAATCAAGGTAATAATGAGGAAGATCACAATCTGGAGGATTTGTCCAGAAGATTGAGTGTCTTTTGAGAGTCTTGTGACTCCGGAAAAGGCTTTTCTGTAAATATATTGAGAGCTCCTTTATACACTAAGCAAGAGAAAACATAGAGCACAATCTCATTTGTGGCAATAATAACATTGCTTCAACAATTTTTTTCATTTTTAGTTACAAGGAATGTTGACTTACATTATGGATTGCATATCCTCAAGGGGATACCCCAATTGATTTGGTCACTTGCCGTGGAAGCAATATTTGAATGGAGAATTTCTTTAATTTCTAGCTGTGGATCAGGTGGGATAGGGTTTGAGGTGTGTGTGAAAACCTGAAAAATGAAAAATGGAAAAAAAAAGAAGAAGATTTTGGGATGCCGCCACTGAAACAAAATTGATCATATGTCTTTTCTGGTTTTCAAATTATCTTCTCAATCTATAAGCCTATAATGCATAGGGCATCCAAATATAATAGATTAAAAGTAGTACATATTATATATAAAGTGCATGCTATCCCCTAAAATTTGGAGATAAAATTTTCAAAAATGTTGTTATTCCAGGTCAGGGATGAACTTGAACAACTTCTAGATGACGATGATGATATGGCAGACCTTTACTTATCCAGGAAGTTGGCTGGGGCATCTTCACCTGTCAGTGGTTCTGGTGCTCCCAATTGGTCTGTGAACTCTTCCACTATTGGTTTGAAAATATCCAGAGCAAGTAGGGCAAGTGTGGCAACAACTCAAGAGGACAATGATGTTGAGGAACTTGAGATGTTGCTTGAGGTAATACAGTCATCAAATTGTCATTGGCCCAGTTTAATGAACTGAAATTTGAGTTGGATTCTGGACTTTTTTTGCAGGCTTACTTTATGCAAATTGATGGCACGTTGAATAAATTGATCACGGTAAGGACTACATGCATGAACTTCTCTAAATATTAGACTGGAAACTGAGGGAGAAAGGGAGTTATGCTCAATTTATCAGGGTTTTGTAGATGGCTACTATTTTTTGGAAACGAAACCTAGTATTTTATTGCTATAATATGTTTGGATTGCTGATACTGTGCTAATCTATATTTTCCTAACAGTTGCGAGAATATATTGATGACACAGAGGATTATATTAACATTCAGGTGAGTGAGTTTGTTTGTACTTGTATTTTGGTGTAGTGAGATGATAATAATGAAGAAGGTTGTTGATAATTTGAAGACTTCGCGCATATCCTATCAGTTGAACCATTAATGTGGAAGTTCAGCAAAATATACAATTTTTATTTCCTTGCATGATTTTGTACATTTTCTCTATGTGTTTTGACGTTTAATTTTTTCTTGTTGCAGCTTGATAATCATCGAAATCAGTTGATTCAGGTAATGGTTTTTGAATCTGATCAAACCCTTTTCTCTGCTTGTGTTCATTACCTATTATCATTGTCATAATACTCCCTTGTTCTTTGCGTTGGAGGGAACTTGAATTTTCTTAATTTAGTTTTCTGGCCAGAGCTGTTTTATTCAAATTATAATGATAGATATTTATCATGTGTGCCAGTTAGAGCTTTTCCTAAGTTCTGGGACTGTTTGCTTGTCTGTGTATTCTTTGGTGGCTGCAATATTTGGCATGAACATCCCGTACACATGGAGGACTGAGCATGGATATGTATTTAAATGGGTATGTACTGTACACCTCCTGATTACCAGAACAGAGCAACACTAAAAAGTACTCTTAACCGAGACATTTTGCCCAGGTGTTGATAAATCATACAGTGCTTGAATCAATTCTCTCGTGCTCTTAAATTTTTTGAACTTTAGGTGGTGATCATCTCGGGTATAGTTTGTGCTTCACTTTTCTCAGTCATAATCTTCTATGCTCGTCACAAAGGTCTTGTTGGATCTTGAAACATATAGAATCAATTTGGAAGGAGGTAGAATCAAGATAAAGTTCATAACATAACTTCCGAAGCATGAAGAATGTTCTTATGCAACCCGATTATTCATTTAAGGGCAAATGTTCAGGTGAACTATTGCAAGCTGTATTTATAATAATCATGTTTCGAATAAGATTGGTTCAGAGGTCCTAATGTAATTAGTCTTTGAGATTGGAACAAAAGTTGGTGGATTATGATAATGTTTGTTTTCCCTTTGTGTGGTTAGGTGACTTGTCCCTGCCCTTAGGTACAACTAAATGCAAGAAATATCAAATTGTTATGTATGATAGAGCTCGATTTATGATGTATCCTGCAACATTTGATGATAAGAATGTTGAAAATTCAAATGTGGTGGACTGCTGGGACCCTTTGATTTGCCTGAAGCACGCGTCCATCAATTGTTAATGCACTGTTTCAGAGTTTTTGTTGTTCCTCATTCTGTACATGTTGATTCGCGTTTCATTTTGATCCCAAATGATTGCATGTGGGATTTTGCTGAAACAGCTTGGGATTGGATAAGTATGGTGGTCACAATTTTTGTATCCTTTAATCGTGGATTTGTTATCCCGGGTTTACATATTTCTTAAGTGTTCTAATAGAAAGCACTTGTATTCAAAGTGCTTTTAACAAAAGAAAAAGAAAAATATAAAAATCAGATCTCATCTCAACGAACAGCCTGGCAAAGTTGGTTTATCCTTTTTGACTTGCTACTGCATTCTTACATTGGTTTTTCAGACAGCCAGCCGAATGTGGACTGAATGAAATGAAACATATGTTTGTCAGTTAAACGAGTAATATGCCATTTGCCCAAAAGAAAAAGAGAGAGAGAACACACTTTCTCCTTTGTACATTTTGCTTTGACCCCCCGCCCCCAAGTAGTGTAGCTTCACTTATTTTTATTAGTACAGAGTACGGACGGACTCTTGCATGTCATTAAGTTTACAGATTATTTCATGACAAAAAAGCCCAGGTGTTTGATTGGTTTAGAAAGTGGACCTGATTGCAAGGTACAATGGAATTCGTCCATGATTTCAGAACTAAATCATTTTGCTCAAACCAATTCTCATCTATAATTATGTCAGGGCAGAAGTTGGTTTATTTAATTGTAATAACAAATTCCGGGACAGGAGTTATTAAGATTAGAATTTTATTGGTTAATTGCTAAATTGCATCCCCACGGCCACTAACTGCTGCAACTTCTTAAATCACATGCACCTGCGCGCGCATTAATAGTACTCCACATAAACGCGCCGTCAAAGATTCGTTAGCTTGTGGCGCAGCTTAATTCCTAACACACCCGTGGCGCATTATATCTTCGACACCCAGCTCTGTTTGGCTGTTGAAGTTGTCTTTAAATTATTAATTAATTTTGTCAACAAACGCGAATGCTAATCTAATAAATTTTATTAATTTATTGGAGTACAGCGACTCATATAAAAACAAAGGAGCTCTTGCTTCATTCATGCTTTTCTCCTTGGACGAAGAACCTCTTCCTCCATTCAGATCGTCCATAACTTTCTTTTGTCCAAATCCACCAGAATCCCACGTCAATTCTCTGCAATCTCGTATCGTCACCGTTTCATAACATCACGAACTTTTATTTTCCCTTCCTTATAGATCACCGGGTACTTCTCTCTCTTGTTTATTTCTTTGCACACACATATCTCCTTTATTGCGTTCTTCATGTGACAGCTGCATTGCTTTCTGCTCTTATCGTTCTTGTTTTCTTCGTGGGTGTTGTTTGTAGCTTGTTGTGAGTTTAATGCGGGTGAAAGTGTATGTGAACGTAAATCTTATTGTGCTGTGTATTTGTTGACGTGCCGATGTGTATTGGTACACATGCAGTGGCGAATACGTGTTGGAAGAGATGGCGAACAATCTGGTGGTGAAAGTGAAGAGAGAAACGATTGCGGCATGCATGACTTGTCCTATATGTAATAAACTCTTGAGAGACGCCACCACCATATCTGAGTGCCTCCATACGTGTAAGTCTTTCGAATTTGCTTCTTAATCTATTCCTAGACCTGTAAGTTTCAGATTTTACCTAATCTCCTGTTAAATTCTCCGAATTTCGGTTATCTTGGTCCGTTTTCTTGGCGTCTGTCAGCTCTTACGATCTGGATTCTGGTTATTTTGAGCTCTTTTCAATCTGGTTTCGTTTGGTTTGACTATTATTCGACTGCGGTCTGTTTGGTACGCTTGGAGAAAGGAAATACAAATGCTTGTCTGGCAATAAAAATGTTCGGTTGGGAAGAAAAGTGTACAGGAATTCGAGAGTCCTCTTAATTTTAGATATTACTTTGTTATTTTCAATTTATTGCATGCGGTAATTTTGTGCTTGCTTTGCTTAAAAGCCTGATTTGGTTGTGGTTCCAAGCAGTATGGAGCTATTATGAACTTTAACTACTAGAGCGATGACTCAGTCAAACTTTGGTTGGTTTGATCTCATCGGACTAATCCCTGCTAGACAGCGTGTGTTTATTTCAAGTGAATACTTAAGACATTCTAGTCTGAGTTTCAGTTGATAGTTGGCGGTTTGTTCCCTCCATATGCACTTGCTGTGCATTTGATAAATATAAAGACTTGTCTTTGGAATTTTATGTGCAGTTTGCAGGAAGTGCATATATGACAAAATTTCTGATGAGGAATTAGAATGCTGTCCAGTATGCAATATCGATCTGGGTTGTGTTCCTCTGGAGAAATTGAGGTAAGATATGCCGATCTGTTACTCTGCTGATAATCCATCACATTTCCTCTCTCTCACACATACCTTTTAACATGGTTGTCAGTTGCTCCATGCGAAAGTTTAATACTGAATGCGGGTTTACTTGGCTGTTATGAAAATTTAGTTAGCATTTCTGTGTGGAGAGAAATGGCTGCTTTTTTAACACTGATTTAATTGTTAACCTGTTGACAAGCTACAACAGAGGTATTTTAATGTTACATGTCAATAGATTAATATCCCAGTGTGATTGATTTGACTTCAGTTTCTACAGATGATGATGTTGGAATTTCCTCTTGTGCAACCTCTGGATGTCTTTGTGCATGTGTCTTTGTGTCTGTATAGAGGGAAGGGGGATTAGTTTGAGTTGCATGACTGGAATATGCTGTATCTTGAACTACATTTGGTCTTTGGTTCTCTAGAAATTACTTGAATTGTGTAGATTAACCGCGCAATTGACTAAAGCTTAGGTTTTTGTTATAGTATGTGTATCAATGCCCATTTATTGATGCTTCAACCAGGCCAGACCACACTTTGCAAGATGTAAGGGCCAAGATATTTCCTCTCAAAAGAAGAAAGGTGAAGGCACCTGAAGCTGTGCCCTCGGTTACATTACCAGTTAGAATAAAGGAAAGATCACTTTCATCGTTGGTGGTCAGCGCTCCCAGAGTAGCAGCACAGACTACTATGACAAGGAGAAGAACGCATGCTGCAGCGAGAAAAGCTGCTGCTTTACGAGGTTCCACTCTTTCAATTGAGAAACCCCTCAAAAAGGAGGAAGACTCTGTAGAAGATCACCAAGAGGGGGCAAGCTCACCAGAAACTCTACACAAGCTCTCTCGGAATGTAAAGCAGGTAAAACAGCACAGCATGTTTTATCTATGTATTCCAGTGAATTTTATTCTTTTAGCCTGCAATGTGATTTTGTTTGTTTCCTACTTGTGTAAGAATATATGTGTTGATTTCTCTGAGTTAGCAATATGTTTCATGCTTTGAATTTAACGAGTGCAGAGTTCTTCCTCTGCTCAGCCTAGTCAACACAAATCCAGTAAAGAGATGGAGAATGATGCTGAACAATGTGAGGGGAAATCAGATCTTTGGAAACCATTAAACTTTTTGGTGGAAGTTGCTAGTAGAACCAGGTCCCTCAAGTCTACTTCACAAGGATCTGATGCAAAAGCAGAAGCTACAACTGTTACTGATAATGAAACTCAAGTGCATAAAACCAAAAATAAAGAAGATAAAGGCAAATTGAGAGCTGGTGACAAAAAAAATAGCCCAGATCCTGCCACTTTAGAAACAATTAATCCTAAAAGGTTGCGAAGAATTCGTCGAAAAACAGCTTCTTCTTTTGGAGATTCAAGTATTTCCCCTCAAGCTGTGTTGGATGCTGCTGGTGCAAGGCGTGAAAGGAGAAATGGTCCAATTTGGTTCTCTTTAGTGGCTTCGGAAGACCGGTAAGAATCAGTTCATCTTCAAAACTTGGAAATTGGTAAATTGATTGCATAGTTTTTGATATAATGTTCATCTTACTGACTACATTTGGATGCTCTCAGGAGAGGAAGTTCATCCTTGCCACAAATCTCTTCAAGTTACTTAAGAATAAAGTGAGTTCCTTTTTGGTTTGGCGCATGCTTTTAGGCACAATAGAGTTCTTTGCTCAATGAACTTGTTCTTTAACAATTCAAGTTCCTTGACTAACTTTTCACTTAAAAGGAAATTTCTTTGAATAAAAATTATATGCATGAACTGGCTAGAAAATTTTTATGATCCATACCTGTTTTAATCTAACAAATGAATGAGTCAATCACATTGCAAAGTAGATTCTTCTCTTGTCTAAAAAGTATATTCTTATGAACCCTTAATACAGTGGAAAGGAACTAGTTCCTCATTTAGATTGTAAGGATTGAGACAAAAAGTTAAAATACCCTAATGTAGAATAAGTTTAACAAGTAATAGAAGTAAGCAGCGAAAACTCTTGAGATATATCAAAAGGTGACTTATTTTCCCAAAAAGGAAATTTCTGTGCACAAACAGGCAGATCTATGTCACCAAGAGTCACATATCAATAACGAGGGAGAGATTGGTGAATAGATTATCCTTAAAATGGGAGCATGGTTGATGAGATAAAAGAGTGCTTTAGGAGTGGTCATAATCTACATTTGTCAAAAAAGAAGTTTATGAGAAGATAATACAAACATGTGGAACCTGCCCAAAGTTGTTCTTGTTTTGACCTCATTCAAGTTTCTACATTAGAGCTGTCCATTTCCTTACCCATTATGTGAATCCCCGAGTAGGATAGGGCTAGTTAACTAGGTGGACATTGCATCCGTACTTGTGTTCAGCTGCTATCACAGATTTATCTACATATATAGTACAGGTCCTTTAAGCTACCTTGCATTATTAATCGATCTCCCTTCACCACTGATATTACCTATGGTGCCTTGGTGGCATGAATTTCATATTTTAAGTCCAACCTGAGGTCACATGAAAAGCCTTCTTAGGTGGAAGGTAATTAATATGTGTAGCAGAGATAATTTGAAATTGAAGGGCATGATGAATCTTTTTTGCAAGATTTTGAGAAGTTTCTGCAATGGCCCAACTAGAGATGTGATTCCTAGTAGTATAGTTTGGAAGCCATTATAAATTCTGATACGTGAGCACGGTTTCTCTATGGTCAAATATACTAATAGCTGTAACATTTCAATGTCAATGTCAATTCATCTCCTAAACCACTAGGTTATTCCAGTCTCTTCTTATGTTAAGTGCATGCCTTGAATGAACATAAATGCTGAGATTCTATAACCCAAACTCTCACCTTTCTGACACAAAGTCTCTTAATTTCACTAACTAAATTTTTCAATGATTTGGTCTGTAATCGCTTGCTGAATCATGAATCATCTGTATTGAGCCTTTCCACTTTGATAGCTCCTTACACAGTGGATGTCTCAACACTGTTACTGTGGTTCCTGTATAATTTCATGTATCAGGTTAGTCATATGGGTCACTTACCATGTTTGCAAAATATTCAAAGAAAATGATAATACTTCTGACACTACATATGGCACTGTACCTTTGGCTTAATTTAATTAGAATCCACTGTAATTGTTTTATAAGTCCTGCAACTAAGGCAGGCTACCCAGGAAAATATTTTGGTTTTTGATTGAAGAGGAAATAATTGTTCGAATACAGGAAATATTAATGTTATCTTTTATTTATTTATTTTGTGTTCTGTTACAGGGATGGAAACATACCTGTTTCTTTTATCCAGAAGTACTTGATGACGAAATTAGATCTCACCAGTGAATCTGAGGTTAGTGAATATCTTTCTCCAATTCTTAATTAGAGAAAATTTGACTGGTATGATTTAAATGTTTTCTATCAGCTTGAAGATTCAAATGAAACATGTCAAATATTTTCTTTGCTTTCAGTTATTTGAGTATAATCATATTTACCTTCGGTTATTTGGTCTGCTTCAAAATAACTAAATGTTCTAAGAACTAAGAGGGACATTATGTTACTTGGACATGCTCCATTTCTGAATGGATATAACACTAAATGATTAGTAAAGAAATCCTTGAAAATTCTAAAGCAACCCTGAACAAACTGTGCGTGCTTGTCTTTGAAACAACCATTCAATTGACTCCTTGGAATAGGGTACATCACAGCCTCATCTTATGGTGAAAAATGTTCCACTCATATTCTTGTGATGTTTTTGCAAACACCAAACGATAAAATGAAAGGGTTGTGAAACAGTTCATGTTTCTGTTTATTGAATGTTGCTTATTTAAAGTTTAGCATCTTAGTGAATCTATTGTTTGGTATATTTGCAGGTTGAGATTAAATGTATGGGACAACCAGTGATCCCCACCTTGCAACTGTATAATTTAGTTGATACGTGGCTGCAAACAACATCAACATCAGAACGAGTATCTGCAACTATTGGTTCCTCTGCAAAAGAGTTTGTGATGGTGCTCACATATGCTCGGAAGGTCCAGGACCTTCAATGACGTCATACCCGCCAAATATTCAACAATCTCAAATTATTCTTTGTATCTCAGCAGTGATAAAGTGCGGCTGCATCATCTGGCTTGTATATTATGAGAATGGTTACTTAACTTGCTTTCCTTGCAATAAATGCAATCATCATATTGATTGCAAGCTGCAGTGAGCCACAGCGGCGAAGGAGAATTAGGATTGAATTTCAAACCGCCTCTCCTTTATCAGCTATACAATTGCCGACACCCTTTGTAGCAAGGTGTTGTCTTGCCGGGTCTAGCTATTGCAATGATTGTAGAAGATAATTGTTATTCCATACGAGAATTTTGACGTACTCAATTTTCTGCTGCATGTTACTCAAGTTATTTCTTGCTATACGTGTATATTATGATTGACTTTGGTAGTATAACTTAGCACCATACCTCGTAAAGAAGCACTGGGGCTCATTCAGGGATCAAGAGAAAAGTGGTTAATTGATCTGAGTTTTCTTGCGTTTTAAAGATATCGTAGAATCTGAGCTTTTGCATCTTGTCGTGTTTAAGGATGCAATTTAAATTTAGGCTTGTATAGTGTTCAGGAAATGTCATATCAGATGAGAATCTTTGATGATCTTCATTAACAAGTTCCTACTCCTTGATTAGTCTTTCAGAACTATTAGAGAGTAGGTAGGTACACGCAGACAACAGTTAAGTTAAAATTAGCCAACCATTTTACAGATTTTTACATTATAAACCATAATGCATAAACAAGAACTTAATATAATGATCAAATCAATGTAAAACAGTTTCTCCTATCTTTCAACTTGTTAATGGAGTACCATAAAGTTAAAAGCGACATCCTTCAACCTTCCCTGTTCCATCCAAGCAACAAAGGAAATTAAGAATGATTAAATGCTCTTTTCTTTGCTCTCTAACCTTCTATTCTTTCCCCTTTACAATCCAACACAACAAAACATAGTGTAAGATTGGGTCTTCATGATCAAAGATAGCTCGATTGCCTGATAGAATATGAAACAGATCCAGAAGAAGAGAAAAATAGTTCAATTGCTGGTCGGTGGGTGCAACTCCATGAGCAGATTTACCCCACACATGAAATAATATTAACTCCAAGAAGTTTGTGGAGTTTACAATGCCAGAGTTGAAAATTTTGTAACCAACAGATACATAGGACGCACATATCAGAGTAAGACATACATCATGTATCAGGATGCAGAACCCAGATTTGACTTGAAATCCATGAATTTCTCTGTTGACTGTTGTGTGTCTAAAACTGATCATACAGAATTCCAGTGAGCTCAAAAACTGGACATAAAAGTCCCTATCCCATAAAAATGATTAAATATCATTAACCAGATCCCAGCTAAAGTTCACACAGCAAAAATTAATTGTTTCCATCAGGATGTTATTTCTCTGAGTCTTTCTTGCAAAAAATAACAGAACAGTTGTCCTGAGCATTCCCATTCGCAGAAACATGCTCAAAGGCTTACTTGAATTGCAGGTATGTAATGCATATTTTTATCTAAGCCGAGACAAGAAGGCCAGCTCAACTCAACTCTATTCCACGATCATCTAGGAATGGAATATGCTCTTAATCCTAAGTTGGCAGATGTAACAATTTCGACATCCTACAAGAGAAACATAGTGCCAATTAATTGAGAACTTTTAGAGCAATCAAATTCTAAATAAGTACTCGGATGGCAACCCACAGGCACACCAAAAAAAATATGATAGCATGGTACTGCAAAAAATGTATTATAGAATGATATCCATGTGTGTATCATATCTAGATGTTAAAGGTCCTCTAAAGGGCTAAAAAGCACAGCCTGTTGCGTTGACCATGGCATCAAGTCATCAACAATTCTTGTCTTACACATTGCAGTTTTCTTTTTTTATAATCTCAAAGAGTTCACCTAACATTTGGCAAAAGCAAGCACAACCTATGTATTACAGTTCTCTGACCATATGTATTGCATTCTCTCTCTATCCATATAAATAGACTGTGCTGTTACACTTGGGGAGTTTTTTCACTTTTCATTCAAATGAAAAGTCTGAACAATGGGCTTCCGACCATCTGGACCATTCAATTAATAGACTACAACAGGTGAATAGAACCAGAGACGCACAGAGAATTCAAATTCAAAAAGGAATGACTAATTTTACTAACATCAACATAGTTCAACTCAGTATATGCCTGTACAGATATATACGTATGCAAGCTTGACGATAACTAGATACGGCTTAAATATAAAAGCCATTAAAAAAAGCCATAAAATAAGGTTAATGTAATGAAAATCAACGAATCACAATGAGTAACTGGAATATGAAAACTAGTAAAAGCCATAGCATAGACAATGGCATTGCATTGAACGGGCAGAGCTGAACGCACAATTTTGTTCAAAGGAAAAGCCAGCTAACATTAGACAATAACTCCCGCATTTGTATTGAAATTCAAATCAAGGAAATGCCTCGCTCCAAATACACCAATCTCTGCAAATAAGAACTCCCCCGTTGAATAAGATCTCAGTATTTATCCATTCTTTATCAATGGAAGAAAAACATTTGTAACATTTGCAAACACAATATACTGTAACCAAAATATATATATATATTTAAAACGCTACACAATTACCAAGAAATGATCACTAAACCCGTCTGTAGCCAGCTCCGGTGGGGCTTCCGACAACAGAAAACATCCCATTATCACCAACCTCACCTTCATCATAATACAAATCTTCAGTTCCCCTGAACGCAGCATGTAATCCCACCAGGAAAGCCCCAATCAAGAGCGAAACCAACACGTTCAACCACACGTCCGTCAAAGCCAGAGCTACAATCGTAACGACACCGAGAATTCCCAAAACCACACGATCATCCACCTGACGGCTGAATATTTCCAAGGGCTGGTCGCGACAGAAGTAGAGGAAGAACCACGCGACGAAGACGATTAAAAACACGATCATTGAAACCGGATGCCATAAGAGACTGAGAAAGAGGATGACGAGGATGATCATGGCGTAATTAACACGGAAGTATGAGAGGTTCCGCTGTAAGTGGATAGTAGCTTCGCCGAAGGAGTAGGGGCGCGTGAGATAGTGGAAATCTAAGAGTTGAGCCCATGGGCGGCGAGTGGAGAAGACGGAGCGGGTAGTGACTCTAGCGCGTGATAGGAACGCAGTGTTGGCGGGAACGGAGGTCCGGGAGGAGGTGGAAGGAAGTGAACCGTAGGCAGCTGGGTATTGTGAAGACATTGGGTGAAGAATGAGCGAATTAGGGATGGAACAGGTGTAGAGAATTAATTAGAAACCCTAATTTGAAGATCTGAACCGAAATGACTTGAATTTTTGTGTCATGTGTTAAGAGTCCGCACTGCAGAGGAAGTAAGAGCTAAAGAAGGAGAACTTTAGACGTGCTTCTTGTTGAAGCATTAGCAAAACGCATTCGAGAAGGCTACGACGCCGTTTAAATGATTACGTAGAGATGGGGCCAACGTCGCAACGTTCAGGGCAACACCGTTCCAACACTAGGTAAAATTAGTATATTGTACCACAAATTAATGTAATTAAAATAAAACTAAAGCAAAGCTAGCATTTAATAAACTGGTTTTGCGTCTGCGCTCTCCTTGTAGTCTTTTATCATTTGACAAATGATTCAAAGAGTAGAACGTATTCAGATATGTCAATCTCAACTCTTACACATCATGAAAGAACCTATAAGCTTTGATGTCTTCTATGATAAACCTTACTGCACCAATGCAACCCAGTACAGCAACAACAGAAAACCAGAAAGCTATTACCACGTTAAGGATCTGCATTGAGCGCCTAAGTTTTTTGTCTTTGGGCATTCTTCCAGCTTTCAGATAAGCTATGGCAGGGAAAATAAAGTCCAGAGGAGTGAACCCAGTGGCACCACAGATGGACACAAAATCTCCGAAAAAAGGCATTGCTGCGGCAACGAGGGTAACAAGAACGATGTAAATAGAGGTGAAAGCAAGACGGATGAAGTGATTTCTCAGAGGACAAAGGCTAGCAGTCGCAGACTTGTTGGACAACATTCTTTCCTCAAAGTAGGCATACGTAGGCCTGCAATATATCTGATCAAATAAATCCATTATTAGTGAATAAATTCAAATTACAGTAATAGTTTTGTTTAAGAGGTTATTTGGAGCAAGTATCATTCAAACCTGAAGCTGCCAGCGGCAATGACAATTTAATCATAACGAAAAAAGGTCATGCAATGTGGTTTATTAAAATAAAGGCAGGGCAGGTAAGCTCGTTGATTGAACTAGAATTCTTCTTCGGAGGGGGCAACATTGCTAATGAATTAACTTCTCTTATAAATATCATACTATTTCAAGTATTTTTTTTTCTCGTGGATCAATCACATAGATAATCTGACTCAAGATGAAAACACCAAATAAAATCATAATGCTGTACATACCTAGAAAAACTAGTCTCTTAGTCAGGTATTACAAAACAATTAAGGAATACTACCTGATAGCATCCTGATATTTGAACTACGGCAAAGAGATTAGCCATGACAATTGTCCATTCTGGAACAGTTAGCGAAGCCAAGATGTAAGGCTGGACTTCTGATCCAAAAGCCCAGTATCCACAAAAGGCCAATTGCCAGTAAGTCAATACAATTACCCCGTATGCTGCCGATACACCTTTATACATATTGCTTTTAGCAGGTTCCCTCACAGTGTTCTGGAAAGAGTGATCAATTAATGATCATGTAAAAAGGTAAGGACTATGTGTATATAATAGAAAAAACAAGAGCATTCCAAACATTTTGACTACAATAAAATTGAAAAAGAAAAAAAGAACCAGAAAATAAGAAAACAAGAATCAATTAGTCAATTATAAGTATGATTGATTGTTGACTGGTGAACCTGTATTTCTGGAAGCATTGCATCTCCAAATGAGAATGCAATTGACCCAAGGGCACTAAATGCTTTAAATTTCTTAGAAGAGGAGCTCCCATGCAAACTGTAACTGATTGATTCTCTATTGATCTTTTTCCCTACAACAGAAAAAAAATGGCAAGATGGATTATTTTGTTGAGTTTAGAAACTGATAGAATTTATGAATCCATAAACAGAACAAAGTTATGAACTAATTCCAACCTTACCGTTGTATATTGTCACACCAATTGTTGTACCAGCAAAGCCAATTGTGCTGAAAGTGCACAATGCATTGACCCATCGTAATGAGTGGATATTAGGGAGCTGAGAGAGGAAAAGCTCGAAGGCTCCAAAGAAAATAATGAAATGCTGCAAAGTTAGGGTGCCATCCGTGTGATAGTATTTGTAAACTGCCTGCAGAAGAAAGGTACACAAGAACCCACATAAGCAAAGGGAGGAGAAAGGAGGGGAAACAAATATGATGCGTAAAGGCTTATATTACTGGTTGAATCACTGAAGAAAATCTGGTCAGATGTTGGCTAACCTTTAGGCTACTGCCTGCAGCAATTTGAATGGCAATATTATTGCCCAAAGAAGCTACCTGCTGAAAAAATGCAATAGACCAGTAACCCCAGAATCCTTCAACAACCAGAAAAGAATATTATAACCAAAACATGCTGTTTGATGTTAGATTTCAATTCATCACTGAAGTGCTGACTTTGATTAGGATTAAATCCCCAAATATCTTAAGAAATGAATGGGAATTCTATCCAGCTCTGTGCTTGTTTGTATTTTGGAGATGAAGTTGAGTGTCCTCGATTGTAACATTATAATCTTCTCAAACAAGCAGTCTAGATTTAAATCAAAGTGGAAAATGTAAAGAGCAGAGCATCTACACAGTTACGTAGGTATAGCAATATATTTGAAGTATTAAACACCTTGGATAAAATATACCCAAGGTAAACAACTAAAAGTATTGGATGATGTTACTGCTAAAATAATCTGAAGTAATAATATCCTTGCACACAAGGATATCTAAAAAAGAAGAAAGTATCACATCGATCAAAAAGTATTTACTTAATCAAGGTATATTGACTTAATCAAAGTAGAAGTGCAGATTTTCTCTGGAAACAAAGTCCATTAATTCTACCTCCCAGAATCACTTAATTTTGATTTCATATAAGTTCACAAAAATTGGACAGTATGAAAACCAAGGCATGTTAAAAAGTTTCATTTCCACGAAAATTCCAGATTGAGGAGCACGAACCACTTGGCAGACTAAAGCTGATTTGACAATCGAATTAAACCTCAATCCACGTTAAAACTGTAAGATAAGAACTAAAGAAACAAAACCGAGGGGGATAACACCAACCAAAGATGCTTTCGGCGAGATGCCTGTAAGTAATCTGCTTGTTTCCGTTCCATTTCCACAAAGCTGCAATCAACAAGCTAGAATACCACGTTGCCAGGGTTCCTCCCACCAAACTGCTAACACCTGAATTCAATCAAATTTCCAGAAAAGTGCTTTTGAAAGGGAATTTTTTTTTATTATACAGGAAACAAATGCCGAATTACCTAGTGGCCAACCAAGAGAGGCGAGAGCGAAAGGCAAAGGAGCGTAAGCAGCTGGTGTAGCAATGGTTGTGGCCACGTGGAAAGCCGCGTGTTTCCACGTCCCTTTGCCTTCATGGCTTGTCGTTGTTAAATCTCTTCCTCCCTCGTGAACGCTAATCTTTTTCTCTTCTTCAGCCGTTGCTGAAGGATTTGATGATTCTTGAGTGAGTTCCATTTCTCGCCGTCTCCTACCCTCTCCTGCAACTTGTTGGTAAGTGTGTGAGGTAGCGGTCGAGACTGAAGATAAGAGACGTCCATTACTAAGAAATTGAAATTGTAAGCTTTATTTTCTTCTTGTTTGACTATGGGGTCACAGAAAGATGAATGATTGGAAGCTTTCCAGTCGACGCGCTGATGATGAACGATTTGGATGATGAAAGACGCTCCGGAGGAACTTCGAATTTTTATTTTATAAGTTTGTATCCTTTCTCACAGGAAAGTACAAAGATATCCTCGTCTAATGTAAGAACAAAACTTAAATCTGTCACAAATGACACGTTGGATTTACCAGATTCTCTTTTATTTGCAGTGGTAGGCTGGTAGCCTCTCTAGGCTAAAACAAAACACACCCCCCGGTTGTTTGCTGACGCGGCTCGATTAATTTATTAGTCAATAAACCGACCCATTGCCAAAACCCCTCAAAAAAATTGTTGTAGATTTTTCTAATTCATCGATCGATTCGTCTTTCGGTTTCTTTACAACGCAGCAATGGTTTACATAACTTCGTGGGACGATTTCGTTGAGCGATCCGTGCAGTTGTACAAAGCCGATCCCCGATCTGTATGTTACCTTTTTTTTTCTCCCTTTTTTATTAAAAAAAAACAATTGCTTTAACCTTCCGTTTGATGCCGAGAATTATAAGAAAATTACGGAAGAATTGATTCTGAATTTGATTCTTTACTTCTATTTTTATTTTTTTGAAATGTTAACCAGCCAATGTGGAGTAAAACGTTTTTGCCTTCCTCGTCCTCAAAATAATAGAATCTAATTCTGCTTAATATACGAGGTTAACTGTACTTTTTTTTTAATTTTTGTTGATTTTTTTGATCTGATTTGGGATGGAGACGAGGCATTGCATGAAGTATCGGCATTGCAATCGTAAATTGGGTTCTCAAAATCACTAATAGCAAACAGGCATGAATTACGTGTGCTTCTTGTTCTCTTTTGGCAGATTACTGCTTACAATTGTTATTAGTTTATATTTAATGCTGTAGTCAAACAATGCAGGTTGACTTTTGCCTTTATGTGCAATGAATGTTGAGGTTTTGAGTTTGAGTTAGCTCAATTTGTGCTTATGTTTGGCAGTCTAAGTTGGATTGGATGTTTTTGGATTATAATTATATGTGGAATCAGAAAAAGTTTTGCCGTTGCGATTGTCAGTTACGGATTAACGGAAATGACCATATCTCTTTATTAGCTCTATATTTTTCAACTTGCTGCCCCTATTGTGTTTTAGTCTAGTCCAGGGATCAATATGCTAATGATCATCTTTCTCCATGTTATGGCAAGATGCCTAGCTTGGTGACATATGGTAGGATTTGGTTTATGTACTAGCTCTGGTAAAAGGAAGAAATGGCCTCTTTTTCTTTTTGGGTAGATTGTCTTAATTTTTATCGTACGGTGAGGAATTGTATAGCACATCTTCTGCTTCAATTATTTTCATGAGATGGGACGGGCTGAGCACAACAGAATTTGAATTGGTTGTGAGAGTTTATGAGCAAGTACTTGGGTAGGCAACCCAGTCTAGTAATTTCTTCTATCAGCATAGATGGAACGAGCTGAATTCATTACACTGTAAGCTGAAAGCTTTGGAGCTTGGAATTCTCTTCTTTCAGATTATGGTAAAGTGATTTTTTTATGGATATGTAAGTTAATGTCCTTGAGACCATAATGCAATTTCCTCATGCTGCAGTTTTGTTAATTTTGTCGTGGATACTTAGGTTGTTCTTTTTATTTATCAATGTGTGGCAACAAGTGTTGTCTGTCATACTAGTTATGCTTTTGGAGGGCTATATGTGTTTGAAACTGAGATTATATATTTTCTTTCTGGTTGGTCAGTTTTCTGGTTTTAAGGAGTTTCTAGCAGAAGAGAACATTCTCTTTTATTAACTGATCAGATGTTTTGGCTCCATTTTTAACTCTGTGTATCTTCTTTTTCACTTGCCTTATGCCTGAAGTATTAATGTAGGACGAGGTAGTTCACTTGATGATTACTGGTTGCAGATTCATGTTTATGTTAGGTGTTTGTTGTGAGAAGTCATAACATGTTCCCATTGCTGAAGAAACTTCAAGTTTTGCCAATGCTTGTAACCAAAAATCAGTTTTGTTGATAACTTGTGTAGGTGTATGGTTGATGGAACCTTGGAGAAAGTTGACAGGACATCACTGGGAAAACAAATTTAGAACAAGTATTTTACAAAGGAATTATGCATTAATGGATTTTACACAAGCAATTTCAAATTATTCATTATTACATATATATGTTCAAGCTCACAAGTTAAATAATACCTGTATACAATCCTCAAAGCCCTTGCATATTGGTATGGGGCACTTCAAAACCTGAGGAGCTTTAAAGCTATCATAAGCAGTGCTAATAATCCACTTTATGTTCTAAAGGGTCAAAGAGACAGTGTTATCAGAACATAAAAGGAAAACTCTGTAAATTCTTATATGTGCCAATAATTCATTTCAGGCATGCATTCTTCTAAGTCAAAGAGTCTTTTTATCTCCTGGCATGTGGGGCACTTCAAAACCTGAGGAGCTTTAAAGATATCATGAGCAGTGCTAATAATTCAATTTATGTTCTAAAGGGTCAAAAAGACAGCATCATCAGAACATGAAGGAAAGCTACAGAAATTCTTCTACATGCCAATAATTCATTTCAGGCATACATTCTTCCAAGTCGAAGAATCTTTTTTTCACTAGCCAAGAAGCATCCACTTATTGCCAAACAAACAATATCCAACCCTGGCTTTCTTACTATGGTTAGATTACACAAATTTATTCATTACGCAAGAAGATAGACAAGACTTTAGGCATTCAAGGACGTTTGCATGAATTACCTCCAAGTGAGTGAGGTAGTAATTGGATGATAATGTGTGTTCTCTTGTTCATACACAAGTTTGTCAACGTGAAATTTTTTAGCCTTGAAAGCTGAGCGGTAATTCTTCTTGTATACATGAGTAATATCAGCTTTAGCTCATTAGATGCTACTTAGTAACAATGTGAAATTTCTTACCATGCTACTTATCCCAACAGGTTTGTTATTAACCAGGATTGACTTGTCCTGACATTAGGACAACATCATGAACGCATACACAGACATGGGAGCACACCTACAGTTACATGCATGCATTTGAGGTGTAAATATATCTGAAACTGTACTCTTCTGCAAATAGTTGATTATCCGTACATGATTCCAAGTTTTTGTGTTTCTATATTTCTTTGTGCCAGTGTCTCAAGCATAAGATGGACCAAGCACAGGATACTAAGAAGATGGAGAAACTGAACAACATATTTTTTGCCTTGATGGCCCGGGGCCCTGATGGTAACATCTTTCTCTAAACTATTTTGTCCAAACTCTGGTTGCATTTTAACATCCCATGAACAAAATCATTTTTGAATTGGTTTATTAATGAATATATTAAATATACGCTATGGAAAATCCATTGATCGATTTTATTTGCGTGCCTGCACAATCCTGCCTTTTAACATATTTTTAATGTTTCCATCCCAGGAAGCTTCAAGCTGCAAATGAGTGTTTCTTGGAACAATGTTTTCCACTTGTTATGGTTCTTTGTGGAATATTAATTTCAGATTTGTATCTTGACTGGATCAAGTTGTACCAATTGTTAACTCTACTTCTTTTTTATATAGTGGACCTGTCGGAAGTCACAGGGAAAGAACAAATGGAAGCACAGCCAGCGAAGAAAGGAAGGGGACGAAAACAGTGACCTCCATGGCTACTAGATAGACAAATAGTCCTTGACCAAATCTCCCGGACACTTGGTTCACTTGACAGTATTTTTGCAACTTCATTTCCAACTCAAATTTTGCTGAAAACATTCCAATCTAAAATTTCAAGAGAATTTCTATATCGTGGACATGAGGTTAATCTATCTTCTTCATCATTCATAAGGTCAATTTGAGGTTGCAGCGTGTTCCTATCCACCATGTATGACATGTCACTTATCTTACAGGTAATCCTGATATTCTTTTGTAAATTGTGAAACGATATTCAGCCACCAGAACCGAAGAAAGCTGCAATGCAAAAGCATTCATGTTTCTTCAGTTGAAAATGGGATATATCCGGGCGTGTTGATGCTAGCCATTATTGACCATCAGTTGTTCTAAAGAGTCTGCAAGAGTGCTAAGGTACGCATACATTACCGAGAGCAGGTGAGTCCGTGTGCGTATTATTATTTTTGCGGCCTCCAGAAGTTTTGCGGCGCAAGAATGTAACATGTCGGCAGTTATGCTGGGACTCGGTTTGAAGAGTAGAATCCCATGTAAAAGCGTAACTGCAGGTGTTGAATTATTTCATTTGTCTTGCTCTGTGGGCGAGCCTGTCGGCTTGAATGCATGATGTTGTTGACTATTCCCCTACATAACGGCTCTGCCTCTGCCTGCGACCAGCTCAAAGACATAAATTAGCTTAACGTCTGAATAGTGGTTTTGTAATTCCAACAAAACTAGGCCTAACAACGGCATGCATGCAATAAAAGTTAAATCTTTGATTCTCTCCTCAAAGGCAGTGCACAAGCTTGATCAAATGTGTTTTGGATTTTAAGTTCGAGCAATGTAACACTCCGTGTCCGTCTCCTGTAACATTTTTGTTTTTCCCAACAGGAAGCACTTTCTTCTTTTAAGTATGAAACAAACTCATTGATCAGTAAAACACATCCCAGATACAGTTTGTCTAAACAAGCAATTTTTTTAATACATTATTACATAAACACTAGTAACATACATTGTAAATAAAAATTTTCTGGAATTGAGAGTTCAGATATAGACTATCAAGACCTAGATATCTGAATCAAGCAAAATTTTCTCTTACAATATTAGAGAAAAAATTCTCCAAATTCGTGGGACTCTCTGACGGTGGAATGCCTTGGTTCTTGCCACTTTGTTCACAAGCAAATTGAACGTCAAAAGTCCCTAATACCAAATTACGCTCTTCTGTTCTAATCATGGCAGTACCTCCATTATCTCATCAAATTCTAATGCACGTCCTCAGTACTCGGATCCAAATGCAAACCCACTTTACTTTTTAATGCTTTAGCCCACTCAAATGTTTGCGTGTAAAGTCTGTCGCAAAAAAAGCCTGTTAAATTCTCCCCCCCTGAGAAAGAAGAATATTAGATAAAAGTTGCAGGAAAATTGTTCTTCAATTTGATGGACAGACGGACAGAATGTTTTCGGTGGGATTGAGCCAAGACAGAGTGCATTTCTCTATCAGCGCATGCAACTTCAGAAATGGTGGGAATAGCAGACCATGCAATTTATGCAAAACAAACGGTACAAGATCCTGCTTTTGTGGCTGCACTTTATTGGGTAAAGTTATCCCCCCCCACAAAGTTACGTGGAAATTTCTAGCATTAATGGATGATTAATCCTTGGAAAACCTTGCTGTACTGCTGCTTTCACTTCCCACTTTTGTTTGCTCGTCAATACATGCATGCTTTGATTCCTTCTTTCTTTTTCCTTCCTTCGCTTTCATTTGCCTTTTTATCTTCCCCATGCAAACAGTAACCCCATTACAATGCTGATTGCTGTGAGGCGAGAATGCGTGAAATTGTATTTCATTCACACCAATTTATCTGGAATTGTTAGTATTCTGCTCAGTCTCCATTATCTGATACAGTAGAGAACGTGAACAGACACGAGCGATCTTTTTCCCCCATTAAAAGCAGAAGGAAATATTATGTCGAAGAATTTGCTTTTGCATTTGGATACGACCAATGGTGAATGTTGAATGAAACACGTTGTGCACCGTGAAGCTCAAACTCCTAACTAATAAACTTTCTAAAACATGGAGTCTGAAATTTTATAACTGTTTGTTTTTATTAGTGTATAAGAGAAAGTAAAAGAATTCTTAAAAGAATACAAATTTATTTATTTGTTTAAAAAAAAACAAATTTTTTTTGAGAATCTTTATTTCTTCACCTTTGGGTGAAAAATCTTCTTTCTTCTAAAATAAATAAATTTTAATTTTATACCCTTAGTTTATATATTTTAACGTAAATTTTTTATTTTTAAAATCAAACACATGCTTAATTTGCAATCGTGATTAGTGCCGATTAACAAAAATTAAGAAATGTGTAAGTACTAAAGTTATAATAAAACAAAAGTTACTTCTATTAATTTTTTTTATCATATTTTTTTCAAATTTTTTATTATATATTATAATATCCCATTTTATATTTGTATAAAATATATAAATTTAAAACTTGATAATTGTAACTTATAAGATATAATTTAAATCGAACTTAATAATATTAAATGATAATATTAGTGCAATTTTGGTGTTTTTTTTATCAACGTATCGTTATTATATATATTTAAATTACGATAATTATTTACAAAAAAATCAAATGTACAAAAATATTTTCATTAAAATTACATATATTAAATAAAGACTTCGGTTTGAGATTCTTTGTGATTTGGAAGCAAATAAATAAAGAGTTTAGTGGGCACTAATTTTATTAAATAAATATATATTTTTACTAATTTTATCACACGGTATTTACAATTTCAGTTTCAAATAAAGACTAAATTTTCACTAAAATTGTCCTTGTCTTGAAAACATAAACCGATTTAAATTGGTACCACCAAGACTGCCACGTAAACAACCCTAATGCAGTGGGGGGGGTTTTATTCAATTGTGAAAATATTTGTGTTTATTGTATTTAAGAAAAAGTTTAGGGGATACTTTGATATATACCAACATTTGCTTTGGTAGCTGGTAAAATACAAGTTGCTCCCCCGTTTTCAGCTTAACACAAAATCTACTAAAGAATTATACTAATTTTTTGAAGTAGACGATGACGAGAGAGAGATATGAAAGAGTGCTTAGGTAGTAAAAGTGAATGGCATTGGGACCTGGATGGACCCCACGCCCTGTCAATCACCGACCTAACCATGTTCCCCCCCACACCCCCAGCGCAAGATAGCAAGTGACGACAGACTTTTGTAGTCAAAGCAAGCGCCCACAGACACATTGGAGTGCGTGTTGGACATCAAGGGCACTCAATTTTACACGTGGCGTATTCAGGTTGGGTAGAAGTCGCAACGACGGCTATAGATGAGAGGAGGACGGGGGCATTTCCTTGTTTAAAATTTGAAAACTGCCCCGGATGTGGGTCCAAGCTATCGCCGAACATTTTGACAAGGCGAAGCCAAAGACAAAGCCGAAGACCGCGTTCGATAGATACAGAAGGGAAAGGAAAGGATGAAAATAATTACTTGAAAACAACGGAAAACAGCGGCTTGACAGTAGTAGTAGTAGTAGTAGTAGTAGTAAAGCATCAGCTTCGGATTGCTGCCCATTGGCATGCCATGGCTGTAGCCAACTGCCTGGCCCTTTGGTTTTAGACTTTGGCTTTTACAATTTTTTCTAAAAAAAACTTATAATACCATCAAAACTAAATTTAGATGAAAATATTTGTAAAAGAATTATAAAAATAATAATAAATAAAAATATTTAATAATTTTAATAAATAAATTATAAACAAATTTTGTAATATAAATTGATATAATTTTTTTTTATTTATAATATAAATTTATTTACAATTATTTTTTTATTATATTTATTTCTTAAATAGATAAATAAATTTGATATTGATTGATATGGGTACGGTATATTATTATTCGTGTTAATATTTTAAGTTTAATTATTTTTTTTGAATTTGTTATTAAAATATAAAATACTTTTTATTTTTTATTTTATTACGTCAAATATAAAATTGTAAATAGAAAAAAATTATTTTTATTTTAAATATTATTTATTTTAAATTTTATAATTTTAATTTTAAATTAAAAATATAAAAATAAAATAAAAAATGCGGACAACTGTGCCTCCATGCTGGTAGCAAACCCCACTTATTAAAGTCCAAAGCAACAAAAAACTAATAAGATAATGACATTAAGATCCCTGAAACTTTTATTAGATAAGATAGTAATTCATTAATTGATACTAAATAAGTTCTTAATCCGTAATAAAATAATCAAAATACTCCTTGTTGTTGAGAGAGATTCAATACCACAATGTTGTTTGATCATTTATGCAAGAGTCAAGGATTTATTTCATATAAATACAAAATTTTGTCCTTATTTGATAGTATTCAAGGACCCAAATGTCATTACATCAAACAAGCACAGGTTAACAGTAAAAGACAAAAGATGATGTCACAACATAACAAAAAATTATTGCATTAGTGGAAGTGGACGAGGTTAAAGTGAAGTCGAAATGGCTGTCTTATAAAAGAAGCTTTTAATGGAAGCGTTGAGACAGAGAGGAAGAGGAAGAGAAACCAGGAAGAAACACGAGACAAAAAGGGTAAAACCAATAACCAAGAGGTCTCCGAAGTAGGACCCACTCTCACATCTGTGATTGAGACGGCAGTTTCATTTCATTTCATTTAACATTTCTCTGACTTCTCTGCCTGTCGCTTGGCTCTTTCCATTGGCTAATTGCATTAGCAGCATTGGCCTCTTTATTTAAATGCGTCTTACCTTTAATTTTTTATTCTCTTCTCTCTCTCTCTGTAGGAAGTTTGCGTCGCAGCAGTCTATTATCATTATAATAATAACAACTGAAAATAAATTGAATTTTGTATTCACACGGTGGTGTGTGAATTCTCCAGCGAACCAAAGTCTTCTCTTTCACACCTTTGAATGTCAAAAATGGACATGGGATGAAGGAGAAGAATCTAGGGTTTGACAGTAACAAGTCCAACAGAGGTCCGTTCTTTGGTGCTTTTTCTAATTATTCTTTCTTTTAACTCTTTGTGTTTGTTGGTTTCTTCCTTCAAATATCTACTTTTCTGTTTGAATCCTTATATGGCGTTGTTTCCTTCTTTCTGAATTGATTTTCTTAGACTCGGTCGAGTCTGATCTTTTGGGTCGCTTAATTTGCAAACTTTTGGCATTTGGGAAGTTAAATTTCTTGAAATTTTGATTGGAAACTTCTGTGTGCGTCTTTGGGTTATCTAAAAAATGGAAATTTAACTTTCTTGGGTTTTCATTTTCTCTTAAAGATCTTTTTTTCTTAACTGTAAAAGCTTGAGTTCTTTGGAGTATTTATGGTGTGTTTTGGTTTGGCCTTTTCGGTTTTGGGGAATTAGGGTTTTTTTTAGGGGGTTAACATGGAGGAGGTTGAAGAAGCAAACAAGGCTGCTGTTGATAGTTGCCACAGAGTTATAAGTTTACTGTCACAGCCCCAAAATCAAGCTCAGTATAGGAATTTAATGGTGGAAACCGGGGAAGCTGTTTTTAGGTTTAAGAAAGTTGTTTCTCTTCTCAACACTGGTTTGGGTCATGCAAGGGTAAGAAAGCTCAAGAAGTTACCGGCGCCGGTTAACAAATCCATACTCTTAGATAATCCTCACAATAGAGCAGCTGAAATTCCATCCAAAAATCTACAAATTTTCCAATCTAGTTTTCATGAAAACCAAATTCAAGAAATGGGATCACTTTCTAAAAGTTCGCTATCTCTGGGTAACCCATCCTTGGAATTGATCTCAAATGGTAAAAACCATCTGCAACTTGCCCAGCAAACACCTTCATCACACTATCATTTCCTCCAACAACAACAGCTACAACAGAGGTTGCAACTCCAGCAGCAACAGCAGCAGCAAATGAAGCTTCAAGCTGAAATGATGCTTAGAAAGAGCAATAGTGGCGTTAGTCTGAATTTTGATAGCTCTAGCTGCACACCCACTGTGTCATCCACCAGATCTTTCATTTCTTCCTTGAGTATGGATGGTAGTGTGGCCAATTTGGATGGGAGTGCCTTCCAGTTGATTGGGGCACCTCCTTCTTCTGATCAGAGTTCACAACAACACAAGAGGAAGTGTTCTGGAAGGGGGGAAGATGGGACTTTGAAATGTGGAAGCAGTGGTAGATGTCATTGCTCAAAGAAGAGGTTAGCTTATTTGCCCTTTCATTGTATCCACTTTTGCTTTATTGCTAACTTGCAATTTTTTTTTACTAACAGTTGCTTCATTGGTTGCTTATTGACAGGAAGCATAGGGTGAAGAGGTCAATCAAGGTACCTGCTATTAGCAACAAGCTTGCAGATATCCCCCCTGATGATTATTCATGGAGGAAGTATGGTCAGAAGCCAATTAAAGGTTCTCCTCACCCTAGGTATATTCAACTTTTGATTAATTTGCAAGAAATGTCTATAAATTTTCTTTATAATTTGTGCTATGCTTCTGTGTATTTTCTGCTTTCAACCGATTTATGGTTCGGTGTGAATACAGGAACTTGTAATTTGAAACAGAATAATTCAGTACGGTAATGTGAATTGATAAAAGAAATTTAATTTTTTGATTCATGGGGAAGTGTTGTAGTTGACAAGAGATGAACACATTTTTCCTTCTCTCTTCATGCACTTAAAGGCAACATTATGTGTACCCTCCGTGGTTGGTATGTTTGATAAACCATTGATGCCTTTGTGAGTGGTTACTTTTATGCAAGTTGTTACCCTTGAATTATGATAAGGTTAGACGTCACGCTGTCCCTATTTGAATGTTTTGGTGCTGCATCTGTTTTTACTGAATTGATAGATGCACTTCCATGGATATTTGAAAATAAATGTCAGGGTCAAGTGTGGAAGTTTTGTCTCCTAAGGTAGTGTTTGGTTATCAGTAAGCTTTTAGGTGCACTTACAAGCGTCTTGGATAACAGTGTTTAAGGAAGTGTGAATTTGAAGTATCACGATACAACTTACAGGCCTCTTGTGAATTTGTGCAGGGGATATTACAAATGTAGCAGCATGAGAGGTTGCCCTGCCAGGAAGCATGTAGAAAGGTGCTTAGAAGATCCGGCCATGCTTATTGTTACCTATGAAGGCGAGCACAACCACCCAGGGTTACCTGCTCAATCTGCCACCTCATAAACTTCCTGACAGTGAGATCATTTCAAGCCCTTGGAAGTTGAATTTATTGAAACCTTGTTTGTGTTTGGCTTGAATTGCCCCTGTACATATTTTGCATGGTTCCAACTTCAATCATGGGGAAATATTTAGAGCAGTTTTTTTGGCTTTGGAGGGTTAGCTTTCCAAGCTCTTAGCAATTTGGCTGCAGCAGGCTTGAAGCCTTGCGCCAGACCAAAAATAAAAAAAATTAAAAAAAAATTGTGGGATTGGGGTTTCGAATTGTAAGAACTTGTTCATCTTTTGTGGCAATCAATGGTTTAGAGTTCAGAGTTTCATTGAAGTAGGTGGAATGGTGCCAGTATAATAAATTGACTAACTTCAGAATTTTGTTATCTGGGTGGAATTTTATGACATAGCAATAAATAGTAGTTGTTGAGGACTAGGTTGATTACTTGATTATACTGTGTACTAGTATAGAACATTTGTTATATGAGTGATGTTGAGAAGTTTGGTAGGAAGTCAAGGTGCTTGAAATTTTTTCATGAGAGGACTCATGATTGAGCTGTGCTGTTACAACTAAGTTATGTGCTAGAAGTCAAATTAAAATTCTTCACACTTTAACAAAGACTTGAGTGTTGATGTTTCATTTCTCTGTCTCCTCCTTGTTGGACGTATGATTGGCATATTATTTAGAAGAGTTTGGTATATGTCTTAGATTTAATAATATTTTGAATATTTGATATATTTGTATTATGATATATATATGTATATTATTTGATCATTTTATTATTACATATTTGTGTGTTTAACAAATATAATAATGTTCTTAAAATAGTAAGTTTAATCAGTTTGATATTATTCTTAAGTATCTTTAGTTAAGTATTGTTGTGAATAGAATAATAATAATAATAATGTATAAAAATTAATATGTATAATGATTGATAATAACATATGTATGTTTGATAAGACATATTAAGTCAAATATATCGGTACAAGTTAGTGAGTTAATGAGTATTTAAATTTAGGGTTATTATTGTTTTTGCGACAAAGAATGTTATATTTTGATATTTTTAAATGTTATTTGTAATAAGATATATTATAAAAAAAAATCAAATATGTTATAACTTGTGTAAAAAGATATATGTGATTAATATAAATTTTATTTTTTTTATATAATGAAAGTGATATTTTAAATCATTTAATCAAGTGAGACTGAAAATGTAAAGTTACATTTAAATAAATTAATATGTAATATTAATTTTATTTTATTAGAATAAATTTATTGATAATATTAAAGAAATATAAAATTAAATTATACAATAATGACATATTTTATATCTCTGTTTAATTAAGATACGTAGAATAAAGAAATTAAATTATATAAATATTAGTTACAAATGAGGTGATATTAAATTAGTGACATTCTTAGCACTGAAGTAGTTATAATATATTTGTATATATTTAAAAGATAAACTATATATTTGTGTATTTTTTACTGCATATATGTATTGATTTGCTTAAAAGAATAGCAATCTAGTATGGGTAAGAAAAATGAGTTAAAAGTAGTCAATTTGTCTGGGGTTTTGTATCTATCATTTTTTAACAAAGTCTTTGCATGCTAGTTTCTATCCGTGTTGTTTCTTTCCTGTCCATTGCAACAATGCATGTGGATTATAAGATGGACCAACATGGGCAATCTCCAATCGTTCTTTGGTGCATTGCTATTATATTCATGCGTCTAATCTCAAATGCTATCCATTGTGGTGGCTAGGATTAGCATGAGGTTTGGATATGATCCCGCGCCTGTCTATTGTGGTTAGATTTTATGTACCATGTAATTTTCTTCTTCTTCCTTAAAAAAAAAGGTCAAATGTGTTATGACTGTAAAAATAGTGACATATGTTGAATGTGGCAAGACTAATGTTTCAAAGTAACACTAATGATTTGTGAAACCTTCATTAACAAGTATGATTAGCCATGATCAGACTCAGACCAGCTAACAATCTTTGTATTGTTAGTTGTGGACTGAGATTGCCCCATCAGGAATATTACATCATAACCATGAAGAATTCTAACGAGGAATTCTTTGAATTCTTCAAGTTAAATCCTAGGCAAGGCATTAAGCAAGTAACCTTTCATTATCTTTTGCCTACGAGTATTGCTTCTCAAACAAATTGTTAATGACTTAGCTTCTTCCCTTGACGAGATAACATAATATGGTTTGTTATTTTCTGGTTTTCAATAATAGAGCAAGTACTGTAGTTGGGGTGCATGGGAAGCTCTAAAATAGTTGACCCACCCGGTGTTAACAAGTCTGGGACTGAAATCAATTGGGTTTAACGTGAAATAAAGGAGAAAAGGACTGGAATACGTCATATTGGGTGATGAGCGGTGGCAATTTATGCATCCAAGGTGGTTTGTTTGCATTCCGCAAGTTCACATCGGTAAGCTGCCGAAGTCTTTTAATACGGTGTCACTGTCAGCAAGAGTTGGAACCACCGATCGTCGCCTTCTGCCGTTCTCTCGTTTAAGATACAAATAAATTCAGTTTCTATGGTGAGTGGGATCTAGTGGGCCCTTTACTTACTCAGTGAGAAACCCATTTACCACCTTTTTTCAGAGTCACATAAAATAATTTAGAATTGTCTTAGGTTTCCTGAAATTTTATTCATAAAAATTACCAAGGATCCTGACATGATTTTGAAGATGGTACAAATAACTTGTGCCGAAGATTTTCCGAAACTTTGAAAGCAGTTGATTCCCAATTGATTTCAATCTGAACCAACGCCCACCCTTTTGGTTTTGGATCACCCATCTCTCTCTTTGCAGCTTCAAAGATTTTGTCTTTGCACATTCCTGCGTATCATTCTTTAACACCTTCATTGCATCGATGGATGAACATTCTAAAATATTTTTTTTTATGATTTAATTATAATCATAATTTGGTGCCTTGTATGATTTATTTTTAATAGTTACACCATTTTTGTTTTAAAAAAGAGGATAACTTAAATTTGATTTGTTCTTAACTTAATCTATAAATCTCTCAATAAATTAAACTAATCATTAATATGGGCCGGTTATCTAATCACTAATGTTTAGATATATTTATGTTCTAACATATAAATGAAAAAAATCATTTGAAGCAACAACAGTGTTTTTTTTCTTTTATTTCCCAGTAATTTCATTTCACACACACACAAATCATATTTGAGAGTAATAGATAAAAACTGGGAAAAGGATTAATTTTATTTTGTTTAAACTTTTCATTTTATACCACAGGTTAATTTGATTCGGCTAACTCTTGTCCAATTTAATTACATACCAAAGGAAATTTTTTTCCAAAAAAAGAGAACTAAAAAGAACGAAAAAAAAATAAACGAAAAAGCAATCTTCATTATTATACCTAGATAGAACAATGAAAAATATATTTTACAATCAAATTATTATGCACAAGTTAAAAAACACTTGAGATATATAACAAACCAAAAAAAAATTTGAATGACTCAACAATCATTTGTAATGGTAACGATAGTTCCCCATATTTTATTTTGGTAATTGTTATTGAATTAGTTTAAACGATATTAAAATAAAAAAAAATTAAAGTATTTGAATTGCTTTACTGTAATTAACATTAGAATTAATGTTAACTAGCCTAAGATTATTGCATTATTTCAATTATATCATTACTCTAGCTAGCATGAGCCGTACATAACAAGAGATTCAGGGAACTAGATGCAATGCTAAAGAAGGCAGGTTAAATTTACATGTCTAACAAGATTTTTTGGGTATCATCTAAGCAAATAAGAATGCAAGCTCATATCATCAACACCTTCAAGAATACAGTGTCAGCATTACTATTTTACGGTTTGAAGAGCAAAATGAAAAGACAAAAGCATATTGATCCAAATTCAGTTTCGAGAACAAGGCACTCCACGAGCACAACATAACATGCAAAACACTTCACTTAAGAGGAATGAACCTAGAAGAGTGGGTAGCACCAATACCAGGTCTTCCGTGCTTCACTGGCTTGTATGAGATTGAGAACTCGGCTAGGTAATGACCAATCATTTCTGGCTTAATTTCAACTTGATTGAAGGTCTTGCCATTGTAAACACCAATTATACTTCCGATCATCTCAGGGACTATGATCATGTCGCGAAGGTGAGTCCTAACAGGTTCAGGCTTCTCACCAGGAGGCGCTTCCCGTTTCTGTTTCAGGCCATCAAAATAATAAATTCTCAAGCCATTAAGATGGATATTATTCAACAACAATTATAGCAAACATAGATAGAAGATGTCAGATCCCCGGTAACAAAAACAACACAAAATAATACTATCCAATTATCAGACAATTAACCAGAAGTATAGAAGAGAATATTAACAAAGCATTGACAAGTCACCATGTCCTCCTCTTCCATGTCAAGCTACTTATCCCACAATAATTCAGAAAATGCATCTTTGTCATGAAATAATTAGAACAGCCGCCTGAATGTTAGAATCATAAGCAATCAAAAAAAAACTTCTAACAACAACTAAGATGATGCCCATAAGCTTTAAAACACATACAGAATAAAAATTACATCACCCATTAGAGGTTACAGAAACATTAAAGGCATACACAAACACAAGTGTTTCTAAATAGCAAAACATTAAAGCATGTTATTGGTGAAAAGCTTCAAGGGAAGAAAATAATATGACCTAAACATTAAAGGGTTTAAAAATCCTAAGCAAAACAGTACAAGTGCTGCAGACACTTTTCTTTTTAAGCAATTCTATATGATAATAAAACAATCAATATTTAAGGTTATCCTCAAGGCTAATTGTTGTACAATTGTGCTCACCAGCCAACCAAAGAAAAGATGGAGAATCTACAAAACTCACATGATAATAAAGATGCTGGTTCATTAAAAAAAAATGATATACCTACTAATCTGACAACATCATTACAAGACTGTGCAACCGAATACACCAACAGATATTCCTAAAACCACCAGTAAGAAAATAGCAATCAAAAGGCAACGACAAACTACATTAGCATTGTTCGAATGATAATTAAATTTGTTTCTTTCCTTGCTAGTCTTCTTAAACCCTTCAACTACCAGTTTAGTATCTTGAACTAGGGCGACTATGTTCATTGGTGCATTCAAATGAGTTAGCGAAATACAAACTAGACAAATGCAAATCCGTTTTCTAGCTAAATTTCGTGAAACTTAGTAAGCAATAACCATATGATCACTAATTATCAAATAAATCATAAAAAGATAACTGGATGCAAAGTGCCCCGATTTATCACTTACCGCCTTGCGCAATTTCTTGACCAAAGCCATCGGCTTCCTCTTCAACCCTCTCTGAAACCTATCATCACCAAAATCGACACAGAAGATATAATTCTTTCATTTTTTTAAGTTTAATTCGACGATCGAAATAAATAAACAAATGAAATATTAGTAAAAAATTGAGAGACCTTCTGCGAGCACGCGCGGGAAATAGCTTGACGAGCTCGTCAGTGGACATGTCCAACAGAGCGTCCAAATCTACACCTCTGAAGCTGAACTTCTTGAACGTTCTCTTTTTTGGCTGACCTTGAACAGCAACATTGGCTTCCACTTCCGCCTGCACGCGCACACAAACTAACAAACAAACATTGGCAGAAGTACTGGATGCAGGAAACGAAATGAAAAATCCAACAAGCCGTAGTAAATAGAGCTAGTAATTAGAACGATCATTAGATTACCATGGCCACCGACTCAAGCGATGGAGAACCAAAAGCCAGCTCGCGGGGGTGTTCCTGTGGTTAGGGTTCACACATTGAAAATGGTTATTTATCTGGTACCCATAAAGGAATATGGTTCCGGATTTGGATGTGTATTGGGTCACTCGTCTAGATGGATTACGGGTTCTAATTTGGGCCACCGAGTTCAACCCGGAATGAGACCGCTCGGCTTTAATTTGACCCCATTACGTAATGGCTTTTATTTCGCCTTGCATTTTCCCCTTTTTATCTTGCTTTCATTTTTCCAATGTATTTGGTTCCATTACACATTTTCTTTGAAAATTTCAAATCGGACCTTCACTTCACTTATATTCAGCTATTCACAATTAATTTTTTAGAAAATTGCAATATAGCAACATTAATGACACGAACACAAGGGAAAAAGATTTATAGTTCTTTATCTTTGTATAATTTTAATACTAATTTTTTAAATTATTAAATTAATATAATTTTAAATATTATAATTAAATATAATATGTATAATTAACATATTTTCAAAATAAAATCTCAACTATTCAAATTGAACTAATTTAATGTTATATAAATAATATAAAATAATTAAGATTTTTCTCCTGATCTTTTTTATTATTGAAATATAAAAATATTGATATATGATATAATAATAATAATTATTATTATTATAATGATGTAAAAAATTTACTAAAAATATTTTAATAATTTAAAATAATTTTTTTTTCATTTCGATTCTGTTTCCTACAATTAAAATAAATAATTTATTCTAATTCTCATTCCTTATTCTAATTCCAGCCCATTTTGATTCAAACTCATTTCAATTCTAACTATTTTAATTATGAATTTGTAAACACACCATAAAAGTGATGATTTTGGTTTAGTTTGAATTTTGAATTAAAATTAATCAAATTCAAATTTATCCACCCTTACTTGTATGCTATGTGTTACAATAAAGCAATGCCACCATCAATATCATTTATTTTTTTTTGTAACATTGACTTCAATTTTATATGTTAGATTTTTTAACACTTGAATAATATATCTCTCAATGCATTGTAGTAGATTATCATTTCTAAATTTTCTTATATTAATTTATTCTTTAAAATAAATGGGTTAATTTTTATATTATCTTGTTTTGATAATATTTAAATTCTAAAGGTTTCAAAAATATAGATTCTTCTCCCAAACTATTAGTATTTATTATATATAATAGTTGCAACCACTTCTGACTACACAAGAAATACAAAATTTTCAAGTTCAAACTAATTTGAGAAAATTATTAAGACAAAATGTTTATCTCAATAAAAAACACATATTAGGAATTTAATATTTTTAATACTATTCTATACAATAGACACCTATTAGCCTTCAAAAATATTTTTTTTTCCTTTCCTATTGTTTGAAAAGATTTGAATTGTATTTATTGAATTTGTTTTTGATTTGTATTAATTTTGACCAATTTTAACTTTACGATATTAATGAATTTTCATTGAAGAAATACATATAATGCCATTATTTTGAAGTTAATGATAGGTGGGTGGATCAATTTTGGTTTAAAATTCATATTATTGATACCTAGATTGTTTCAAGTATATGCAAATTTTATTTAGGCTTGTTTCTATTTATCATTTTTTTAAAAATTTCTTTTCTTCTCTTTATAGATTAACAATAATAAACATTTACTTAGAGTTTTAATTATTGTTGATGATTAGAGTTTTAATCATATGAATATGTGATTTTTCAACTACGTGACGAGACTAGTTTTAGTTTGATTTTTGATTCAGACTTAAATTGACTAAACTAAATCAATTATTTTTAAAATTATATTTTGTATTTTATATTTATTATTTAAATCAATAAACGGTGACTCATTTAAATTCAATTAATATAAGATTCTAAAAAATAATTTTATTTTTGAGTATATTCTCATAAAATTAAATAGGAATTTTTATTTAAATTCAAACTAATAAACTAAATTAAATCAAACATAAATTTATTTTTGAGACTTGCAATGTAAAATATAAGATGATAACCTTAATCCTAATAGTTGAATTAATATTTTGGGCTTAAGTTTAAATTGATAAACAAAACCAAATTATTAATTTAGATAAGCTCGATTTGTCATTTACTATCGATTTGGTCTAAATTAAAAGTGATGACTTTGGTTCAATTTGAATTTTGAATTAGAATTGATCCATATTGAATTGATCTACTCTTACTTGTATGCCATGTTTTACATCAACGTAATGCAACCATCAATATCAATTTTTTTTACACTAACTTTGCTTTTATGTGTTATATTTTTAAACTTTAATAATATATCTCTCGATTAATTGTAGTAGATTCTCGTTTTTAAATTTTCTTACATTATTTTATTTTTTAAAAAATATGGGTTAATTTTATATTTGTCTAGTTTTGGTAGTATTTAAATTCTAAAGTTTTTTTAAAATATATATTCTCCCCCCAAACTATTAGTATTTATTATATATAATAGTTGCAACCATTTTTGTCTAAATAAGAAATACAAATTTTGCAAGTTAAACTAATTTAAGAAAATTATTGAGACAAAATGTTTATCTCAATAAGAAACACGTATTAGAAATTTAATATTTTTAATATTGCTCTATATGCTATTATTTGAATAGACACATATTAGCCTTGGAAAATATTTTCTTTTTTTCTTTTCCTATTATTTGAAAAGATTTGAATTGTATTATTGAGTTTGTTTTTGATTGGTATCAATTTCAACCAATTTTCACCTTACGATATGAATGAATATTCATTAAAGAAATACATGTAATGCCACTATTTTGAAGTTAATGGTAGGGTAGGCCGATCAATTTTGATTTTAAAAAATAAATTTATATTTATCGATTTAATTTTTGATTTTGGTTCAAACCGGTTAAACTGAGCCAATCCAAGAAAATTTTAAAAAATTTTGAAAAAATTTTAATTTAAAATGTTTTAAATAAAAATAAAGAGAAAAAATAATATTTTATATTAATTTATTTTTTTTTATAAAAATTATATAACTAAAGAATTTATTCATCTAATTTATACAATAATTTTTTTTGGTTTTTAATGTCAATCATCTAATTTATTTTATAAAACTAAAAATTTGCAAAAGTTTATATTTTTGAATATGAAATTTACTTATATTAAATTTTATTAATATAAAAAATAATAATGGTTGATGTTACACTATTTTTTTTTAAAGGATTTTGATGATTCAATGAGGTTACATGTTTTAGATTTTCATATACAATATAATTCATATGCATGTTTCAATTGTTTCGTGACAAAAAAAAATTAGTATAATTCTATGGATTGTTTGTTGGTTAATAACAAAAAAAGTTATAATTTTAAAAAATAAATTAGGTGATTAATTTATTACGAACACAATGTAACGAATCAATAGGAAGATAATAATTTTTTTACTAATATCATTCAATTTTTTAAATGGTTTACAACTATATTAATGTCTTGCTCTTGGACTCAAAGAGATCAATTTTTTTCTACTATCGGTTTGAATTGATTTGGTTCAAAGTCTAAGCAATGACCAAAGGTTTTGAATCATTTCGATATTTTAGACCAAAATAGATCTAAATTGAAATTGTTCATCTCTAGTTAATGGAGCCTTTTTTATATTTGTTTGAAGAGTTTTCATTACATTGCATTGCTAGTGTACTTATAAGAACAAATTTTGTTATATAGGTTTGGTAGCAAAATTTTACGTTGTTTTAAACGTAAAGGCAATGCTTAATTAAAATTACAAATTAAAAATTAATGAATATATAAACTTCAATCAACAAGAGCGCGCTTGTGTGTGTGTGTAAAGAGAGAGAGAAGGGGGGTTAGATTATTACACATACAAGTAGTTTTATATCTATTTTTAAAAAAAAATTCAAAAATTATTTTAAATTTTTTATTCATACTTTAAATACTATTCATTACATTTTAAAATTTTTTAACACATTTTAAGGTTTTTTTTTCTTATTGAATGTATGTTTATCATTTGTTTTATATGTTTGTTCTGTATGATATTTCATTTTCAGTGCTAACTACAACCACATAACAGGAGTGATCAACAAGTACATGCTCTAATCTTGGACTCTCATCAATTATGAATGCTCTTATCAGTGAACATCAACCACACAGCCCAATTCATGTTGTGCTATCACGTCCTATATTAGAGGAAAACAAAGTGTTTGTTTAATGTATGTTAATGCTAGGTAACTAGCATTGGTATGTTTGTTTTTACCATCCCTTTCGTTCCCTTGATAACAATCTCACCTCTTGCTTCTCGTGTAGCATTATTTATTCGATTGTCTCCCATCCATAGCCAATCTTAATTTGTTTGGTACCACATCTGCTGGTATCTATGGTCTCTAATTTCTCTGTTGTCCATTGTACCACCACCAATTAGTTAACGTGTTCATTTCAAATGTTTTTATTGATATGTTCATACTTGCAATAAATGAACGAATCAACACTTGCAAGTAATCATGTCATTCTATATTGAGGAGAGGAGCGGGTTGTTACACTCACCTTATTGTATGTATGAAGATCTTTGATATGATTGCATTTGCATATGGCTAGATTTAAGACTAAGTAAAAGTTTTATAATACCAAGAAGTTTGTGCAATTTTCAACTCATGATTTAAAATTTGTTTTGTGTTCTTACTATTCCTCCCGCGGTTAAGCTTGTAAAATTATGCAGCGAGACAAGAGTTGAGAGGCTTTCAGCTGCCCAGCATCTGCCTTCCATTTTTATTGCTTTTTTGCCTTGCTGCGATGTTGAGTGCTTGCGAATTTCTTGTTGGTAACATAACATGCCAAATTCCTTCATCCCAATTCAAGATTCATAGCAATTCCCACGTCCAATTTAATTAGAGTTAATGCCGAAACTGAATGTCAATAAATACATATACTATGATTTGCGCATAGAGAAAATGATTACTTGAATGTTGTTAGTGCGACTAAGAAAGCTGGCTTGTGAAATCCACCGGGGAAACTTCAAAGGTTTACTATGCCGTCCGTGTGTATAAATGCATACCATAAACTTTGTGCTCTAATAGAAATTTGATGATGTCTTGAATCACGCATGTCTTGTTTACAATAATTTTTGATGTATAATGAACAAATTTGAACAAATTCTAATGCTTGTTGCCTTACTTGTACATAACATGTTCATAAATAGTGCCAATAAAAAGCTAGCTAGAGATACCTTAGCCTACTTTGTAACATATTTATCTTATTTCGTACACGAGAGGAACACATTCGATCATAAGATATATTTTGTTATAATTAATTTGGATATAAATATGAGTTGTATAGATAAATATGATGTAAGAGTATGCATTAATTTCGTATAATACTATACGCTAAGTAAATTTTTTAATATAAAGAGTAGTATATTTATTTTAAACTATTGAAATGAATGTTTAATTAATATATATACTTATTTTTCATGTTTTATATTTATTGGTAATCAAATATATTGTATGCTTGTTATGAAATATAAATATTGAATTATGCTTGCATAATTATTTCTTAAAAATGAGATGCATATCAAACTTGTTAGAACACATGGTAAGTTCTAACCAAAATATGTTCAACTTTGAGGATGTTTATGCTCATTGTTTTGTAGTCAAATCTTATTGGATTTTTGTAATTCTTGAACTAATGAATTCCTTTGTTAAGCTATTTTCACAAGGAACAAAAAGATCTGGAATTGATTCCAAGCATTCTCTAAAAATCCACCAAAACCTCAATAACATCAAAGTAAAACCTAGTTTTGACCATTGTAGCTTCACAATCAAATTTCTCCCAATTTACTGAGCGCATAAGATCATGAAAATAGTCATTGGAAAGCTTAAATAATAATCTTTCAAATGAAAAAAATTTCATTTAAATCCATCAAGTATAGCTAAAGTTATTCCCTGATCAATCCTGCCTAAAAGCACACCTAAACTAGCCAAGGCACCCATTCATCCCAACCTCCCTAGAACCTTTGTATTCCTATTGGGTATTGTCAACCGTAGATAGTGTCTTATCCAAGGGTGAAAATTTAAAATTGACAAAGGAGGCGATCCGTGTGTTAATGGCGTCAACCAATCATCTTTCAGCTTTTGGATACCGTCACTCTCACACTTGATTATTTAAATGCCTTCGTTTCCATCCTCTTTCCTCACACAAACTAAATTACCAGTTCTCAGCCCGAATTTGTAGATCCAATCCTTCTTTATCTTTCTAGCTTTGCTCTTCCATCTTCTCTACTGCCCATCTGAAGGAAAAATTCAAAAATGGCATCTGAAGAGCCCACCGTCGCCGTAGAGTCCGGTCCTGAACCGGCTGCCACCGAACTCGTCGAGGACAAACCGGCCTCAAAAGCCGGCAAGACCAGGAGCACCAAGGAGCCCAAAGCCAAGAAACCCGCCGCCGTTCGGAAGCCCAGAAGCCCTCCCACCCATCCTCCTTACGAAGAGGTATTACTTTCTTCGTTTGTGTATTTTTTTTGTTAAGGTACGAATTGAATTTGATATTTGTATTTTCATTTTTATGGTTGTTTTAGATCTGATTTGTTTGAAATTGCAGATGATTAAGGATGCAATTGTAACTCTGAAAGAAAAAACTGGTTCGAGTCAGTATGCGATTACGAAGTTTATAGAAGAGAAGCATAAACATTTGCCTGCCAACTTTAAGAAGCTGTTGCTGTTTCATCTGAAGAAACTTGTGGCTTCAGGAAAGCTTGTGAAGGTTAAAGGCTCGTTCAAGCTTCCGTCTGCTCGCTCTTCGGTTCCTAAGCCTGCTGCATCCGCCCCTGCTTCTCCAGCAAAGAAGAAGAAGACGGCGTCCGTTAGCAAAGCCAAGCCAAAGACTGCGTCGAAGGCGAAGGAAGGAAAGAATGCCAAGGTAGCGGTTAAAGCTTCAACTAAGGCTAAGCCAGCTGCTAAACCGAAGGCGAAGCCAACTCCCAAGGCAAAGCCGACTGCAAAGACCAAGGCGGTGGCCGCGAAGACGAAAGCTTCTCCGGCCAAGGCTAAGGCTAAGGCTAAGCCTGCTGCCAAGCCAAAAGCTGCGGCAGCAAAGCCTAAGGCTTCTCCGAAGCCGAAGCAAAAGGAAAAGCCAGCGAAGGCTTCAAGGACGTCGACGAGGACATCTCCTGGGAAAAGGGCGGCTGCTCCCAAGACGGCTCCGAAGAAGGCTCCAGCGCCGAAGAAAGCTGCGGCTAAAAGCGAGAAGCCTAAGGCCGTGAAATCACGGGCTAAGAATGCTACAGCAAAGAGAGGAAAGAAATGAGAGGGAGAAAAGGGGGAAAGGATAGTGTTTGTAGGGTTAGTTTTGTAAATTGGGGCCATCTTGTGGGTGTATTTGGATCCTTGCATACCCATAAAAATATGACATCTGATCTTATTGTTATCATTAATTTTTTTTAAAAAAATTTTTGTATTAGTTTTTCCTAAATATTTTCTAGGGATTTGAAACAGCTTTTAGGTGTAATATTTACTGTTAATTTGAATGAAGTACGTGATGAATTAGAGCTGGTATTATAATCTTATATCAATTTGTTTTTTCACTTACTGTCGCTCCCTAGTTCAAATGTCTCTGCATTATTTACACAATTTCTTAAATCCGAATTCACAAAACTTAGGGTTAGGGTTCTTCAGTTCGTGAAAAAGACCGGCGGCAAGTCAAGAAATGCGCCGGATGGGGTGGTGTTACAGGTGGGTTTTTCGGTCACACCAAATATGTCTGAAATTTGAAAGTTTGTATTCTCTCAATCTAATGTCTATTTAAAAATTTGTCTCGGGTCGGTTTGAGAAAAGTATTAGAGACAAAGGATAGACAGTATCGGAGAAAGAAGATACAACTCGGCATTTATAATTTTTTACTGCAAGAAACTGTGAATAAGTTGATAACGCGCTACTGCAAGTTCATGTTCAGCTCTTTTTTGTCAAACAGTGCAGACGGATTATAATCCCTACCTTGCATAACTTTAAAGGGAATTAAAACTGGTGAAAAAAAGTCCAAAATACGAAGGTGGGTTTATCGACTTATAGAGTGCAGTAGAGAAATAAGCTTCATTAGCACACAAACAATTCTCCTTAAGTTTTATCCTACAAGTCACTTGACATACACAGACATGCGTATGGTCTCTGCTGTCATGTGGATGTTCCTTGTTTTGCTTTACCAAAGCCTATAAGATTTTGGGAGTTTCTATTATACATCGTTGATGAATTTACTGAAACATCATCTTTGTTTATGCATGTGTTCTTTTGTCTAAGATTAAGAGCTCTTGGTGAATTAATTATTCACGGCATTTTTAATTCTCCCCAGTGTTAATTGTTCTTGATATCACGCAACTGTGGATTGTTATGGTTTGGGAAATATTTTATTTGGACTGAATGCAGAAAGTGGTTTTATTGATGTTGCAGCAATAGGATTTACCTTGAAGGGCAGCGGACGGCAAAACATATCAGGAAAACCAAATGAAATCAACTAGCAGCTCATTAAACAACTGTGTTCATAAAAGCAACAGCATCCCAAATAGCTTGAATAAAGAATGCTTTCCGGGGATCCATTGTGAGTTTATTGCATTCCTACCTTTCATGACTTCCCTTTAATTTATCGCATATTTGTCTTTCAAAATTAATTCATACTGTACTAGAATGTTGAAGAGAGCTAAATGAGATATTGAATGCATATCTTATTAGGTACAAGTACTTCTAGATACAATTTAATATCATCTACTTTGGTGGGAGATTATTAGATCATTTTTCTTGGATGCATTTTGTTATTCTTTTCATGATACTCAAATTCTAGGGTGCTTGTCTTTGTGTTTCATTTTTCTTGAAGTGAAAGTAGCGGTAGCCATGAAGTGAGAGGAGCTGAAAATAGAAGAGTTTGGTGGAAAGGAAAAGCTAGTGCTGATGGAGAGTGCAAATAGGATAACCTGTTATTTAGACACTGTGAGATAGTACTAAATGTTGAGAATAGGAATCTCTTGATCTTTTCTTGGTATTTGTTAATCACTGAGGAAATTAATGAAATAAAACTAGAAGCAATGATGTACTTGGCTCGGGGATCCTTCAAGATGTGCAATGCTGAACATTAATGTTAATCCAAAACAGCTTGTGGCATTGTTATTGCATGATCTAAGATATGCCAATCATGATAGCGGATCTAATGTATGTTGTTCAAAATAATGGGCAAGTTGGTAACTAACAGCTTTATTTTCTAAGCTGTTTCGTCATTGAGTGAATAAATACTTGCCACTAAACAACAAAAATGCTATGTCATTTCTGCCGCAACTCTTGGGTGTAGTCAAATGTTTCCATGTGCTAAGTATTGTCACTTCATGATCTGGATACAATGTGGCTGCATTTGAAGCTTTTGGAAGGGATGCACTGCATGCCATTATGTTTGACATTCATAAATCCTTCTGTAATTTTAAAGTACTATTGCATAAATATGCTTCATTTTTATGTAAATGAAGTTGGCACGTTTACAAAGTTGAGGGGCTTTCGGAGGTGTAAACATGAAGAAATAATGTGCTTATTGGGTGAATTACATGTGTGTGGATGTATTGAAAGCATTTTTTGATGTTGAAACTTAATTACATTTCTTCATCCATACTTTGGCATCTCTGACCCCTTATTAAGCTGTTATAGGGAAATTTATTAGGAAATTGAGTTTCAGAAGCGGGAAACAGGGCAAAACTCTTGGTAGTTACTGATAACATTTGGTAGATGATTACATTTTAATGTTAGGAGAAGTTTACTATTTTAATCCTTAGGTTGCTTTCAATTTTTGCCAATAAGAACTCGGGAATATCAATCAAGTTTATACTTATAATAAAGGTTCCTTTGAGTAGGGACCAGATATGGTCTTAGCAACATTGTTTTGGGAACATGGCTTTTAGGCAAAACATGTTTACTTTTGATTGGTTAGGGCAAGTAGATTTAGATAGCAGCATTAATTTGGTACTTATCAGTGTCCCTTATTTCCAGTTTTGTTAACAGAGCATTAAGTTAATGTGATATAGATAATAATGGTAACTTTTAAATTTGTAATCTTTAATTTATGTATGTTTAATTATAATCAACAAACATACCTCTGTTTGGTGGTAATACAATTTCCTTCTTATAATCAGTAAAAGTTGATTTTATATACCATGTGGCCTTTATGCTGGACAATTAGATATAACTCTGAGCAATGACTATCACCCAGTTGATCAAACATCATTAAACTGAGTTGTAATCTTGTTCACCATAAACTTTTCTTTGATCAGTATCCTGGGAGAATCTTCATAATATGTTTATGCTGATTGATCATCTTTTACCATTTAGCTAAGTTTGCCATAAATGAAAGGGATACTGATGATTGCATCTGGAATATATGATGATTTAAATGGAAGAATCAAGGCAAAGATGATCTCCTAATAGTGTGAGGGAGGTGGGAAGTAAAGACAAGATGGTCTACATACTGCTGGATGGAAAAAGAGGGTTCATTCAGACTCCATCATTGTCCACTTTGTGATGTGATTCTGGTTATTGTTAGGAATTGGTTGCATATAAATAGAGAAAGTAAGAAGTTTACTTGAGATCCTAGAAGATGTGAATTGTTAAGATATTTACCTTGAATCTGGCTAGTTTCTGAAATCATCAAGAGAAGCTCTTTCCAAGACTTTTAACCTGTGATTGAGTAAATATTTAATATTTAGATTATCAGGTAACGCATTACTGAGCTGGTTGGGATATTAATATCTAGTAGCCAACCAATAAATTTTTCTGTGTTTTCATCCATATGATGTCATTGATTAATGAAGATGCAACTTTTAACACTAAAAATGAATGTTATATTTCTGAGTTGAACACTGCATTATGCATTCTCGCATTGCTTGTATTGAAGTATCACTACTTCATGCTCTGGGGATACTTTTGTTTGGCACTGGGCCTAGATAGTCCATTAGATTTTGAAAAATGGTTCTTGAGGAATGAAGTCTTTGGAAAATGATTGGTAGAAACTGTAAAGGAAGCCTTTGGTGCTTGTGCCATTTGTTCCTTGTAAGAATCCTGTTTCTATCATGCATATATTGTATATGTAATGCACCCATGAGCACAACAATGTACTATAATCTTTTAACATTATACATACATACAGCTCTGTATTTTGATCTGTAAACATCCAGGAAGTCTTTCCTCAAAATTTGCTTAGGAAAGATTGAGGACAAGTAGTTTGGATTCTCTATCAAGATGCCTGTAATGTTGGATATTTTTTTTGCTAGGATGTTGCATGGAGCAACAAAGATTTATTTGGTATAAGGCATGTTGCACATTAGAATTTCATGAATGGTTTGCAGCCAGGTACATATATATTGTCTATGCCTTCTTGTTAGATGCAACTAGAAGATGTAGGCAAGCTGGAAACTAAGTAGAGAGTCAAAATGATTATATGCACTTGAATATATTGGGGTTTGAGTTTTGAGATTGTCAGAATGGAATCAGTTGAATAATCAGCTGTATTTTATGTGTCTCACTTTGAACCTGTTCAAGCCAGAATCCTTAGTACAAATCTTTTGAGAATGGGAAAAGTTTCTTCATTAGTAAAGTTGTTTCCACAACTCCAAGGAATTTGCTTTATTCTCATCTTTAAGGAACATACATTGGCATATTTTGAATATCTATGGATTTGAATTTTGTGAAACTAGGAATCTAAGGCTAGCATTGATGGAATCTACATTGATGGCCAGGAATGTTCCAGGGTCATCTTATGAATTGGTAATAAGGAAAACATTGAAGAAGCAAGGATTGAAGAAGTACAGGGCTGAACAGAATGCTTTCTAAGTGCTGTAGTTGGAAAGAGAGAAAAGTAGAAATAAAATGTGATACAAAGTGCATGGCTATCCAAAAACACTCTGTCTATTTCTTTGGCGTGAATGAGCAAGTAGAGATGTGTTGGTGGTCAGAGAAAATACAAGATATGCAATGATTTCATTATAAAAGTATCAAGAAATCATTAATCTTAAGAATATATAAAAGCTAGCCAAAATGGACAATTGCAGATGCTAAAGAAGGTGAAATGATATAGCTATTCGAGTTATGAGGAAGAAAGGATGGCCAAAAGAGTGCAAATAGAGTGAGAAACCGCACAGATGTTTATGTTTTAATTGAATATCTAACTGATGGATAGAGATGGATGGCCTGGGCCATGGGACAGATCTAATAAATTCTTGTCTTAAGCCTCTATTTTGTTTCCAGTGCATGTTTTTGCATTTGTTTCTGCATAAAACTTTCTCATTAGATTCCTTGAGAATAGTTTCAGTTCTTTTTCCCTGTATGATATTTCCCATATACCTATCAAGCATGGTACTCCCTTGCCCCCATGTTAGTTATTTACCACTTCCCCTTCTCTGTTTCCAGTAATTCTGTTTTTGAGCATTGTGAAATAACTCTTCAAAAGATGATCACTTTGTTATCTCCCCTAGTACGACTCCTGAACCTACTTCTGTAATTGCTAGATTTGTAAGTACTCATATGACTCCATTCACATTAGACTTTGTGCTGTTTACTCTAGTGTAACTTAAAAGAAATGTGACCCTCATGCAAATAACTGCATAACTGAAAGTACAAGGGACACAATCTTGCCCTTTTTGGTGGTTGCTTTGCTCGCCATGGATGGTCTTCCTCACATATTTTGTTTAATCATTCTTTTATGCTAATCTTCTGCTATTCTTTTTAATTGTATCTATGCCTGAATTTCATTTTGCCTTGGTCTTCTTTCTCCGCTCTCTCATTATATTTTAATTTTACTTTCAGCTTATATGTTATTGGTGATTTTTGTTCATAATCATGCATTAGGCTCTTGGAATCAAGATTTAAGTCTAAGAAAATCAACTTGTCTCCATTCTAATTGTTGACTGTACAGAGCCAAAGAAAGAAAATTTGGAAAGGTACACTATGTAAAGAGTAGAGTATGAAGAATGATGAGCAAAAGCAAGTGTTGTGTACTATTTATATGGTTCCATGATGAACTCTGATGCTAACCCTTCCTTTTGCCAGGCCGCGGTGGTGGGGGATCACGCATTTCTCTAAGGATTGGAAATGTTTATTTAACAACTGAACTGATGTGATTATTTTGGGCTTGAGTACATGATAATAAACGTTAATGATCATAGTATTTATTTTTTGCATTTCACATTTTGCATTTTTCTTATTTCAGAAATAGAGATGATAGTGAATTGCAGTAATTGTTATGAAATTTATTGAGACTGACTTAGCTTCCGAGGCACCATATTGGCTGTTAGCTGTGAGTATAATAGTTATGGTACAATAGAAGATAGTCCTTTAATTATTGCTGCCACTGTTTAACTTGATTTCTATAGGCCTCTATGCAAACACTAGGGGGTATTCTTGAATTGTTAGAACATCTAAGAAAACCTTTGTTCGTACACTTTGTGTAGCTGTTAGAGGTTAAATGCTACTGTTTACATTTTAGGACCTTTCCAATAAGTTTAAATTCAGTGGTTAGACCACATAATATTAGATCTAGGTTGTCTAAGTGGTGATATATACGAATCTTCCTATTCTATTTACCAAATTATAACATGAAGCAAACTAGATCGCATCTGATTTTATATGTTCGGATCCATGTGTCAAATCCTTAATTAAACTAGGCCATACTTGTGAGTAGGCATGCTCATATTTAAATAGCACTATTTGGTCATTCCTAGTAGCTAAAGTTTTTTGGGTGATGGCTCCGAACAACAAAGGGCGACCAACTGGAAGACTAAATTGGTTGAATGTGAATCACAATCCAGTGAAGTCTTGGCATTGAGATGTCTGCAAATCCAAAAATTACTGAAATTATTGAAAACTTGGAGAAATTGGTGTCCTCAATTACTAGTGTAGTTTCTGTTTGACTCTATTATGAAATTTTAGCATCCTGATGTTTCTGTCTATTTTTTTTTCACATCTAAAACACAATTACGAATCGTAGTCTCTGTATTTGAGTTCTATGATTGGGACTGAGCTTTCCGAGTAAAAGATAATCTTACAGATAAGCTCCAAATCTTGATACAACTAGTAAATGTTCTTTGACCACAAATATGGCAAAATCATTTTGACACATTCTTTAGCCTCTCTTTTTCGGCCTTGAGTCTTAAGAAGGTTGCAACTCCATCTGTCCTGCAATATCAATAAACCATTTTGATCTTTCAATTTTCTGGATCGAATATTTCAACTCCTGTTGAATGTTTAACCTTGAAGGCGATAATACGATGTCTTTCCAGACTGATCCAGCTTCACAATTTGGGTTAGGGTGCTTGTAAAGATCATATATGGACTCAGCGTCCTCATTCAACATTGCTACCATCTTCAAACAATTTATCTCATCTGGATCAACCAGCAGAGTCTTGTCTCTGTCTTTCCATCCTATCAACTTCACAACCAAGATTATTTCAGTATATAGTTAAAAAAAAATTCAACTATTGCCTGGTAGAACCTAAATTACAGGTCTAGTACTAAATGTCAGTACTTGTCTGACCTTAATTCAATCTATAGTTCAGAATACTACTCAAGCAGAGTTAAATAAACAACCCTTTTCTGTTCCGAGTTCCATGAACTCTGGAGGGAAGTATGGCATTCGCATTCTGTACGAGGCAAGAGAAAAGCACGATCAAGTAAGAAGAAGAGGAATAAGGTGTACCTTAGGGGGGCCTTCTAGAGCATTGGTGCTGTATAGCCTGGCATTGTCAACCAGTTGACAGTATGTCAAATATGCGTTGGCAAATCTCTTGTGAGATCTCAACTGTGACTTTACCCTGACGGCTCTTCTGCACATTATAGCTCGCCTGTAGTTAATCCAAGTGCAAAATTTAATTTATCAGTATCTCAAAAGAACAGAGCTTTTCTCTTATTATTACTATTTTTTTTTAAATTTTAAGAGCTCAACAAACACCAGTGTGTGATAGCATACCTAATGCCTCTAACAACAGCTAGGTAGGCATCGCAAACAACCCCAACCAGTTCTATCCTGTAAGGTTTTTTCAATGTGCCTCCTGGTACTTGTTCTATTTCTCCAACTCGTTCCCAGTAGTTCTCAGTGACAGTGCCATCTTCAGCCACCTTATAACCAGCTCCCATGCGATAACGATGGCGGTGGACATTTCTGGCCATTGTTATTGTCTGCACAACAAATGGTATCCACGAGAGTGTTCCATCCATGATCACATCCCGCCCTTCATTGAGTGCTGTGACTAAGAGGGATGATGCGGCATCTGTCGATGATTGGTGTACCTGTTTAAATATTTTTGTTGATTCAAAGTATTAGTTGTTTTACAAATATAATCTGGTTCAGTTCAGTGACAGTACTTGAACAATATACTTTTTCTTAAATTATTTGAGCTCCTCGTTGTGAGAAAAGAAAGAACAAAGATCTTAATAACTGATTTGAGAATGCTATGGCTATGTGTATAGAATTATTGAGAGAGGGAACTCTTGAAGAACTATGCGGCAGCAGATTTTCAAAGGGCATTGCTGTTATGAGGTCCTGGATCCACAAATGAATAACTCATGAAGGAATCATAAAGGGTTTTCTCAATCTGAGGCAGCAAAAGCACCTGGGTCAGATGCAGTACTGTGTATGTATTGCCTGAAACTTGGCATCTATATTTCTGTTTTTTGCCACACAGCTGAAAGTTTGGCTAATCTGGCTTCATCTTTTATGTTTGGTGATTTTAAACTAACTCGATACATCTATTTGCATGCTGAATCAAGTAAATTATACAGGTTTACTTTTTGATATCAATGGCCAGAATGTTTCCCAGTTTTTGGCTGTTGAAAAATTTATTTTGTTTCAGTGAGTTCTTGGAGAGATGGTCTTTTAACAATTTACCAGTCAATGAAAATGCAAAGTAGAGAGCCTGAGAGAGGAGCTCGGTTGAATTTTGTCTCTTGAAGCAGGAAAAGGACATTAAAAAGAAAAAGTCTTTGTAAGCATTAGGTGTCTTTGGAAGCAATTTCGCTCATCCTACACTATTTTTCCATGGGAGTCCTCAAAACGTGAACAGGGCAAGGAACATAATAGAGGGCAGGACAATCTTTTACCATCTAAATGAAAAGCAAATCAATCTTCATAATGCTTTTAATAAACGTGAACAAGCAAGATCAATGAAATGTGTATGAGATAGGCAACATCAGAATTTTATCAGCAAATGACTTGCAACTCAGCCCTTGTTTTCTTGTGGATATTTGTTATGCCTGCTGATGTATTTGAACACTCCATAGAACGTTTGTCACCTAGTATAAGGGCATGCAATGCCTGTGTGTATGGACTTCTGGAAGTTTTACTCGCATATGATTATTTGCATATAAAGAGCTGACGAAATAAACTTTTTAACAGTTTTCACCCTAATATTATTGAACTGCAGGGTGCTTGTGCTTGTCTGTTAGTAAGGGAAGAGTTTCAAAATCTCACCAGTTCAGCAGTTTGAAGCATGTCAACATGTCCTCTGGAGCTAAGAGCTCTGTAGATGACATCTGATTCTTTGAAGGCATCTGCCTCTATCACCACAGCATTGCCTGCTGCTCCTGCCCAGAATGGTCTGCTCATATTTTACCCGAAAGAATAAAATATTAGACATCTACATTTTACATTCCCCTTAATACTATGCAAAATTGTTTACATTTATCATTTTTTTTATACTTCTTAACAGAAATGGCTGATGAACATAATAGAGCTGAGTTAGCAGTTGCTATAAGTTCTAGTGATAGTGCAAGCTCTCATTTTTTTGGCCTCTGAATTTTTGATCATGTTAAGCAATAGTGTTACGTGATAGATTAAGCATTCATCTTGCTTACTCTTTGAGAATATCTTTGAGCACAGTGCTCTTCCCTGCTCCCATTCCACCACCCATGAAAAGAAGAACTGGACTTCTATCGCAGAGGGCAACCGGAGCCATCACCTCTGTACATTGAGAGTCATCAATTGATGCAATTCCCATTGCTTTCATTTCCTCCACCAACGTTGTGAATACTCTTGCCACCTTCAGGTTTTTTGTCACCCTCTCAAATCTTTGTTCCCTGAAACAGAAAACAGAAGTTTTCTGAATTTTCTTCCAAGGATGAGCAACATCTATAGTAACAGGATATAACTCCTCAGTCAGGGTTTAATCCCAATTTCACGAATCAACAGTTGTATTTCATTCCTGTATGTTCATTGCTCTTCATTATTGCTCTTTATTTGCTTTATTTTTTTGCTGTATTCTGACTCTTTCAACTCTTTTATTTTGCTATCAACCAACCAACCAATTATATATATATATATATATATAAAGTTTAAACACACGGGTCCTGCGTGATTGCACCCATTGCTATGTATGTTAGGTTCTTTTCGAAAATTCATTTGGATTTTTCATTTACCTTGTTGCTGCCATGACAATGTGCTTGAGTTTCCTTTTTGGCTCAGCATCAGAATTCAGCACCTGAAATTTACAAGGCAAGAAAGATTTAATAATTGGAAAACTTTATCATGGATATGATAATGACATTTTAGATCTTAATCAATGACCTGACTGATCATAAGATCAGCGTGGCTCCAATGAAAAGCAAAATAACTAAGGATACATCTCTCGAACTCCTCAACAAGCTTAATAAAAAGCGAATCGGCCCCCGGCTCATCAGAGAAGAATGTATATATATCATCCTCACAGCCTTCAGATTTTCTTATGTATTCAGCAGCTAACTTGCACAGCTGCGGACATTGTTTCTTATCTGCAAATCCCATTTGCCTTGCTGCACTCACAAAAATGATCCATGAAACGGTCTTCAAGGATCTAAACTAATATGAAAATTTTTTAAAAAACAAAATATAATTTTAAAAAATATCACAGCATAGTAATTACCTACATAATGGGAGAACCTTTCTAGCTTCTCGACACGACCCGAACTTGATAATCTTCGTCGAGGAATGATTTTTTGATCCCTCAGCCTTCGTATTCGGTATTGCATCGCTGCCGCGATGATCAACCCTAACGAAGAGGCTACCAGGATCTGTGTGAACGTGGGTTTAATGCTGTTTTCTGAAGAAAATTGCAAAATGAGGAATGATAAGCTACGTAGATTGTTGTTGTTGTTTTCATTAATGGAGGATGAATCAATATGAACGAAGAAAGTGTTCAATAACCAAAACGAATAAGAGGAAGGTTGACAAGTCTTTGCTTACCTTTCGGCATGCCTCAGAATTCCAGGAAAGAAAATTTAATTTTCTCGTTGATTTGATAATGATATATGAAGATGAGGAGAAACAAACTAGCCATAGCTATGCTTTTGTAGCTGCATGTTAATCGTTATATATTTGTTTGCAAATGACAGGTGGGTTCATGGGATTAAAAACTTAGATAGCGACACATGTAAACAGTTGATTAAATTGTAAATTTTGCATGGCAGCATGAAATCTCCGTGCATGTCTACTTCAATTATTATAGAAATGGACTCATTTGTATTTACAAAACCATATTTGTATATTTGATTATTGGATTATGTGAATTATTTATTTAATAATTTGATAAAAAATTTATCATTTTTAATTATATATATATATATTTTATTTACGTTAATTATTTTTAAATTACAGATATGAACTGAATATATTATCTATATTTACGATACACTTTAAGTCAATAAAATAACGTGAAAAATTTCTATTTAGAATTTCTTATGGTATCAAACTCCTTTGTTATTGAACAAATCTGATCGAATTCGTTCTTCTCCTTTTTTCAACTTCTCTTTGTATATAAATTTATTTCTTCAGTTCTTATATATAATGTTTCAATTGTTATTCTTGGAAACAATAACTAAACATAAATCTCAACCCTTATTTCACTCGCATGTTGTTGCAAGTCAATGACACAATTAGCTCCATTACTCACTGCTTGCAACATTGCTGCTGAAGCTTGGTCAAAATTGGAAACGACATTTGCGAATAAATCTAGTACTAAAATGTTAATATTGCTCTCAACACTAGCGAAAACTAAATAGGAAGTCAATAACATTTCGAATACACAGGGACCTTAAAAAAGGAACATTAGATGCATTAATGATGATGGGACATTCTCTTTGCAACGAGGAAGTTGTTGCATATACTCCCAATGGATTGAGCAATGACTTCAGAGACATGGCAGCCACAATCTGAGCTGGGACACAAGCATGACCTTTGAGGAGTTGTATGATAAGCTTTTGGATCATGAGAGCTACACAAAACGAGATGAAGTGAAGAAAAATATAGGCACACTCGTAATCACCCAAGTTAATTAAAAGACAAAACGATCAGGATTGAATTTGGTAGAATAATTTCAACAAGGGATAACATACAAACACAGGAACAAATCCTCAAGGCAGCTTTAACAAAAAAAAATCAGCATCGACCACCATAAGGAAGCAACTTCTATTACTCGACTGCAAATTTTTGTTCCAAAAATTTGCATCTGCACCAATCATATTCCCAACAATATTTTTTGCATCTAAGATAATCTATAAATTATGTGACAAACCTGGTCACTTACTGAAGGATTCTAGTAGCAACATAAGCCAAATTACCCTACAAATTACCCTAAAGTAAACTACACGACCTCTGAATCGAATGCTAACTACAGTATATGGGTGGTTCATTCAGAAATTTCTCATTATATCACTTTATTTCTTAAGTATCTCTCCATACATTCAAACACACATAGGAACAAATCTCAAGATAGTTTCAACAATCAATAGTATCAGAACCGATCACCACAAGGAAGCAACTTATATAAATCGACCACAAATTTTTCTCTTAGAAATTTTCATATGAACCGATCATATTCTCAACAAATAGTTTTGGCTATCAAAATACAAGTCATGATTGTCTCAACCTAAGAACTCAACGAAGGATTGTAGATCATAACCTGACGTAGCGATGTCATATAATCTAGCTAGGAAATTGACTAGTTTTGAAAGTAAAAATGATAAATTTTTTAAAATTTGAGAACAAAAAATTTTAATTATTTCAAGCATTTTATTAAAAGTAAAAATAACATATTTATACTAATCCTAAAATATAAAATCTTAAAATACTAAAAATATTCTTAATTACGATATATATATATATTAAAAAAATCCTAAAATATGATAAAATAGAAAATTTTGACCTTGAAAATGACCTCAACTAATAAATTTACGTGGGCAATGAACTTTTTGAATCTTATGTAGCTTCATTGAATCAAATGCATGCTATGGTGACTTTGTGTACACAATGAAAAATCAAGATTTTCCCCTGACACTATGTACAACATTGTTGTAAGCAAATTCACTCTGTGCTAATGCAAAATCCCCTTGCTTTGTCAATCTCCACAAATGCTATGAATCAAGTTACTTAATGTTTGGTTCACTAATTCGGTTTGACCATTTATTTGTGGATGAGCTGTGCTATTAAAGTTTAGAGTCAAATTAAATAACTTCTATAATGTTAGCAAAAAATGATTTGTTGTCTCAATTTGAAATAATGATCTTGGATGCCTCGTGCAAATGAACAACTTTCTTATAAAATAACATTGCTATTCCACTTGCATCTGATATCTTTTTTCAAGAATAAAATATGCCATTTTGAGAATTTGTCAACTATCATAGAAACAAAATCATTACCCTTTTGTGTTTGAGGCAAGCTCAACATAAAATTCATAAATAAAATTTTCCAAATATTTTCTAGAATCAGTAGAGGCATATACAAACCAATATTTTGAGCCGGCCCTTCAGCAGTTTGACAAATATAACATTGTTACAGATATTTCATCATGTCTCTATTTATATGTGGCCAGTAATACTTTTCTACCATTGCTGCTATAGTCTTATTACATCTTAAATGATAAGGTAGATCTTTTTCATGCAAATCTTTGATTACCTTTTTCTTCAAAGATGATCTCGGAGTACACAACTAAGTTTCCAGCATAAAAAATCCACTATGAATGTGAAAATTTTCAATTGGTAGTTTATTGATACACTTTCCCTAAGTCTGACTAAAATTAGCATCTGTCTTGTATAATTCTTTCAATAATTTAAATCCCACAATTTATTTTCTCAAAGTGACTAACAAGTCTGCATGCCTGCTCAATGTGTTTGCCATTTTATTATGTACTCTTGCATTATATTTTAGATCGACTGAGAATTTATGTAAAAATTGAGACCATCTGGCGTGCATGTCTTTGCGGATTCTCTTATGGTTATGTAGATATTTTAATGCTTTATTATTAGAATACAAAACAAATTAATACCCCACCAAGTAATGCTTCCACATTTTTAATGCACGCACAACACAATAAAATTCTTTGTCATACATTGTCTATTTTTGCCTGGTATCACTAAATTTCTTGGTAAAATATGAAACTGGCCCTTTCTTTTTTGAGAAAGAACAGTCCCAATTTTTACTCCATTAGATCACATTATGCCCCAAAGAGCGTATGACAATCTGGCACTTCTAAAACATGAGTGGTACATAATTTTTTTTTAATACCATAAAATTCACATTAACTTTTTCACTATATTGAAACTTTCGTTTTTTTAGACACTTAATAATAGGTATGACACTAGTACTAAAATTTTGAATAAATCATCAATAAATGTTGGCAGGTCATGAAAATGTTTTACTAGTTACTAATCTTGGTGTTGATCAATCTCAAATAAATTTTATCTTTGTCAACCTAAATTTCATTTGTGCTAACTAAATAATCCAAGAATAAAACTTGCTCACTATGAATCTGCATTTTTTTAAGTTAGCATACAACTAATTTTTCTACAAAATAGTTAGCACTTCACACATTTATATGATATGCTCTTCCTTTGACTAATTATGAATTAGGATATCATCATAATATACTATAATAAACTTTCTAATAAAAGAATTTAATAACCGGTTTATTGATCGCATGAATGCATTAGATACATTAAACAATTCAAATGGTATCACTAGCCATTCATATACTTCGTCTTTTGATTTGAAGGCTATCTTCCACTTATCTTTAAATCTAATTCGAATATGATGGTATCCACTTTAAAGGTTAATTATTATGAACACTGTAACCCCACGGAACTTATCTAGCATGTCGTCAACATGAAAAATTGAGACTTTGTGCCTAATGTTAATCTTGTTGATGGCTTGACTATAATACCCAGCCCAATTAGAAGAAAAATGGGCTTAAAATTCCTTTTACTTTCTTAAGCTCAAGATTAGAAAAATGGGCATATATTATAAATAGATAAATACTAAAAAATTGTAGAACATTTGAGATCCCGCGGGAAGAAGAGAGAAGCTAGAAAGAGAAAAGAAGAAAAGAGGAAAAGAGAGAAGAAGAGGAAAAAAAAAGGAGGAGAAGAAGAATAATATGGGGAAAAGTAAGAAGGTGAAGGTAATAATATCTTAAGAAAAAATATTTATAATTAGTATAAAAATTGTTGAAAAAATTACAGAAAATAGTTAAATTTTTGTTTTAATAGCTTAATAGTTAAAATTATTACTTATTGAACTTTAAATCAATAGATTATGGGCTAAATTTGACAATTTGGTTGGAAAATTTCTTGAAAATCACTAGTAATTAGATGAAAATTTGTAGAATTTTAATTGTAGGTGAAAATACAAAGATTGCAGAAAATTTATCCTATTTTATAAATTAGAAGTTTTATGTGTAAATAATTAAAAACTATTAGGATTAAAATAGTTTTTTTTTATATATAAATTTAAGATAAGATAATAAATTTTAATAATTTTGGGTGTCAAAGTATAAATATTTGTGAAGTATTTCTATAGTTATTTATATTTTGAGATTTTTTTTTAAATTTATCATTATTAATAATTTTTATTTCAAAAATTTAAAATTCTAAGAATTTTAGTTTAATTTTAGGTTGAAGACTTATTTGTATTTTTTTTTAATTTTTAAATTTTTTTAAAAATAGTATAAATTATTAGTTTATTTTAACAATTTTATATTAATTTCAAATATAATTGAGTATTTTGATATTTTAAAAAAAAATTAAAAAATAAAATTTCATATTAAAATATTAAGTAAAAATTATATTTCAATGACATAATTACTATTATATCTTATTTTATATAAAATTTTTAATAATTTAATAATATTATTATTTTAAAATTATATTTTTAATATTTATAATTTTATGAAATGATATAAATAAATTATTTTGTTATTACTATGTGTGATTAAATCATAAAATGATGAAAGATCTTTTATTTAATACTGTTGATTATGGACTTAATTTTAGTCCCAAGATAAAAACTTATACACGTAAACTTGAAGTTATTTCAAGTTTTGTGCTTAATGGGATTGTGGACTGAGGTGTGCGGCATGTTGTCATTACATATGGTACCTTGATTAATGGGTTGTGCCAAGCAGTCAATACAAGCTCTGCTCCTAAATTACATGAATAAAATGGTTAACGGGAATCATGAATTTGGTTCTATGCGTAAGCCCAATATATTTTGTTACAGTGGATTAGTGGACAAAGCAAAATCAATGTTTCTGGAACTGAAGAACGAGCGAATCAACCAGAAACGAGCAAGACAGTTTTTTTGAATAAGTTGGTAGATTCAGTGTGTGGATTGTTACAATAAATAAAAAAATAATTTTATGACATTAATTATATTAATTTTTAAAAAATTATTTCATTAATAAAAATAAAAATTTATTAATTGTTTATAAATAAAAAAGTATTAAAAAATTTAATTATTTAAATATTATTTTTTAATTTGATTTATGTGATTTTTTTAATAATTAATTAATATTTTTTTTATTGATTGACGTGATTATCTTTCTATCAGAAACTTTGCAAAGACGGAGGAAGCTAATGGATTGCTCGAATTGGTGCTTCATAGTGGTGTGAGTCTCAGCATGTTTACTCATTAACACATAGATGGATGGTTATTGTTTGGAGAGGGAGAATCAATGATTCAAAGGAGTTACTTGTTTCCATGACGAGTAAGGGTTGTATGCTACATATAATAAGCTGCCACATTGTGATCAAAGGGTACTGCAAGAATGGGAAGGTAGAGGAAGATACGACTCTCTATGGAGAAATGACATTATATTACATATAGTAACGTTGTAAATGATTTTTTTTTATTTCATTGGGAAGGTTAGACATGCACAACAGTTGTTTGACGTGATGCAACATAATGCTTCCACTGATTCAAACTCATCTAGTATTTTAATTGATGGCCTCTGCGATAATGGTTGCGTTTCTGAAGCAAAGCAATGGACTTATTTCATACTTCATGTAACAGCAAGTTTGAGCTGGACATTGAAATATTCAATCGCCTCATGACCTGGGAGCTATTTCGCGAATTGCCTCGATACGGCATAGTGCCAAAAGTTGTAACAAGTATCATCATGATCAGTAGACGCAGTAAAGATGGACAATTGTACAAGGAAAGTGATTTGTTATTAGATATGGAAGAAAAAGGTTGCGTCACAATACATTCTTTGATCTCTCTCAAAAAGGTCAAAATTTGAAAATAATTGAACTTCTTCACAAAATGGCAAAGGATAATCTGGGGCCAGATGCAAGTACATATTCCATAGTGATAGAGCTACTAATCAAGGACGGAAGTTATGATGAATGTTTGAATTTGCTTCCACCATTCCCTTAAGTCGTAATGACAAAATTTAAGCGAGTAAGCTTATTGGGAATACATTTAAATTCGAAGATGTGAAGGCTTGTTAGCTATTCATGGCAATATTCATTCCTGCTGTTCATGGGTAATGTTATTGACACTGCTCACACTACTAGAGCAGTTAGCCTCGTTTAATTTAGTCTTTTGACAAGCAAATTTCATTGTAGAAGAAAACGAATTATTAAATTCAAAATTTGTCTTCCTATATTGTATCTCTTCTTTTCCCATTGTGTTTTGGAAGTTATGAAATGGGAGAATAGCTGTTGGTGCAAATGACATTTGTACTCCTTTAAATTGATTCTACTTTTATACATGTTAGGAACTTTCTAACAAAATTAATCATCATCTGGGAACTTCTATTTAATAATTTCAGCAAACCTGGAGGAATATTAACATTTGAAATCAAGCATCAATTGATTGATGCCTGGTGTAATTTCAGTGACTTTGATTTAAGGTACTACAGGTATGGTAATATAAAATTCAGGTTGAGCATATCTGATCGGGTTAATCACCGGTGTGTGCAAGCCGCATTACCTGGTTTCTAAATCTCTGTTTATCTTTCTTCTTCCAGGAGTCTGTTGATAGAATAGCTTCTAGGAATAGTATACAGACCCCGGTTTGTACCCAATGATAGCAGCTTGTCACTTCATTTGCACTTAAGATCTTCTGTGCTTCAAATTTGCATCCATGTATTCATGTGCTCAATATGCTTGCATGATGTCTTTGTTCTTTGTTGATGCCATCCATCCATCCATACATACAGACATAATGACACATGCGCGCGCGCGCGTATGTATGTATCCTTTTTGGTGATGAAAATTGACAGTAAGTGGTAGGAAACTGAAGCAATGTGGAATCTTATAACTCTTTGATGTGTCCCAATGATTTTGCTTTATATTTCACACTTGCTTCTTGAAAAATTTGGATGCTGCAAATTAAGATGAAATTCAGCTACTAACAGAGATCGGATAAAATCATCATAAGAATCTAAGCCTAGCATATTTGCCCAAGTACCGAAGGAATCCGGATCCAAATCAAGAAGCTACAAATTCAGCAATTAGAATCTTTGGACACCCACGAAGCCACCATTGCCATAAGATTCAGCCAATCTAATTGGCGTAAAGATTCACAAGCAAGAAGAATTTCTAACTGGCAAGGTATCTTATTACTTCTTTTACAAGGGATTTCTCACAGCCTTTTCTTACAGTACAGGACCCTGCATGTACAGAATATGTGGCAAGTCGTCCAGTCCTTGTGATTTATCTGTCGGATATGGACCCATCGCCAACCTCTTGGTAAAATATTCACAGCTTTAGTGAATGATTAGCTTAATTAGAGGCCTAAATGATTGGGAAAACCACAGTTTCATCATCCATTATCATGCAGATTGAGTTTAAACAAACACGATATAATAACATATTCATTTAATTATAGGTGGGTCTAGCTATGAATAGTTTTTGATTGTGGTGATGCTCAATATATTGTGTCTTTTGAATGGATTTCTTTTATATATTTTTGCTGTTGAATGCTTTTTGTGGATATTCATCGTTATCATGGAAGTCAAAAAGTAATACAATTATATGATAATCCATTCTTCTATTACTTTGAGGTGAAAGCAAGTTGGGCAGACTTGATATTAAGTAACTCACTTTGAAAGTTGGTCTTTAATTATTAGGCTCATTGGGTTGGCTTCTCCGTATGTTTCTCTTTTTGGCCGAACCGATGATTTACAGGTCATGGTTTACTTGGGAACTTGATCAGTTATACATTCTTATCATGAATAAGCGAAAATTGTACATGTAAATTCCATCAAGCAATGACTTTATGATCATCTGTCTTCTCAACTATTCATCCCAAGTGTCCGATAACAATAGTACATTGAACCAACTATCGATTAATGAGCGTGTAAGTTCGTGGTTTCCGGTGACTGAACGTGTCATTAGTAGAAAGGGGGAAAAAAGAAAAATGGAATTTTGCAGAATAAAGTCTTCTTATGCTGCAATGTTACATGTATGCTAGCTATCAGTGGGGGTAGCAGGTAATTAATGTAAGATATGGATAATGTCCAGAGCAAATCAAATATATCCATGAAATATTGCACGGAATGTTGTAAATCAATTGACATGAGGAGTCAATGAGATTGAAAGAACATGAACACGAGGAAAAAACTGGCAGAGAATAATTTATACTACATTATGCTACTAAGTTAGGTGACCCTAACCCTAGGCACTAAGCAAGTAGCCCTCCATAATGCATGGAAAAGTCATCACATAAGCAGACAAAACCTCCTATATTGGTTGTCACCAAAACCCTCTTTCTCCTTCTTTAACAATCTTTTTACCATCTCCAATCTCCATCCTTTTAGTCTTGTCAAATCCCATAATCCATGTACTTCGGTTTCAATTTTTCAACATTACTTTCAACGTGAGAATCATCAGGATACCTATGAAAACAACAATAATCGCTAAAAGACATTAGGGTGGCACAGTGTATGTATATCTAATACGATGTTATTGAATAATTATACAACTTTTGATGATTGATACTGATTTGCGATCATATCATTGTTATATGGCTATACAAAACTAGCTTATGGATTTCCGCATATTAATATCAGAAGCTCAAAATCAAGCAGCCATGGAGGATCACAGTTAAGAATTTCAACATATGACAACCTCCTCCGGCAGACATGACCCACATGAAATTATGAGATTCACATGTAAAATCTGGCTCACACGGAATAGAGATCTAGTTTTTTCATGTAGGGTTGACCCACATAGATTTAATATATGACCCACCTGGTAGATGTAGTTTGGCCTGACGAAGGGGATGCTATGATGAATCCTGATCCTCAAGTGGGAAGAAATTAAAGAGGTAAAATATATTGGTGGATCCTTTTCCAATTTCTTCCTGCATATAAATCAATAAAGAGATGGCTATGTAACTCTCTGGAGGCAAACCCACCTAACGAAATCAACTTTCCAAATTCCAAAAACATTAACAAACCGAAAAAAGTGAAGGAAGACCTAGTTTTACAGTCAGCTGCTCACATTAACACAAACTTTTTACGTCAACGTAGGCAAAGCAAAAAGCAAATGTAAAATAAGTAGAAGAAGATTGTCGCTTGTGTAACAGATTAGCAAACTCACTTGCTGTTTCCTCCGGCCCCCCCGGTACTGCAGAATTCCGGCTTCTTTTCTACCTGTTGTTCGCACCAACTGATCTGGCGTATCAACAGGAAAAAAAGTCAGCAGACGTCGAGGTAATCAAGCTGAATACTTGATCAAGTAGCAGATTATAAAGAAACTGACCGAAAAAACAAGTAATACTGTACATTTCGTGGATCAAGAATAAAATATAACAATTAAACCGAGTTGGGGGGAATGAAGCCTGGTCCGAAATCACTCAGAAGGAGCAAAATTGAGGTTTTGAACGCCAATGAATGATCTCGAACCAGACAACATTCCCCTCAATAGTTCATGTATGAGAAGAAGGGATAGATTTAGAGAGAAGAAGCAATTAAGAAGATGGAGAAAGGAGAAAGCCAGTGGTAGATTTGATATGGCCATGCATTTGTATTATTAAATAGATTTTCAAGGGGTTTTTAATTACACAAGTAGGAGGATGGAAGAGCAAGGAGAGATGCTTTATTGGGTCACATGAAATGGAGTCCACTTTCTACACCACCCCTAAACGTGTCTTTCACACATAGCTAGAGATATGTAGTTTATATGTAAATGTTTCCAATAACAATCCAAATATGATTAAATTGGTTTCTTAGTTGAATAAGTTAATGACTTTTTCTCCAACGTAATTATGGTGTCACACACACACACACGCACACACACACACACTGCAAGTGTCCATATTCTATTTTGTGACAGCGAGGTCAACCCGAATGGCTGCCTTTGCCTTTTGAAATTAGCCAGCAAAATTTTACCTTCAACTGTTTCTTTCAGACCTTTTTACATATATAACAGAATAAAACTAGAATGCAAAGTTCAAGAATATTTTAATTATTTCTTTATACATAACCTTTGTTAATAAATGTCATATTAATTGATATAAATTTTATTTATTTTCGATTTGTATACGCTTTTGTTTGTTGATTGTATGTTATACATGGTAAAATATATTATCAATCATGAATTTTATTAAATTCGATGATAGAAAAAATTAATAAAATTATGATATTTAACGTTATTAGGTTTTAAATATTAACCATTAAATAAAATGCCCATGGGGCTATATATATATATATATATATATGACTTTGTGTTGTGTTTATTCTCCCTCTCAAGCATAGTATTTGTCTTTTGCTTTCCACTGAGGTAAAGGGGAACGAATTTGGCAAGTGGAGAATCCTTCATCATTAATAAGAGAGCATCTGCGGCTAAAGTCTAGAGTGTGAGTGTGTGATGCCAAATCTTAAATCCCAAGCTTAGCATAGCCCAGATTGGTCTATTAAAGCTACAATACAACCATCAAATATAAAGAGTAACGAAAGGAAAAAGTGGAACAGAAATCCAATAGATATATGATGATAAATGATTTCCAAATCTTGTCTGGATCTCAGTTTTGTGTTCAATTGCCTGACTTTAGTTTTATCCATGGCTTCCAGCTTTTATTTATTTTTTATTTGTTTATGTTCTAATTTCTTCTCTTGGTAGGCCTTGGAGTATTTAATAGAGATTGAAACAGTGTCTACGTGTGTGTGTGTGTCTGTAAACAAATTCTAGAGCAAACCATACTTTCAAAACAGAAGAAAATTATTTGATAACATCTTTCACGCAATAATTTGAATGTTTGCTCCACTAAAGTTACTTTATTTGAAGTGACATTAAACATTGATCATATGCTTCGACCGACAGTTTGATATTACTGAAATTAATTCAACTTTGTACATTAATGTTAGCGAATAGGTGCTAAATTATAATAACTATAAATTGTTAAGTATTATGTACAAATACACATACAAATATTATATACGTATTTTGAGTGTTGATGTAAGTACAATTTGACAGAGACACATACTGTTAAAGATCTCCTAAGATCTGTATTAATTAAGTATAATACATTTAACACAGATTGCTATATCCACCCTTCTTAAAGATATTAATATAACTTGACATAGAAAATCATCAGCCACTAAAATCAGAAACGACCTTGAAGTTCTTGGAGTGTTTGAAAGTTTAAAGTAAATTTTAAAAATATAATTTTTATCAAACTAAGCATGATAATTTTTCTTTTAAAGTAAAATTATAAAATTTAATGTGACGTTATTTTTGAATTAAAATTTAAAATTTTAATTAATTATTTGTGTGATTTGTCTCGTAATTACTCTAATTAATTTAAAGAAAGGCACAATTGGCATTAATTCAATTTATAAGTTTTAAAAATTGCAAACAATTAATTATCTTCATTATTATAGGTTACATTGCAATGGCATTTAATAATTGAATTTCTCCAGGCTTTCGCAGAATAGTACGTACCTGACCATTTTATGGGTATTGGGTACAAGAGATCCCAGACACGAATTTGAAATCTGAACAGTTCCACAGAAGAAAACATGTCTCACACAGCTTTGCTGTCTGCAATTGGCACGCCGCAGATAGCCCAAAATAATGATGATTGAAATATACTGTATTAGCCGGTACTAGTTTGCCCACTGTAAACGTCTACTTGTTCATTCTTGGGCTTTACAATGATTCCATGCATGGACACCAACCAGCTTCTGTAGCATTTAGCTAGGGTAAGTAAGTATATATCAAGAACCTCTTCCAAGGAGATCAATGAACTTTGCTCAAGAATATCGCATCACAAATTGCCAATACTACTGCATAATTGATTGCTCCGGAAGATCCGGCAATAATCGTTGTACTGAAGCATGACTTATATATGTATATATATATATATATATATATATATATATATTTAAATTAATTGGTAGAAGCAACATCAAATTAAGGATGTGTTAGATAAGATAGGGAAGGTAGTCCCAGATAAAACAATATATATGATGAGATCCAGCTAAGAATTCGAACATTGAATTATCACATTCCTATGGACAGTAGTCATTGCGGATTTCCACCGTAGGATTCAACATCAACAAGAATTTGCATAACGACGACACACTCTAAAATACAGCCAAATCTTGCATGGCCCAGAAATCAATATTATCTGAAGAAAAAAACACTTGCACAGAAATATATATAAATAGACAGTCTGTAATGGAAAATGTAGAGTCGAAATAGGCTTTTTTACAGGGGGGCCCTATATGTTTTCTAAGAATGCTGCCAGAAATAATAATAAAGCGTCTCTTGATACTGCAATCTTCAACAATCTGATTAACCATAAAACGAAATGGGGAATCATGATGACATGATCTATCATCATCTACGCAACGTTAAAGAGATCATTGCGCAATGAAAATACCCTCAAAGTCAACGTTAAAGAGATTATTGCCAATCTTGATCTGTTCCCACATTTCAAGCACGTTCTAATCTAAAAGTGTCGTCTGCAATTATATATATATATATATATATATATTTCTTTTGGTAGAGAGCTATATTGAAAGCACTTCTAGGAAGGAACAGTCCCTGTCGAATTCAAATAGGAATCTTTAATTTCCTTTTTGTTTGATATATATATGCAAAATGCAAAATTCTTATTTATAGTTATGGTTGATATAATTACAAGCCAATAATTTATGCTCTGCCCTTCCTAAGTCACATAATAATAATAACAATGATAATAATGCAGGGGTCCCTCTGCTCGTGTCTTCATTAGGAGTAGATATATGTATCTTGTCCGAAAACATCAATTTTTTGAAATGCAATAATTGAAGCTTTTTCAAATTTGTTTAATACTGAGGAATGAAATAATGGAATAGAAGGATATGGTTTGTGTTTGGGAGGGAGTAGGAATAGATGTATGATCCATCAGTACTACATGTGTGCTATGAAATACCCTATTTTTCTGTGACATTTGCATGCATGGTAAAAGCAATTTCAATTTTTCTGTTTCCATTCGTAAACAAATTAACCTCAATTAATGTTAATATCATACAAATATAATATTTATTAAATTTAATATTAAACTAATTTTTAAAATTTTAATCAATCATCTACCTCACCTCTTCCTTCAGCACTTGAGTAGTAGCCATGGATGTTACATTTTGACATTGTAAAACATGAATAATTGCAAGCTAGCTGGACAACACCCAACCAACAATCTGCTTAGTCACATTTTAGCAAACTGCAAACAAAAGTAGCTACCATTTGGCAATGGCGTTCTCTAAGCAGTGCGAGCACGCATTGACAACGATGGATTAAGACAGATTAGTAAAGGGTCTATTTTATTTTATTGGAGATCTGAATTTTATGATTTATCTGGTGCTTTAACATAGCCCTCTCATTCATGCATGGTTAAAAGTAAATCATTGGAATTGACTTGCTCTCTAGCTAGACATTAAAATTGACTAATCCCTTTTGAAAACTTTGAAAAGGGGAAAGAAATTTGGATATGAACTAAGAAACGGGATAATAATACAAAGAAAAATGCTGACGTTAAAAGGAATTAAAAAGTCCATGCTAGGCAGTCACATCTGTGTTTGTATAGTGTCTGTAAACGAAAGGAGTTTCCAGCTTTGGCAGACACAAAAAAGAAATCGATTGGCTGGGTAATTACCGAGGGCCACCCCATCAGGGTTTTGCTTTGTAGATGATTTCAATGAATTCTCATGAATATGTTTTGGCCGACAGGATCAGGTATACTTTTTGGTCAATCGTGCTGCATGCATTCACATTCTCAAAAAGATGGAAAAATTAGGCAGAGGAGTTACTACATGTATGTATATGTAGGGGACATCGACATTATATTGACAAGCTATGTAATTTTTCTTTTTCTTTTTTAAATAAAAATTAAAAATAATGACATCGCCTCGCCTACAAATCCTCCGGAATCGAATCACCGATTAACCCAATACTTCAGTCCTTGTACTCTGCATAAATATTTAAATTACAAACATAAAGAGCGTTTCTCTTCTAGAATTACTTTCCGACTACACACACAACGTACAAGTAAAATTCATTTGATAAATATCCCATTGTACTAATTGCATCAATCCAAAAATTCTAGAGTACCTTTCCATTCTATTGAATATCAATGATGAAGGCATCAGGTTGGGAAATGAAATGGTGCAAAAAATGGAGTACCTTAAAATTACAGGTTTGATGAAACAGTTTGCAGAAGCAGAATCCTCAAATCAGAAGGTATTCCAATGGCGACCAAGATATCACCAGAAAACCATCAACATATATGCTCACTGAAGCAAAGCATAAATTCCATACTGCTAACTAATCTTGCCCACTCCCACTTGAACAGAGAATTCATCAACAAACATTTCATTCCAATTCCTGTAGAGAATAATAACTCAACATGTATTAATTTTCCAAAAATCTCGCCCCTTTTCATTACACTGTAATTACCAGTGCAATTGCGATCGAAGCCTATAGAACCAATAGAATGAATTAGTTCCTACGGATTCAAGTCAATCTGTTAAAACCTATAGTTCCTCACAGCCCGTTAAGATGGCACTTTTCCCTCTAACCAAGAGTATTCAAGCATAGGCAGCAATTCAGAAACCACCTTTTGCAAGTCCACACGGCTCAGGCTGTTGTTACTTCCATTTATGCTGTTTCTTGAAAGAAATTTAATTTTCTCAGTATTTACATTTGGGTCAAGTAGTTCATCCCAAAATTTTTCATCATCCACATTGAGGTTAGATGCCCTCATAAGTTCTATTACTCGCTCCAAGGTAGCCACACTCCTACCAGCACCACAACCCATGGCAGTTGCAGCACCAACTGCGTTAGCAATGGTTAATGTGTTAACTGTGGGCATATTGCGTATAAAACCAAATGCAACAGCAGCCACGAAGCTATCTCCACATCCAACAGTATCAGTCACATTAACCTGGTCATGTTTCAAATATGAATCAGTATCTTGTTGTGCATGTAAGAAGGTGAAAGGAACCATTAACAGTTAAATCAAAAGAACTAGAGGTAGAGTTCGAATGTATATATTCTCAATAGTAGTATGAGAAAACAGGTTCTCATGAGATTATTTTCCAACTTGATATCTTCAAGAGAGCAGAAGAGAAGAGAAAATCACAGTGTTGGAACTTTATTATAATCTTGGAAAATTTTTAGCCCAAGTTGGTCATGGAAGGTCCACAATGTTATGAGAACAAGCCATGTATAACACATGATTTAGGTTAATTATGAGAAAACATTAAAATGTGCCACTATGATTTTAAGCACTCATTCTGGCACTTCAAAATAGCATCATAGTTTCAAACAAGTTTGAAGAAACAATTCATGCTACATTACATGAAAGTTTTCTACAAATCATACCTTGAATGCAGGTGCACATGATATAGTTGACTTTGTAACTAAAATTGAACCCTTGGAACCCATTTTAACAATAACCCACTTCGTGCGTAGCCCCTTTCTGAGTAACTCCTGCCCTGCCATTATTGGGTTTCCTATGCCAGTCAATGATTCAGCCTGAAGGATCATAACAGAATCTTAATTAGCAACAAGCAAGGAAACTCTAACAATTACAGTCAATGAAGAATAGACAAAGGAGATAGAGATAATTTGCTCATAGTAAAAGAGGAACCGTCCAAGAATTTTGAAGTGGAAAAGAATGACACACTGCATTCCATGATAACCAAACAAGAACATCTAGTGCCAACAAAAGATCATGCTTGAGCTAATATTTTGAGTGTTGCAAAGAGAACAGTACTTCCACTTCAACAAAGAAAAGATGAAATCACAATTCCACCACACTGAAAAATTTAGCTAGGAGATTGACAGCAAAGACGGCATGGCAGCAACACGGAAGAGGAAAAAAGGAATGTCTCAAAGAGGAATGATAGAATACAACAAATCATCAAGATGGGTACATTCCTAATACATACAACAGGAAAACTGCATTGCAATGTATTAAGGTGATAGTATTCAGCAACAGTAAATGCCATGTATTTAGATGATTATCAATCTACACTGCATCGCAGTGGGTTATATGATGATTAGAATCCACACTGCAATGCAATATAGTACTGAAAATTTGCAAAGCCGCGCACAGAAGGTTTCCAACAACCAGAGCAGGAAAGCACTAAAAAGTTAAACAACAACAGTACAAGATGATTTGTTTCCTATCAAAAGACAATTTTTTTTTAAAAAAAAGAAGAAGGTGAACTCATAATGCTTGCACATATAAAATTATACCTCATCAGATGTTAGAAGAAGAACATCACTCATCCTCAAGAAATAACTAAGTGCTCTTTGCTCTTCGGGTGATCCACTAGCAAGACTCTTTCCACGTGGTCCAGGATCAAAAAATATTGCTGTCCCAACTTCAGCAGCATACTCCAGGGTTGATACTATAAGACCAGGGGTGAACTCATCAAAGCCATAACCATTACAAAACAGGACTTTTGATTGTTTAATGGCCAGCTTGACTTCTCCTGATAGTTCGCTCATCCAACTGAACACAGGCTCGTTACTAAAATCAGCTTGACTGACAAAACAAGAAAAGTTGATGCAGATCACTAATCATGAACCTTAATGATTGCGACTACATTAAGAAATTACCAACAAATCATCAAAGACATGTGAATGACAATATAACTGCTGCAGAAAGCCCAGAAAACTGAGAAAAAAGAAAGTTTAATTTTACCTGCAAAACCCATGTCTGTGCAAAGGATCCACCAGAACCCAGCATAAGAGCGTTTCATACGAAGCATTAGAAGTGTCAACAATGTCAGCATCTTCATTCATCCCAACCATAGCAATTCCTTCATCATGAAGCACATCTAGTAGGAACCTTCCATATATTTCATTACCCACATGACCTAGAGTCACGCAACTAAGTCCCAGTCTTGCAGCAGCTATAGCCATATTGCAGTTTCCACCAGCTTCCCAACATTTCTATGTGCAAAATCATACAATCAAGGTACTAATATCAGCTCCTGGTATAGTTAAGCACATTTGGAAGTACTAAGGCACCATCAAAAGGCTTTCAAAAGGCCAAAAAGAAAAAAAAATGGAAAGAAAATTGTGTCGATTTTAAAATGTTGGCCCAACACGATGTTTAGGATTAAAACAAACTCTAGAAGCACTTGATAGGTAAAGCGCTTTCAAGAGCTTCTGCAAGAAGCACTTGTAAACAATAAGCAAATAAAAAAGAAGAATTTAAGAAAAACGCCTGAAAAATGCAATAATGAAATTCAATTGTTCAAATATCAAAAAGCATCTATGAACATATATAAACTTTGAAAAAAATAAAAACCTTATCCGGCGGAGAAGCGGACAACTGGTCCATGTACGCTTTTCGTGCCTCGCGGGCAGGCGGCGGCAATTGGGGAACGTTGAGAACGATATCGACGCATAGATTACCAAGAGTGGCAACATCGATACTTTTCACGCCAGCGCTCCTCAACTTCCAATCGTGTAGGCTGCCGATTTGCGGGTTGGAGGCGGAGACATGGATTCCTTTGCAGTAAGAGATAGAATTAGGTACGGGCTTAATTGAAATTGGCGGGAAAACAGGGAGGGATATTAATCTAGGGTTTTGGGATGAGATTGGGGGAACATGGTAAGGAAGCGGGTATTTGAGGGTTAATGTCTGGTGATGCATTCAGAATTGAGACTGGAAGATCACCAGAAAGAAGAACAATGAGGGAAAATGCTAAGAAACAGAATAATTAAGTCAAATTAGATAAATATTTATTTGAGAATGGATAGGAGAAAGACCTGCTGTTCCCTTCTTCTTCTTCTTATTATTATTATTTTAAATAATTTATTCAGAAATATCTCGTCTAGCTTTTTAATTAAAGAATTTGTATAATTTCCAACTACAATTAATTAATTAATTAATTAATTATTATCATTTAATTTTTCTAAATATATTGGAAAACAGAATTTTAAAAACAAAATTTGCCTGTGTATGATAAAAATAGGCAGAAACCATTGGTCAAAGTTATACCTTTTTTAAGAATTTTAACTTCTGTATTAGTATTTTATATTTAAAATTTACGTTAAAATATTAACTAATTAAATTTTTAATAACACTAGAATTATTCTACCGTTTGTTTAAATAAATAATTTGGTAAGGTAGAATCTTATGTTGGCAGCCAGCAAAAGGTCATCTGGCAGTCCACTGCGACAGGTGATGTATGAAGATGCATGCCGTAGGGATTCTGTCTGATTCTTATTCTTATTGTTATTCCCATTATGGATATATATATATATTGTGTTTCAGTTACAATGGAATTTGGAGGACAGAATCAACGGCATGGCACCCTGCAAGTGCATGCTTTCCCCTGAAAAATATCATGGATGTTTGAACTTGCCTTGGAACGGGAAGTTGATGAATTTGGAGTGACAAGTATCTGTTTCTGCATGGTGGCTGCCTCAGTGGAACTTACAAAGTACAGTATATTATGCAATATGACTTGTATCACTCAAGATTTTGTTTGGCACATACAATTCTCGATGCTCAGTGCAGGCTGGTTCCAAGATTTTCTGATACCCTAAAATATCAAAACTGGTTTCCTAATGAACGCGCTCTATTCCATTGAATCTACTGTTTCCGTAGCCAGAAAGTTTCGAAATGGTAACCTTGATATTGGTATTTTAGAGGCTAGACCGGATGCAAAAACTTGATTGAGTAAACATGCCACTGTGGCAAAAGGCAAATGGGAAAAGAGGTGATTCGTTTAAGTAAAACTTCATAGAGTTAAGTCCCTGGATGTTCTTCACCATATGCTCTGGAGACAACAGAATCGGGTGCTGATACTACTATGGGGACACACTGATCAGAACCTTTTTGGATCTTCGTTTCTATGGGTATCTGAGATAGTAAAAGCTAATTAACAACCTTTCATTTGTATAATTCACTGCATTGTATGTAAAAGCATGAAATAGCCAAATTTAAGACAATCCTTATTATACATGTGGGTTTGAAGAATACCAAGAAAAGAGGAGTGTCCACATTAGGAATTTCACACAATCCAAAGCCAAATTTTGTCATCCTGTCTAACATTTTGGAAGCCATAAATCAGTAAGATTTTCATATAATTATTTTTATCAATCTATCTGCCATTTCTAGTTATCTAGAAAAAGGTACAACTATCCTCTAACCTTTGAATGGATGCACTTGTATTGTTATAAATGTTGGTTCTTTTGTCTAAGCTAATATGTTTCTGCCCATTTACAGCGTTTAAATTAGAGAATTAGTAGATTCATGCAGCAAAAGTACCTTATGCAAAACTCAATCCTATTGTTTAAAACAGAAAAAAGAAAAAGAAATAAAATCTGTAAAAGATAAAAAAATCTGCATACCTCGCCAACAACTTTTAAACCCATTTCATCAGCTGTCTTTTTAGCTCCTTCCTTCCAAAAAATGTACAAAGGTTTGCCAGTGTGGACACATGAAGGAGCTCATGTTCTCTACAAGCCCCAAAATCTGTAAAAGCAACCATAATTTTCATTTATAAAAATAAAAAATAAAAGAGGAAGAAGAATATGTAATTGAAAGTAACATCAGTTCATTTCAAGTTAAATTCATTTAAAAAAATGCAACTGAAAAATTTCATATTCTTAGTTAAGAAATAGGAAGGATAAGACAATGGGGAAAGATTACTGCTGTTGGTTCCCATTAGTCTTGCATGAACACAAAAAGAGATTTACAAACATTCAGTGGTACAAATGACCTAGCTAAGATGGCTTAAATACTAGGCTTCTCAATCTCAGCTCGAACAAAAAGATTCCAATCTTAAGCCTAATCAAGCTTCAAAGTTCAAGCTTGAGCTTGCTTTAAAAGAAATTTGAGAAAAGCTCAAGCTTTGCATATAGTTTAAAGCTTAATGTCTAGCCTAAGTAATAAACAAACAACTTGAACAGTTTGATATAATGTTGGACAGCCTCTTTTACACAACGGGATAAACATTTTGTTTGATGATATTAGCACCAAAAAATACATTCAGAAACTGGTTCAGTTTTACTTTACACAAGCAAACTGATGAACCATGCAAAATTTCCGGCATCATTTTAGCCATACAGGAGATGATCTGCAAATGAAAAGAACATACTGGAACTGAAACTTTAGACAACATTGTAATTCCTTTACGAGCATCTATTAAAGCAACCTCTTGTGGAGTTGAGACAATCAATGCAGCTGTCAGCAAACCAGGAAAGGTTAGAAACAACTGATTCACCATTTGATTAAGTAGAATTACCCCTTGAAAAAGAAAACTACCAAAACCTTCTCTCTTTTTTTTTATTTGATAGAACAGGTAAGCCACTTATTCCATAAGTGAGTCTGCACAAAGTACATTTATTTAATGGAATGCTAGCAATATTTTTCACCAACCAGTAAAATTGTAATTCCAAGCTCATACAAGTCCAAGAACAACTGTGAAGCGAAAAAAATGTTATCATCTTATCCACCTGATAATTGTAGCATCTGAGTTGTAGTTAACTAAGCATCACCAGTTCCGGGGGCATATCTATCACAAGAATGTCAAGATTTCCCCAATCAACTTCCCTTGACATTTTACGAAGAACATTCATTACCTGCAAGATATAGTTAATTCAATTTCTGATAGGATTGTTAAAAGGTTAAATGAACCTGAATCTCACAACAAACAATCAGTTATTGACCATGTAATTGCATACAGAGGACTGATGAACAAAAAAAAATCACAGCAGAGTCAAATTGTGAAATCCAGATCACAAAATCAGTTAAGATTCCTAGTTTTTCATCAATAATGTCAAAAACCTGATTTTGCCTAATGAGTAAAGCAAAACACCACATTCACATGAATTAGCATGTAATTGTTAATCCTTTAGATTAACTCCATACATATCAGCACCAAATTAACTAGAATCTTCAATGTAAATATGAACTATATTCTTCATTACATTTTCATATCACTGAACTTCCTTGTAAAACTGCATTGCCCATCAAAAGCGGTTTGCAAAAGTACAAAGTTGTTATGCAATTCGCCCAACGGCACTACAATTAACCGCTGTAACCAAATTAGCCAACACAAATTCTTGACTAGATCCTTGAACTGAGCCACTGCTTGGCAAATGTAATTTCTTTGGAACTTAAATTGGAACAAGAAATATTTTCACACCACAATATATTTTCAAGCAATAAAGAGAATAACATAAAATGAAAAATAAGGGGACATACCATAGGAGCTATCCACACAACTGGGCTATTGTCATGCACAAGAAATCCCATCGACATACACTTAACTCCATGATTTTCAATTGGAACTATCTTCATATCTGCAAGAGAGAGGCAAAGTGAATAAGTTGTCACAAAACCACTAGTTGATGTAGTCGCATCGAATTCATTGCAGAAAAGCACCTAGTATGGTAAAATCTAAATCTTGAGCCGAAATCAAATAAAGCTAAGAATATAAGATTATATTTTCTTTTTTCAACGTAATGCAAACAGAAAGAGTAGACATAAACCATGGAAGTTGTTATGTAATCTAAATTCATAATAGTAAAATGTCCAGCAGAACAGCCCGCAGCCACAGGCAAAAAAGTTACAATGAAAATATGTTGTCATTATAGTGCATCAACTCAATGTGAGTTAGGCACAGAGAGAAATGAGAAGAAAGAGAGACCAATATTCTGCAAGGCCCACAGTGAATTATGTGTTCATCCCATACTAATTATGATGAAGCAAATGAGCACATAAATAGACGTTGCACATATGACCAATTAGTTATATAAGATCACATATAGCTGAAATTTCTTTCTAATTCACAAATTCCATTATATAAAATCCATTCCATTGAAAAAGAGGTTCAAAAAAACTAGAATATCATTTGAAGTAAAGATAATAATTTAAGAAGCTTTTTCCCCAAATCCAAATTATTGAATATTATAATTATCAACCTAGGACACCTCAACATTGACAAAATGTTTTCTAGAGAACCTTAAAGGATCAAATTAACCAACACAAACATCCTTAATAGAGAGTAGAAACAGAAAATTGCTTATCAATCTTTCATTTCTCAGAACTTGTGTACACCAGGAACAAAGTCTCATCCATTTGTAGATGGAGATTAATAGCAGTTACACGTAGACAGAAGTCAAGAGTACTATATTCATCACTAATTTCACTAATGAGGTTAGCATGGTCACTGAGGACATCATGGTGTTATTGTATTAGTCATACAACCTTGATTACCAGCTACAAGTTCACAGTAAACGGAATCAATTAGGTTGAAAGGAACAATTTACCTTGAGTGACTTCTGGCTTTTGATGGATATTCATCATTATTGGAGCAGATGGTCCATATACATCAGCATCAAGCAACCCAACCTTTAATTTACAATTGTTAACAAATGCAACATCCAAATTAACTAAAAAAGGCCAAACAATTATAATAAAAAAAAATACACAGAATTCTCTGGTATGATTATCTGGATTCGCTACACAAGCAAAATCAAGTTAGTTTCAAAATTCAATGACCACCAATCTTTCAACTTTCAACCAACTCCCACAACCTTTAAACCTACAACTACTACTATTATTGCTACAATAATTATTTATTTGAATAATTAATCAACCAATCACATTAAGGAACTTTGACAAGTTTATCTCTATCCATCATGCTCAAAGAAACATAACTAAATATATATATATATATATATATTGAACAAGAATTACCAGCAGTGGTTGATTTTCCGACACCGCCTTTACCAGAAGCAACTGCTATAACATTCTTAACCCCATTTATCTTAAGGTCTTTGCTAACAAACACCGCATAACACCTAACACCTCCAACCCTCTGGAGAAAACAAAAAAAAAGAAGAAGACGTACCCCTTTAACTAATCAAATTAAAAAAAAATCTTATTAACAAAGCAGAATTCTTTGATCTTACAGTGAAAGTTCGCAAGGAACTCTTCATGTATGTCTGCACTGGTGACACGTACAAGAGATTGGATTTCTCTGAGTTGTAAACTCCAGTGTTTATCCACTTCTTCGATCAATTAGTTTAAGTTATAGTTTCAGTTTCAGTCTTAAGAGTTCTGGTTTAGTTTCGGTTGCTGTTCGGTTTGAGAAGGGAGAGAAGGTGCGTTACAGAGAAACGACGGAGCATAAAAGCGGTTGGACCCGAACTGGAACTGGAAATGGAACATGAACATACATACTTACCTGTACTAGATTTCGCTGTAATTTGAACATAGATGGTTGTTGGAAGTCAGTTGGGTGTATTTAGTGCTTCCTACTTTTGTCGGGCTTACCCGACATAATCCCAATTGAAGGCTGCCCAATAATTTATGAGATATTTAAAATTAAGATATTTTATTTTATAATTCACATCTGTTACATAATAAAATTATTACTTAAAATATTTAAGTGAGCAATTAATAATAATAATAATAATAATAATCTGCTAAATAAAACAAATGGGCACTTATGCTTATGTCATCAATTGAAGGTTCATGCAACTTTCAAATTCTGGAGTCCGCAATGTGATATATTCAAATATTTGGGAGGGATCTAGATAAGATAAGATTGAAGAAACAGTTGGATGTAGAGAATTCAGTAAGACATTGATGGGAGAACAAGAGCAATGATTGAAACTTGAGACAAAACCACCCATGGCTGCGTTATCAGATTGACAGGTAGACCGTCGCAATATTTTGGTCAACTAAAAGGCACGTACATTAACTTAAGCTGGCCTTTATTTGGCAACCAAACAAATCAAAACTGTTGGTTTCAACGGTCTTTCGTTTCCCGGACAACGACTTCTGATCTTCATTCTCCTCTCCCCACCTCTCCTTTCCTTGCCCACCACTTTTATTTTCTCTTTTTTCCTCTACATCATTGCTCCGCATAAAGCTGCAGACCCCAGGTACGCATTTTCATCTATTGCATTGTGAATTCTTATTCTTTTTTCCTTGCCAATAGGTTTTTGTTTGTGTTTGTGGCTGAATATGGCTGCATACTGCTTCGTTTTTGTACACACAACCTATTCAGATCAATGTATATTTTTATCTGATTTTTACTGTTCTTGGACAAATGGGTTGTCTTGGTTCTTGTTTATGGATGTTGTAATTTGCATTGTTGCATTAATTCTTGGACTTGCTTCTCGCTTTAATGGGTTATGTCATCAATTTCTATTTCTTGACTTTTGTCACTATGAATTGATTTTGGCATTATTTCTCACAGTTAGGTTGGTTGAAGTTTTATGTCTGATTCATTCATTACTGTCGATATGTCAATTTGGTAGTTCATTTTAATTGCATTTGGTTCTATTTTTATTGAAAATCTCGAGAGTCTGGTTTTCCTTCCTATTCTGAGTCATTTTTTCTTTGATTTTGGTTAAATATTTTTCTATCCCTAGTGAATTGAATCTAGCTGATGTTGAAAATTGAGTATGTTTCTTATTCCTTTCTGTTTGTTGCATGGGGTCTGCCCCTATTTTTTCAGTTTGCCAGTCACTGAGTATGTAATTGTTTTTTGTCTTGAATTCTAACAGCTTACAGCGTTGAATTTGGGATGGGATTCTCGACTTTGTACTGGGAAGATTGGGATATCTACTTTTTTGATCAATTAAAACATTTTTTTAATTTGCATTTCGTTCAATTCTGAAACTTATGGTCGTCTAGCGTGATTGTGGTGGTAATGACCGTGCATGGTACCTCGGTTGTTAGAGAAAAGAGGAGTATGAAAGGGATTACTGAAATTCTTACGTCTACTGCTTGTGAATGGTTCTTGATTTTTCTGTTGCTCATCGATGCTGTCTTCTCATTCCTGTTGACAAAATTTGCACGTTACTGCAACTTGCAGTTACCTTGCATTTTGTGTTCCAGGCTTGATCATGTTTTCAGCAACGGAAAGCCTGAGTTTTATCGGAATTTGCTTTGTTGCAAGCATAGATCAGAGATATCATCTTTAATTTCTTGTCATATCCATGGTAGGCTTGCTGATGGCCATGGTATGTGTGATGATTGTCTCTTGTCATTCTCCAAAAACTGTAATACCAACCAAGATATGTACAGACTAGTTTTGGGTAAATTGGAGTTTGATCTTGTTGGTTGTGGTTCCCAGAGCTCAGTGCCAATTGGGGATTGTACTCGTATTTCTATGAGCAGGAGATGGTGTTCATGTTGCAATAAGCCTTGGAAATCAAGACAAAATGTGCAAACACTGCACCGATTACAATCACCAGCAACCAGGGTTACTAAACCTATTATTCCTTTGCAAAAGCAATTAAAAAGTCAGGATGGCATAAGGAAAACAAGGGGTAAATTTTCTGGGTCAGCAGCAACATCTCGCTGTATAGGAGGCAACGGTTCTGATCCCTTATCCCATGTAGTATACAGTGAGCTGAAAATCACTTCTGATTCTGAGTTCTCGTTTTCTGATGACAGTAATGGTAGTAGTATAGTTAGTGATATAAATGAGGCACGCGATGGTATAAGAAAACCCCGAGATACAAAATGTTTGACTGCTGATGTTTCTGGTCGGTTTGACCTGGATGACCTTAATTGGCGGCAAGCTAATCAGAAAATCTGTCCTTCTCCACTCCCCGAGCTTATTTTGCTAGATGATGTTTCTCTACCACCTTACACTATGGAGTTTCGTGGAGGAGTGTCACCAATCTCTCAGAGCGTGAATCCTTCTGCGCCACCCGAGTATGTATCTTTAGTCGATATGATTCCATCAGTTGATTATTTGGAAGCTACTGCAGGATCATCACCAGTGAAGTGTAAGCTCTCTCTCTCTCTCTCTCTCTCTCCCTCTCTGTTTCTCTGTGCCTGAGAGAGTTTTGTAACCTTTTCTCTTACTGAGTTGTTTTCTAGCAGCAAATGCAACTGGAACCACTGAAACGCCTCATGTTACCATCAACAACCATGATGATATATTGAAGATGCTAAATACAACCGCAGCAGTTATAAAAAATGATCAGGTTTTAAATAACCCTGCTATTGTAGATCCAACTTATGAGGATCTAAGTGATGTCAGTAAGTTGTCTATCAGTAGTAAGGGAAGAGAAGCATCTGGATTTGTTGCCGAACAACCTATAGAGAAGCAAATTGATAGAGTTAGTGAAGATTTGAGCTTGTTGGTGGCAGAAAATTTTTCTGCTCAAGGGGTACATGTACCACTGAAAAATAAGAGTACCGATGTGCAAGTTGGTGGCAGTGAAGTGCGGATAACTAATGCTTCCACCTCTAATGGAATTCAGACTCTTCAGAGGTCAGTTCCAGTGGAGAGAGCCAAGTCAGCTGGTCCTGAATCTTTGGTTGGAAGCATTGTTAGTGAAGCTGAAGGTGAAAGTACTATTGATCAGTTAAAGCTGCAGGTTGATTATGATCGTAGATGTATGAATGCTTTGTACAAGGAGCTAGATGAGGAAAGGAGTGCTGCAGCAATTGCTGCGAATCAGGCAATGGCCATGATTACAAGGTTGCAAGAGGAGAAGGCAGCACTCAACATGGACGCTCTACAGTACTTGAGAATGATGGAAGAACAGGCAGAGTATGACATGGAGGAATTGGAGAAAGCTAATGATCTCCTGGCTGAAAAGGAGAAACAAATACAAGACTTAGAAGCAGAGCTAGAATATTATAGGTTAACATATCCAGATGAATCACAGATGGGGACCATAGCTGAGGAGATTTGGAATTCCGAAAAGAAAAATGTGAATGTAAATGATATGAGTTTGGTCCATATTACAGATTACGCCATTCTTCCTTCGGATCCAACATACTCCAAGGTTTCTATAGGCATCAACAAATCCGATGTTGTCATATCTTCATTGTCTGAATTTGAAGAAGACAAGTTGTGCATTTTGCAACGTTTAAAAAGCCTGGAGAAGAACCTTCAAACATGTGCTTGTGATTGGACTGTGGATGACATGTCCAATAGTGGATACATCGAAGAAGCAGCAGACAGAGTGCACTATCAGGTAAAGTTTCCTGTTAAGGAGGGAAGCTCAGGAAGTTGTCATATGGAAGAGAAAGGCTTGCCTCTACAAAAAAATTTACATTTATCAAATGGGAGCCATCCTGCTCAAGAAGGATTAAATGCTTCAATTAGTGAAGAGCAAGTCGTTAGCATAGAAAACAAATTGGACTCCAACGGGCAAAAGGACTCCTCGCATTGTAGAATAACTGATTTGGTTTCTCTCAAAAATGAAATTTCAGAACTTAATGCCAGGTTAGGAGCACTTGAGGATGAACATAATTTTCTCCAGCATACATTTAACTTTCTTCAGAACGGCAATGAGGGGCTACCATTCATTCAAGAAATAGCCAGTCAGCTGCAAGAAATACGGAAAATTGTGAAAAGAAGCCGATGTCGATCTCTTGCTTGATTTTACATGGAACTAATCATCATGGGGTAAACATATTGGCAAGACATATACTTGTGGTGTGTATCAGTTTTCTCCGTTTATTATCTCTATATGATGCCATGTTCATTTCAGTAAAGTATGCAATGGCTTATATTTTATGGTTTAGACTTGGAAAAATTAACTAATTAACTATTTTACTACACACATTCAAACCGTGCTTTGTCAAATTTGATTAGTGTTATACTGATCATAATATTATAATAAAGTTGGACTGACAGGTTCTTATGTAAATGGAAGATTGTCCCGATTACATACAAGAAAATCTTAAGTCAATTTTAACGTTTTGTATATAATTATTATTACTATTATTATGCTTTATGGATAAGCATTCTCCTTCCACGTAAAGCTTAGAAACAAAGACAGTCAGGCTAAGTTTGTACATGGATGTCAATTTCGTCGCTTCTCTCATTCAAAATTTATCAACTTAATTAATGTTCAGAGTTATCGGCTACGACTAAAGCTGTGTGTGTATATATTATACCCCATAGTCAAAATCAAACCAGAAGCAAGAACTCGCTCGATTCATACTGTTGTGATTACATTAAGGGGAGAAAGATGAGCATGGCATCTCTGATTGTCCAGGTAATCAATAAACTCTAGGCATTTTTAGGGTTTTGTTTTATGCATATATGTTACACGGAAAAATTTTCATTGCAGGTAAGAATTCATGGCCGGAGCTGGTTGGTGAAAACGGCGAGGCTGCTGCTACAGTTGAGAAACAGAATCCATTTGTAAATGCAATCCTTATATTGGATGCAAATAGGTTTTCAAAGTGAAGAAAAATTCAGATGAAACTATATAAAAGCGAAAAAGCAAGACCAGTTATAAAGGGGTTCTTACAAACTTCTGGAATAGGTTTTTCAAAAACTCAGTCTAATGGTTAAATCTTCAACCATCAAAGTAAGACTGAGTTTAGCAATGCATAAGGATTGAAAATTGAGACAAATCAACAACAACATTGCTTTTCTCAATGTTGAGTTGGCAGAGATACTGTACAGGAGTCAACCAATTGGCTTCTTGAATGCAAAGCTCAAAACCGTAACTGCAAACTGAGGAAAGCACTGTATGAACTTAAGTAGGCACCTAAGCCCTAGTTTTAAAAATTCAAATAAGCTCTAATATCATGAAATTTTATCTACTACATGTCTGACACTTTTTTATTCTACAAGGTGAGCATTTCGAATATGATCCTAATGTTAATCTATATGGATGTTATCATTATTATAGAAAGTGATCAAGTTCATATAGAAGAGCTAGAGAAACAATTGAATAAGTCTTTTGCCTTAAAAGACTTAGGAGAAAAATTGTCATATTGCACCAATAACCAAAGTAGCTTATTGTTAATTGAAAGGGACGTCACTATTAGTGATTAATGTTGAAAAAGAGTTCATTTTTTTCTACCACTTTCTGCAGAAAAGAACACATTGTCCACGGTAAGGATCGTGGTTGACCCTTAAAAAAATGGGATTTTACATTTAAATGGTTCTCATAATTTCTCTACTCTAACAGCTCATGCCAGCACTCCCCCACAAGTTGGGGTTCTTTCTGCACACTACCTTCGTGAGTATGTCTGCTAACTGGTCTTTTGATTTGATAAATGGGAACTGAATAATTTTTTCTTCAAGGTTCTATTTAATGAAATGTTGATCCACCTCTACATGATTAGCACGATCATGCTAGACAGGATTATAAGAGATGTCAATAGCTGCCTCATTATCACAAAACAAGTTCATTTAAGGGCGAGGAGCAAAGCCAATCTCAGTTAACAACCTTCTAAACCAAAGGAGTTCGCAAAGACCCTTAGCCATTCCTTGAAATTTAGCTTCAGCACTGGATAATGCCACTACCTTTCACTTTTGGCTTCTCCACGTGACAACATTTCCTCCTACAAATTTAAGGTAGCCCGAATCAAATTTCCTATCCGAAATATTTCCTACCCAATCAGCATTCGTGTAGCCATCGACATTCAAATGATTATGCTTTGAGAACATAAGCCCTTTTCCAGGAAAGGACTTTAAATAATGAAGAATCTGAATTACGGCATTCATATGATCTTCGCTAGGATAGAGCATAAATTGACTAACTACACTTACAGCGTAAGTGATATCCGGACGACTATGAGATAAATAAATGAGTTTACCAACTATTCGTTGATACCTCTCTTTATCAGCTGGCACTGAATCTGAGCTATCTCCAAGTTTTTATGACTCTGAACAATTGGAGTATCAGCTGGCTTACAATTCAGTAATCCTACTTTCGATAGCAAGTCTAGCACATATTTCTTTTGAGAAAGAAATATGTCTTATCTCGATCTGGCTACTTCAATCCCCAAAAAATACTCAAGTCTTCCTAGGTTCCTTATTTCAAATTCGGTTGACAATTTCTCTTGAAGACTAGAAATTTCTTTTGCGTCATCCCTTGTAATAATCATGTCATTTACACAGACTATTAGAGCTGTCACTTTTTCCAATCCGTGTTTTAACAAGAGTATATGAACCGAATTACTTTGTTGAACGCCATATTTTCTTATAGCCAAACTAAATTGGCCAAACCATGCCCGAGGCGATTGTTTTAATCCATATAATGCTCGTTGAAGCTTACATACAATCTTTGCCTTTGAAGCTATAGTGTACCTTGGTGGAATGTCCATGTAAAGTGCCTCTTCAAGATCGCCACGAAGAAAAGCGCTCTTTACATCAAACTCATGCAAAGGCCGATCTAAATTTATTGCAAGGGGCAATAGGACTTGTAATCGTATTTAGTTTAGCCATTGGTGAGAAAGTTCCTTAGTAATCTATGCCATATTTTGCGTATATCCCTTTGCCATAAGTCTTACCTTATATCGATCAACGGCTCCATCAGCCTTTTATTTAATGGAGAAAACCCATTTGCACCCTACTGTCTTCTTCCCTTCAGGTAGTGAGACTAACGTCCATGTTTTATTTTTCTAAAATGCCTCCATTTCTTCTTTTATAGCTTGGGCCCATTTTGAATATGATAAAGCCTCTTGAACACTACTAGAAATATGGAATGAGGATAGCTTATTTGTAAATGATTTGAGAGGTTCAGATAATCTTTAAGTAGACGCATAGTTGGCAATAGGATATTTAAATCCTTTTTCTTCCACGTCCGGAGAGTATCTATTTGGTGGCTTACCATGATTATGTCTGAAGGGTAAAACATAACCTGTAAAAGCATCTAAGGCATCAGTATGTGAAGTCGTGGTAGAAGAGCTTACCTCAGTAATATTCTCGGGAGAAGGATCTTCGGGTACCGGAGAGTGGGGTGATTTATTTTTAGAGAATTCATTTCCAGACTCTACATTTTCAGAAGACATCTTAACACTTGGTTCTAACATTTGGTTTCCAGCAGGTTCTAACGTTTCGCTTCCATTAGGTTCTAAAGACGTCTCAACGTTTGGTTCTAACATTCTATTTCCAGCAGGTTCTAACATTTCATTTCCACCATTACATTGTGCTGAGTTATATTCAAATCCTAGCCTTTCCATACCCTTCCAATTCTGCTCTTTATCTCGATACTCCCTCTGAAGAGGTGAATTGGATGTTGATGATGGAAAATAGGTGTCTGACTCTGTAAAAGTAACATCCACAGTAATGTAGGTACGTTTGCTGATTGGATCATAACACTGATATCCTTTTTTCATGTAAGGCATACCTCAAAAAAAGACAACAGATTACGCACGGCTCTAACTTAGTACATTGATTTTTATGGAGATGAATGGAAGCAACACAATCGAAAACTCAGGGAGGGATCATCAAAACTTTAGGTATGGAAACATAGATAGACAGAATCCGTAATGGAGTCTTGAAGTTTAAGACTTTCGAGGGCCTACGATTTAGTAAATTCACGGCTGTGGCCACGGCATCATCCCAGTGGATACTGGGCACATGTGCTTCGAGTAATAAGGCACGTGCCATTTCCAAGATATGTCAGTTCTTCCTTTCAGCAATGCCATTTTGTTGTAGAGTTTGAGGACATGAAGTTTCGAGTAAAAGACCATGACTGTGGAAGTATGCTTGAAATTATTGATTTACATATTCATCGCCACTGGTAGAACGAAGGATCTGGATCTTTGCTGAAAAAGTGTGTTTGAACCATGATATGAAAGGATTGAAAAACCCCAAATGCACCTTTACGTTTCAACAAGTGAAGCCATGTCATTCGAATGTAATCATCAACAAAAATCATAAACCAACGATGACCAGAGGAAGTAATTATTAGGGAAGGTCCCCACACATCTGAATGTACTAAAGAAAAGGAAATATCACTTTTATTCAGGCTCGCTGAATAAGAAACTCTACGACCTTGGCTACAATGCAAGTAGTGCATTTAAAGTTCAAGAGTTGTAAATTGGAAAATAAGTCTGGAAGCAAGTGCTTTAAATAACCAAATGAAGGATGTCCCAAGCGACGATGCCATAGCCAAATCTGCCTTTCTTTGCTACTAACAGTATGACGCATGTAATTAGCTCTTCCTGGACTGAAATCATCCGTGGAGTATAATCCCCGCTCTTAGTGCCACGCCCAATGATCTCCTTGTTGACAGTATCTTGAAGAAGATAAAAATAGGATGAATTAATACCACACAATTGAGTTATGTCGTAATTTGGCTTACAGACATCAATTTATTTGAGAGAGATGGAACAAGTAAAGTATGAGATAGCGAGAGAGAGGGTGATAAAGTCATAGTTCTAGCCCATCTAACTGGATATGTAACCCAATTAGTAATAGAAACATGAGTTCGTATCGGTGGAGTGATGTGGGAAAAATCATTGGAATCGAATGTCATGTGATCTGTTACCCCAGAGTCGATAATCCAGACGTCGTCATCACCAGGATTAGAGCTAAGAAGTGCTTGACCACAATTACCTTGATCATTAGAAGGTTTGGAATCATATGGAGAATCAGCTTGAGAAATGAGGCATAGCTGAGGTTTAGCAATGAACATGGCAGCTTTAATACTGCCCTCATCAGCAACAGCAGCTTCACGTTTTTGTCGTGCCTGAAATTCATTCCACCAATCTGGATACCCACGTAACTTGAAACAAGTTTCATGAGTATGCTTTACGTTACCGCAGTGAGTACATTTTCCTCCGTCAGATTTGAGTATTAGACCTAGAGGATGGGTTTGATTTTGCACTACCTGTCTTGATTCCTTTAGATGCCATAACAACACCAAAAGGAGTAGTGTCTATGGTAGAGATCATCACAACTTGTCGTACATCTTCCCGTCAAACGTGAGCGTAAGCTTGTTCAACCATTGGAAATGGTTTTAATTGTAACACATCAGTCCGAATATTATCCAGCCAGGCATCCAATCTGTCCAGGAAGATGAAAACTCTCTTTTCTTGTAGAATAGAGTTATATCTTTGGATGTCAACGGCGCATTCCATTGGGTTAGGACGACGAAAATCAATTTCTCGATCATTATAATATTTTTCAATGGAGCCAACGGCTTGTCTCATGCGATAAATTTATCTAATATCTAATATGAAGATCATTATAATACACATTTTGTCGGAACTCTGTTCTTTTAATTGAAGTTTGAATGTTACTTCATTGGGATTATCTTTCGATCAATTGTGATAAATGTAGAGGTAGCAAAAGAGTGAATCGGCTACTGTTACATGCACAAAGACATGCCGACACCTTTTGGGCTTGGTAAGTACTCAATTATTGTGTATTGAGGCCCAATATCTGTAGCTCTAGTGTACAAAAAAAAAGTAAAATTTAAAATACGTAAGCGCAGCTTTTTCGTTCGGTGGAAGTGAAAGCTACAACAGTTGGCAACTTAGCTACTAAAACGTGTCCATTTAAAATCAGTCCACACCAGATCTCTGTCCAGTCTGCCTCATCTGTTAATCTCTAGATAAATCTCGGCCTGCATCTTCCCCTTTGCCCTCACTCACAAAATATTTACACAGACTGGAAAAATATGGAATATTGCAGTAAGCCCTTTTATCAATTCCGGTATGTGTGTTTTTCCTTTTAATTTATCTAATATGTTTATGTTTTTTTTTCTTAAATTAACAACAGGAACGAACAAGAGCTCGTGGCCGGAGCTGGTGGGAATCAATGGAGAAGAGGCTGCTGAAATTATCATGAGAGAAAATCCGAAGGTTGCTGCTGTTGTTGTTAAAGAGGGATCGGTGGTGATCATGGATTACCGCTGTGATAGGGTCTGGGTTTGGGTTGACAAGCAGGGAATTGTGAAACTAACGCCGCATATTGGTTAGCTACTTGTTTCTGCTACCGTCAATGAGTGTATTGATATCATCTGCATGTAATGCAAGGGCAGTACGCTATCTGTCAATAAATACATCTTTATTTTTATTTTTTTTGGTGATTTTTAGGAAGTAATAAGGATCTCCTTCTGTTGACTCAAAATATAAAGTGGAATAGTACGGAAATCCAAGAGCATATGGGCATCGACTCTCACAGAAAACGAATGATGCTCAAAGTGAATCATCATCTTGCCATATATTTCCAACTTCTCAATGAAAACCCAAATGAATACAAGAAAGGCAAAGTAAGAACTCAGTCGAACAAACCGCTTGTTTGTGAAACATGACAGCTTGATTGTGAAATGTCAGCGTTCAGAAATATCGGCTGTGAGTGATCTGCTAGTTGCTTCTGAAGAGGGAGAAATCTCCCTTGTGCCACGCGCACAGGCGCGCGAGGTACTTGCGCACGGGGCGCACCAGTATGCATGACACGAGGGAGAACCCCACACGCCCGCACCACACGAGCTCGCACGGTGCACGGGCTAGTGTGAAATAGATTTACAATTTCTTAGTTTAATTTAATTTAATGTTTATAACATGCTTATTTTTTTTAATTTATTAAAACTTTATTATAAATTAATTAAAATTTTTAATATTTTTACTTCTATTTAAAAAATAAATATAAATTAATTAAAATAATTATTAGTATCGAAATTTAATTTTACTTTTCTAAGACATTTATTCTTTTAATTTATTTAAAATACATTAGAAATTAATTAAAAATTATAAATGTCAATTAATTTTTTAAAATATTTTTAATTTAGTTAAAAATAAATAGAAATCAATGAAAATAATTATTAAAACCCAAATTTAATTAAATTTTTATAAGCTATTTACTTTTTAATTTATTTAAAATTGGGGTAATTATAAGTACCCTAATTTTATTTTATTTTTTTCTAAGATATTTATATTTAATTTATTTAAAATTCATTAGAAATCAATTAAAATATTATAAATGTCAAATTTTAATATTTTTTATTTCTATTTAAAATAAATGCAAATCAATTAAAATAATCATTAGTACACAAATTTATTTTTTTTAATTTATTTAAAATTCATTACAAATAAAATAAAAACATTATAAAGATCATTTATAATTTTTGAATATTTTTATTTTTACGCAAAAAATAAATAGAAAATAATTATTGAAACCCAAATTTAATTAAATTTTGTAAGGCATTTTATTTTTAATTTATTTAAAATTAATGAAAATATTATAATATATATGAATTAAAGCTTTTAAGTATTTTTAAAATTTATTTTTAGTTAATTTTTAAATTTTTTATGCAATGTTTATTAATAAATAATTATTTGTGTAATTTTATAAATATAAATAACATTCCAATCATAGTTAAAAATTACAATAGATAAATATTTTCATACAAGAGTAAGTTGTTTGACATGTTTTGTAGTGATAGATCATATTAGAAGGGAATAATTACAAAACAAATCAAACTATTTAAGTAGGTTAATTTTAAATATTTCTTATTTATTAAAAATATATATCATTTGTCAATCTTTATTTATTATATATTATTACATGAGATATATATATATAAACAGTAATAATAATAACGAGACGTGATTTTTCGAGATGTTACTACACAAGGGTTGACAGAAATTGGCTTCCTCCATTGTAGGTCGAAGAAATTGAAATATTTTAAAAGGTTTTGTAATTTGTAAAATATTTAAAGATTGTTTGTCATATTTTAAAACTTTTTATTAATTTTATAATTAATAAAGTTTTAAAGATTACCAAGGAGAAAAGTCAATTTTGGCGACGGAATTGGCCCTTTGAAGCGGTGAACAAAATAAAAAAATTTCAGCCTTTTTAACACAATGTGCGCATGCGTGAGTGTGGGGTTCCTTTAAAGCGGAGTGTCTCTCTGTGAAAGCCAGATAGTCCCTCGCAGAACTCCCAGCATATACTTCTCTAAAATTAGATTCTGCTGAAAATCACACACAAGTCAGTTCATCTCTGAGCAAGAATGAACTTTTTCGGAAAAACACGTTGCATCATTCTGAAATTGATACTCTTTATCTTGTTCATTTCAACCCCCGAACATGTCATTGCATCTAGGCCCTCAATCAAAGAAGAGAAGCAGCCAAGTCGTGATAGTTTTGTTTCGTTTCCACAACAAAGAAGCCCCGTACCGCCTGCTGGTTCTTCTCCATGCACTTATATTAGGGGAGGCAGTCATGGTGGAAGTTGCCATAGAGGATGAACGTGGGCAATTCCGTGCATGCTATTATATGAGACTCTGGTTTATCAATTCCGGTATGTGTGTTTTTCCTTTTAATTTATCTAATATGTTTATGTTTTTTTTTCTTAAATTAACAACAGGAACGAACAAGAGCTCGTGGCCGGAGCTGGTGGGAATCAATGGAGAAGAGGCTGCTGAAATTATCATGAGAGAAAATCCGAAGGTTGCTGCTGTTGTTGTTAAAGAGGGATCGGTGGTGATCATGGATTACCGCTGTGATAGGGTCTGGGTTTGGGTTGACAAGCAGGGAATTGTGAAACTAACGCCGCATATTGGTTAGCTACTTGTTTCTGCTACCGTCAATGAGTGTATTGATATCATCTGCATGTAATGCAAGGGCAGTACGCTATCTGTCAATAAATACATCTTTATTTTTATTTTTTTTTGGTGATTTTTAGGAAGTAATAAGGATCTCCTTCTGTTGACTCAAAATATAAAGTGGAATAGTACGGAAATCCAAGAGCATATGGGCATCGACTCTCACAGAAAACGAATGATGCTCAAAGTGAATCATCATCTTGCCATATATTTCCAACTTCTCAATGAAAACCCAAATGAATACAAGAAAGGCAAAGTAAGAACTCAGTCGAACAAACCGCTTGTTTGTGAAACATGACAGCTTGATTGTGAAATGTCAGCGTTCAGAAATATCGGCTGTGAGTGATCTGCTAGTTGCTTCTGAAGAGGGAGAAATCTCCCTTGTGCCACGCGCACAGGCGCGCGAGGTACTTGCGCACGGGGCGCACCAGTATGCATGACACGAGGGAGAACCCCACACGCCCGCACCACACGAGCTCGCACGGTGCACGGGCTAGTGTGAAATAGATTTACAATTTCTTAGTTTAATTTAATTTAATGTTTATAACATGCTTATTTTTTTTAATTTATTAAAACTTTATTATAAATTAATTAAAATTTTTAATATTTTTACTTCTATTTAAAAAATAAATATAAATTAATTAAAATAATTATTTAGTATCGAAATTTAATTTTACTTTTCTAAGACATTTATTCTTTTAATTTATTTAAAATACATTAGAAATTAATTAAAAATTATAAATGTCAATTAATTTTTTAAAATATTTTTAATTTAGTTAAAAATAAATAGAAATCAATGAAAATAATTATTAAAACCCAAATTTAATTAAATTTTTATAAGCTATTTACTTTTTAATTTATTTAAAATTGGGGGTAATTATAAGTACCCTAATTTTATTTTATTTTTTCTAAGATATTTATATTTAATTTATTTAAAATTCATTAGAAATCAATTAAAATATTATAAATGTCAAATTTTAATATTTTTTATTTCTATTTAAAATAAATGCAAATCAATTAAAATAATCATTAGTACACAAATTTATTTTTTTTAATTTATTTAAAATTCATTACAAATAAAATAAAAACATTATAAAGATCATTTATAATTTTTGAATATTTTTATTTCTACGCAAAAAATAAATAGAAAATAATTATTGAAACCCAAATTTAATTAAATTTTGTAAGGCATTTTATTTTTAATTTATTTAAAATTAATGAAAATATTATAATATATATGAATTAAAGCTTTTAAGTATTTTTAAAATTTATTTTTAGTTAATTTTTAAATTTTTTATGCAATGTTTATTAATAAATAATTATTTGTGTAATTTTATAAATATAAATAACATTCCAATCATAGTTAAAAATTACAATAGATAAATATTTTCATACAAGAGTAAGTTGTTTGACATGTTTTGTAGTGATAGATCATATTAGAAGGGAATAATTACAAAACAAATCAAACTATTTAAGTAGGTTAATTTTAAATATTTCTTATTTATTAAAAATATATATCATTTGTCAATCTTTATTTATTATATATTATTACATGAGATATATATATATAAACAGTAATAATAATAACGAGACGTGATTTTTCGAGATGTTACTACACAAGGGTTGACAGAAATTGGCTTCCTCCATTGTAGGTCGAAGAAATTGAAATATTTTAAAAGGTTTTGTAATTTGTAAAATATTTAAAGATTGTTTGTCATATTTTAAAACTTTTTATTAATTTTATAATTAATAAAGTTTTAAAGATTACCAAGGAGAAAAGTCAATTTTGGCGACGGAATTGGCCCTTTGAAGCGGTGAACAAAATAAAAAAATTTCAGCCTTTTTAACACAATGTGCGCATGCGTGAGTGTGGGGTTCCTTTAAAGCGGAGTGTCTCTCTGTGAAAGCCAGATAGTCCCTCGCAGAACTCCCAGCATATACTTCTCTAAAATTAGATTCTGCTGAAAATCACACACAAGTCAGTTCATCTCTGAGCAAGAATGAACTTTTTCGGAAAAACACGTTGCATCATTCTGAAATTGATACTCTTTATCTTGTTCATTTCAACCCCCGAACATGTCATTGCATCTAGGCCCTCAATCAAAGAAGAGAAGCAGCCAAGTCGTGATAGTTTTGTTTCGTTTCCACAACAAAGAAGCCCCGTACCGCCTGCTGGTTCTTCTCCATGCACTTATATTAGGGGAGGCAGTCATGGTGGAAGTTGCCATAGAGGATGAACGTGGGCAATTCCGTGCATGCCATAGCCAAATCTGCCTTTCTTTGCTACTAACAGTATGACGCATGTAATTAGCTCTTCCTGGACTGAAATCATCCGTGGAGTATAATCCCCGCTCTTAGTGCCACGCCCAATGATCTCCTTGTTGACAGTATCTTGAAGAAGATAAAAATAGGATGAATTAATACCACACAATTGAGTTATGTCGTAATTTGGCTTACAGACATCAATTTATTTGAGAGAGATGGAACAAGTAAAGTATGAGATAGCGAGAGAGAGGGTGATAAAGTCATAGTTCTAGCCCATCTAACTGGATATGTAACCCAATTAGTAATAGAAACATGAGTTCGTATCGGTGGAGTGATGTGGGAAAAATCATTGGAATCGAATGTCATGTGATCTGTTACCCCAGAGTCGATAATCCAGACGTCGTCATCACCAGGATTAGAGCTAAGAAGTGCTTGACCACAATTACCTTGATCATTAGAAGGTTTGGAATCATATGGAGAATCAGCTTGAGAAATGAGGCATAGCTGAGGTTTAGCAATGAACATGGCAGCTTTAATACTGCCCTCATCAGCAACAGCAGCTTCACGTTTTTGTCGTGCCTGAAATTCATTCCACCAATCTGGATACCCACGTAACTTGAAACAAGTTTCATGAGTATGCTTTACGTTACCGCAGTGAGTACATTTTCCTCCGTCAGATTTGAGTATTAGACCTAGAGGATGGGTTTGATTTTGCACTACCTGTCTTGATTCCTTTAGATGCCATAACAACACCAAAAGGAGTAGTGTCTATGGTAGAGATCATCACAACTTGTCGTACATCTTCCCGTCAAACGTGAGCGTAAGCTTGTTCAACCATTGGAAATGGTTTTAATTGTAACACATCAGTCCGAATATTATCCAGCCAGGCATCCAATCTGTCCAGGAAGATGAAAACTCTCTTTTCTTGTAGAATAGAGTTATATCTTTGGATGTCAACGGCGCATTCCATTGGGTTAGGACGACGAAAATCAATTTCTCGATCATTATAATATTTTTCAATGGAGCCAACGGCTTGTCTCATGCGATAAATTTATCTAATATCTAATATGAAGATCATTATAATACACATTTTGTCGGAACTCTGTTCTTTTAATTGAAGTTTGAATGTTACTTCATTGGGATTATCTTTCGATCAATTGTGATAAATGTAGAGGTAGCAAAAGAGTGAATCGGCTACTGTTACATGCACAAAGACATGCCGACACCTTTTGGGCTTGGTAAGTACTCAATTATTGTGTATTGAGGCCCAATATCTGTAGCTCTAGTGTACAAAAAAAAAGTAAAATTTAAAATACGTAAGCGCAGCTTTTTCGTTCGGTGGAAGTGAAAGCTACAACAGTTGGCAACTTAGCTACTAAAACGTGTCCATTTAAAATCAGTCCACACCAGATCTCTGTCCAGTCTGCCTCATCTGTTAATCTCTAGATAAATCTCGGCCTGCATCTTCCCCTTTGCCCTCACTCACAAAATATTTACACAGACTGGAAAAATATGGAATATTGCAGTAAGCCCTTTTATCAATTCCGGTATGTGTGTTTTTCCTTTTAATTTATCTAATATGTTTATGTTTTTTTTTCTTAAATTAACAACAGGAACGAACAAGAGCTCGTGGCCGGAGCTGGTGGGAATCAATGGAGAAGAGGCTGCTGAAATTATCATGAGAGAAAATCCGAAGGTTGCTGCTGTTGTTGTTAAAGAGGGATCGGTGGTGATCATGGATTACCGCTGTGATAGGGTCTGGGTTTGGGTTGACAAGCAGGGAATTGTGAAACTAACGCCGCATATTGGTTAGCTACTTGTTTCTGCTACCGTCAATGAGTGTATTGATATCATCTGCATGTAATGCAAGGGCAGTACGCTATCTGTCAATAAATACATCTTTATTTTTATTTTTTTTTGGTGATTTTTAGGAAGTAATAAGGATCTCCTTCTGTTGACTCAAAATATAAAGTGGAATAGTACGGAAATCCAAGAGCATATGGGCATCGACTCTCACAGAAAACGAATGATGCTCAAAGTGAATCATCATCTTGCCATATATTTCCAACTTCTCAATGAAAACCCAAATGAATACAAGAAAGGCAAAGTAAGAACTCAGTCGAACAAACCGCTTGTTTGTGAAACATGACAGCTTGATTGTGAAATGTCAGCGTTCAGAAATATCGGCTGTGAGTGATCTGCTAGTTGCTTCTGAAGAGGGAGAAATCTCCCTTGTGCCACGCGCACAGGCGCGCGAGGTACTTGCGCACGGGGCGCACCAGTATGCATGACACGAGGGAGAACCCCACACGCCCGCACCACACGAGCTCGCACGGTGCACGGGCTAGTGTGAAATAGATTTACAATTTCTTAGTTTAATTTAATTTAATCTTTATAACATACTTATTTTTTTTTAATTTATTAAAACTTTATTATAAATTAATTAAAATTTTTAATATTTTTATTCTATTTAAAAAATAAATATAAATTAATTAAAATAATTATTATATCCAAATTTAATTTTAACTTTTCTAAAGACATTTATTTTTTTTAATTTATTTAAAATTAATTAAAAATTATAAATGTCAATTAATTTTTTAAAATATTTTTAATTTAAGTTAAAAATAAATAAAAATCAATGAAAATAATTATTAAAACCCAAATTTAATTAAACTTTTGTAAGCTATTTACTTTTTAATTTATTCAAAATTCATTACAAATTCATTAAAATATTATAATATATGTGAATTAAAGCTTTTAAGTATTCTTAAAATTTATTTTTAATTAATTCTTAAATTTTTTATGCAATATTTACTAATAAGTAATTATTTGTGTAATTTTATAGATATAAATGACATTCCAATCGTAGTTAAAAATTATAACATATAAGTAGTTTTTATATAAAAGTGAATAATTCGATATAATTTATAGTGATAGATCATATTAGAAGAAGAAGAATTATCAAAAAATTAAACTATTAAAATAGGTTAGTTTTGGACATTATTTATTTATCAAAAATTTATATTATTCATTAATTTTTATTCATTATCTATTATTACATAAAGTTTATACAAACGATAATAATAATGAGATGTAATTTCTCGTAGCATAACAAATTATTTATTTTTTAAAATTTGAATTTAATTTTATCACTAATCTTATTTGTAAGTATTTTTCTAATTACACGTGCCTTAGCAGACATAATTGAGGGGCACTTTTCTTAGTGATTTAGTCGTTGTTATTACTCTAGATGATGATATAGAGACAAAATTTATTAGATTGATTTTTCTATCGTACTAAACATTACATTGATGCATCGTGATTTACTCGAGAGATTTTGGTAAGAGTGGACAAACCCATGTAGATAATAATAAAAACGTGGCAGTACAGGCTGGTAAATTGAATTTTGGGTGTTTGTGAAGTCGAGTCCCATCATCCAAACATGGCATTAGTGTAAGTGCGTGGTCTTTCAAGAATTTTCATAACCATAAGACGGTCATTCCGTTGCCATCCATTTAGTTGTGGAACTAATTTTAAAGCAGTACATTTGATATTTATTATTTTAATAATAATAATAATATATTATTTTAAATAAATTAAATTGAACTGTAATATAATAAATTAAAAAAATTTATACTATATTTAAAACTTAAATATATTAAATACATTATATTATATATTATATTATTATTACAAAATTATATTATAATATATTTTTATATTATTATAATTTAATATTTTAAAATTATTTTTTAAAATAAAATTAATTTTAATAAATTTTCATTTTCTTTTCTGAAGTTGATTAAATGTATTTAGCTACTTAATAGTTATCACTAAAATCACATGATTAAAACTTAAAATTTTGACGTGTTAGACTTAAGTTATAATTTTTAATAAAATTTAAAATTATATTATAAATTTTAATTTTTTTATATAAAATTTAAAATATATAAAATAAATAAAATAAAAAATTTAAATATATATAATAAATAATATTTAAAATGTTAATAAAAAAAATAATATATATATATATATATATATAAATGTATGTGTCAACAATCCCTAAAATCAACCATAATCGTTTAATTCTCGTGACAATACGTGGGGCCCTGCAGGGCATCCCCATTACCAAACGATGTGGCAGCACTTCAGCTGCCAAATAAGATAAACAAAAACGTAAATAAATTATATAAAAATCAGTGGATATGGCTAGCTATTAAAAGAAAAGAAATTCGATTCTTGCAAATAAAATTACCACGGAAACCTGAAATTCAGATCTAAAACTATAACCCATTAGTTTTCAGGCTGTGATTGTTTGTTGTCATCAAGTGAAGTTGCTGAATCTTGGAAGCCCTAGTTGCAGATTCTAGGCTTTGTCGATCTGTGGTAAGATTTTGTTTCTGATGTGAGCTTCCATCATTTAGTGTTGTAGTGACCCTTTAAGACTTTAGCTTAAGAAACTGATTGATATTTCAGTTTATAAGATGACTTCGCGTGTTTGTTTGATGGGTAGAGTTTAATTTACGAGATTACTTTGTTTATGAGATGCTTTAAGTTATTTTCTAAATGGGTACGCCTGGAATTATGGAATTTAGTAACTTGGAGTCCTGTTTTTCGTGATTTAATTGGTAGATTTGTTTATGGGAGGCTTGTGAAGATCTCTTGAAAGGTCTGGTTTCGGTTTCTGTGACTTTTTTGAGCTATATGCAGCTTGAGACTGGAGGGTTTGGCGAAATTTGTTGTTGAATATATCATTTGGTTTGAGAATTTGCGGTTTGCGTGAAATAATACTGTAAGGAGAGAAAGATGGGTGAGAAATTTTGGGTAAATGAAGAAGACAAGGCTATGGTGGAATCAGTGTTAGGTACTGAGGGCTGTGAGTTCTTAATCTCGACAGCTTCTAACAATGTCTTGGCAGATTTGGTTTCACCACCTGGTGATTTGGGTGTGCAGCAGGGGCTATGCCAGGTTGTTGAAGGGTCCAGTTGGAACTATGCGATTTACTGGCATGCCTCAAACTTGAAATCTGGTGGATCTGCCTTGATTTGGGGAGATGGCCATTGCCGTGATCCAAAGGATGGCACACTAGGAGGCGGGAATTCTAGCAGGGATTACAAAGTGGATGGGGCTGATAGGAAACAGGAGGTGAAAAAGCGGGTGCTCCAGAAGCTGCATGCATGCTTCGGTGGGTCAGAGGAGGATAATTATACTTCTAGATTGGATGGAGTGTCAGGGGTGGAGATGTTTTACCTTACGTCAATGTATTTCAGCTTTCGGTGTGATTCAGCTTATGGTCCTGGAGAGGCATACAAATCTGGTAGATCAATTTGGACTTCAGGCTCAGTTAGTTGTTTAGATCATTATCAATCTAGATCCTATCTAGCTAGGTCAGCTGGTTTTCAAACAGCAGTGTTTGTTCCTGTCAAGTCCGGAGTTGTGGAGCTTGGTTCAGTGAAGTTAATTCCAGAGGAGCAAAATGTTTTGGAGATGATCAAAAGTATATTTGGGGTATCTAGTTCCATACAGACAAAAGTGTTTCCAAAGATTTTTGGACGTGAACTAAGTTTGGGTGGCTCAAAGTCACAATCAATCAGCATTAACTTTTCCCCTAAGGTGGAAGATGATCTGACTTTTGCTGCAGACACTTTTGAAATACAGGCAATGGGCACCAATCAGATTTATGGAAATTCTTCTAATGGGTGTCAATCTGATGATAATGAAGCAAAACGTTTTCCGCATCTGAGCCAAATGATTGTTGGAGGTTTTGATGCTCAAACGAGGTTGTCTGGTTTGGAACAGAAGGATGACTCATTGGCTCAGGTTGAAGAGCGCAAACCTAGGAAGAGAGGGAGAAAGCCTGCCAATGGAAGAGAAGAGCCATTGAATCATGTTGAAGCTGAGCGACAGAGGCGTGAGAAGCTTAACCAGCGATTCTATGCTTTAAGAGCTGTTGTGCCTAATATCTCTAAGATGGACAAAGCATCACTACTTGGTGATGCCATTACCTATATCACTGACCTCCAGGCAAAAATCAAGGTTTTGGAAACTGAGAAGGAGATGGTAAACAATAAGCATAAACAGATTCCTGTGCCAGATATTGATTTTCAGCCTAGACATGAGGATGCAGTTGTGAGGATGAGCTGTCCTTTGGATGGTCATCCTGTGTCTAGTGTCATGAAAATGTTTGATGAACATCGAATTGTAGCTCAAGAGTCCACTGTTTCTACAACAGAGGACAAGGTTATCCATACATTTTCTATAAAGACACAAGGTGGTGGTGCTGAGCAATTGAAGGAGAAACTAGTTGATGCCCTTTCTAAGTGATATGATTGTATATTAATGTTTTCTTTACGAGGTGTACATTCTGCATGCCTTGCAGATGCATCTTCTGTAGAAAAGGTGGCAGTCTTGTTGTGGCTGACAAACTGATGAGGTCTTTCATTGCATTAGAAATATGTAAGCAGTTGAATGAATTTGTTGTGATGTTTGATTATTCAGTTGTATAAAATACATTGAACCAGAGAGGGATCTGATAGATGATATTTTTAGGCTAGGAGATGTGATAAATGATCAAAAGCAAATTCTGAGTTTTGCTGCAATCTGAATTTTGGACGCACAAATTTGGCAGGCTTGATTCTCTGTTATTATTCATGACGAAAGTGTTTTCTGCAATCTGCAGGAGTCGAGCTGTTTTCTTCTTTCTACTTCAAACGCACGCCCCCTCATCCATTTGCTTAGCTTTCAGAGGACTAACCTGATCCGCTACTAAGCTGGGTTATCATCCATTGTGTTAAGTTATCACTTACGTGAATATATGGAATTTAAAGGTCTTGTTATGCTATTTTAAAGCTCCTTCATTTTCAGTAGCTGCCCTCGAATTGGTTTTATATAGGTGTTTATGTATTTCACTATTAGTATACTATTCAACTAATCCTAGTATTGTTCTCCATTTGTCAAGCATTTGTAACAAGTTACGTGTTGTTGTGTGATAAGAACGTTTTCAAAAGAAACGGTTTTGCTCAAAATTTTGATGTAATGACATTCGTTAGATTGGTCCATTCTGATTTTTGACCAACGTCACCCATTTCGATTACCTCGTTATTCAGTTGTTGAGCAACAATGAATACGTTGTTATTCATGAAAGTGTTTCTGCAATTCCTCAGGAGGGAGAGCCGCTCATTTCTTCCAGCTTCAAGCGCTTGCCCTCTGTTTAATTCATTTTGCAGTCAGAGGACTAACCTGATCCACTACTAAAAATCTGGGTTATCTTATTGTTACATGTTCCAGCAAAAATTAACTCCAGGAGAACAGAAAAGGGAAATATTGGTAACTAAGTTGCCTGTGTTTTGTGCAGTGAGAACTTTTTCATAAGAATTGATTTGCTCAAAATAGATTGGTCTATTCAGATTTTTGACCAGACGATAGAAGTGGCCTCCTTTGTCTTTGTATCCTGGTCTATAACTGCCCTACTCTTTTCCCCTTTTAAATTTTTGCTGTCGGGGATAGAACATGGTTATTGATTCGACAGAAAATTACATCCACATTTATGGCTCAATGTAAACATATATAAATCGTTGTCCTATGAATTCTTGTCCCAGTTATATGGTTATGACTGTTTCGGGTCCAAGAAACATGCCGCGTAGTTGATCAATTCCACATTGGTTCAACCTTCAAACCATTGTATTAGTCAAGTTCTGAGCAAAACCATTCGCCCCAGCTCCGGTCAAAATATGCTTGTGTACATAATATTCGTATAGAACTGCAAGTCCGTAGCTCTCTCTCTCTCTATATATATGTTACAAATCATTCATATCCTCAAATAAGCTTATTAATTTCACTCTACATCTTCTTCTCAAAACTCTTTAGATTCGACAAGTTAAGAGAAAAAATATTGACTGACAACACCATTTTCCACTTCATTCAAGAGATGGGTTTCTGTTGCCGGAAAAATCTCTTCACCGTTCTATTCATTTTCTGCGCTTTCTTGACTCATCATATGCAATTTGCTTTAACAATGAGACCATTAGAAGGAGAGCAATGGCTGAAGAAAGATGGGCGGCTCGCATTTCAGTCCCTGCAACGAGGTCCGGTGCCACCCTCTGGCAACCCGTGCACTTATATCCCTGGTCAGAGCTCCGGCTCTTGCACACTGAAAGAGATGAACGTAGCAGGCTCAGTTGCTCGACCACCTCCGGCCTTTCCCGACCTCGTCATGAAAGTGGGTGTAGTAACTTCGACCCATGACCGAGATCAAAGCTATTAATATTATTAGTTAAAATCATATGCACAAATCGGCATAACAAACTTTGATCAAATCTGGTCCGTGTTTTTGTATTCTTTGAAGATGTTGATATAATTTTCTTCTTCTTTATTTTCTTGGTTGGGAACAGCCATAATTTGGTTTTGTGAACCATTGTAATTGATTTTCATTTGAAACACATACTGAAATTCTTTCCTTTGTTTTTACAAATGATTCTGTTATTATGCTTTATGTTTGACAATCTCACATGAATTCAGATGTGTCTGGTGTTACATGAAAATATATATATATATATATAAATATTCTTATATTTTAAAAAATATTATTAAAATACTTAATAATATCTATAAATAATTCCAAGTGCTATTTTAATTAATATATAATTATATATATTAATTCAAAATTTAATAAATATTTTTAAAAAATAAATAATTAAAAATATAAATAATTTTTTAATTTCTTTTAACTTAATGTTTACTTGATACACAAAGGAGCATTAGGAAAAATAATATGGTCTAATAGGCCAATTGGATTAGGTAGTAACTTGTCACTTTAATTTGTCAGTTAACAAAATAGAAATAGAACAGGTCAAAGTCAAGTCAAGATATCGAAGTCCGAGATTTTTTATTTTTTTATTTAAAGAGTCACGAGTATCATGCGGATATGTATTCAGAGAAGATTTTGATCCTGGCATGGCATGGCATGGTTGATTGAAAACCAAGAGGTGTTGTTCAAGATTCAGTCAATTTTGGCATAATAAACATCTGATGGTGTGAAAACATGAATCCATGCCTATTTAATTTGGACTTCTGAAAAAAACTGGATTAATTAAAGCAGATATCACCGACTACTGAAAACGTCCATTTTATATTGAAGACTTCTCTGCCAATTTCAACCCAGCTGTGACGATGGTGGAGGACTTTTTTCCTTTTAGATTTTAAAAGCTCAGCACTGCACCGGAGCCTCCCCCACCCACCCGCAGGCCTAAACGGGTCTCCCTCAAATTTTTTTAAAAAATAATAATTAAAAGGTATAAAAATATTATTAATATTATAATTTTAAATTAATTTAAAATTATTTAAAATATAAATGAGTCAAATGTGTAAAATATTTGAATAAATTATTTAATATTTATTTATATTTTAGTATTTATTTTTTATCTAATAATTGTATATTTTCATTGACACGTAATATTTGAAAAGGCGTTAATAATATGTATTATATTTGTGTTACTTGTCATTGAATTGATGACAATTAGCAATTACATTCGTAACACGAGAATTTTAAGATTACATATTTTTTTTTACTTTATTCGATAACACATCTAATAATAGTGCTGTAAATTTAATTTTAAAAAATGTGATAAAACTATTTTTAAATGATAAGTTCTTTTAAAATAGATATGCTTGCAAATATTGAACTTATACGTGCAAGATGGTTATGAAACAATAAAACTTGTAATTATCGCAATCAAGACTATAGTGTAGCATTTGAAAATGATTCCAGCAAGATACCAACAATTATTTAAAGAAATTACTAAACTTTTATCAGGTCAATACTATATAACAACGTGTCTTGTGATTCCAACATTATGCAGTATTGCTTATACTTTTAAAAAAATACATAGAACTTCCTACATTTGCTGTAGTAATGTTTATTATGGTTGAAAATTTTAAAAAGTATTGTGATGAGACACCTTTTTTAGATTGCATTGCACTATGTTTTGATCCACAACATCAAAATTTCTGATTATGAAAATCTTATAAAATAATTTTATATTTTCTTATATTCAAATAATTTTGATAATTTATTTTATGAAACTCTAACATTTATTTAAGAATGTAAGGGAAGTTTATTATTAACTCTTTTAAATATTTATCAATCATACCAGATTTAGTTTTCTACAAGCAATTCAATATTAACTAGTTGTGAGGGCTCTTTTTTCTCTTCCTTTGTTCCCATAATTTGTAAAAGTGGGTAGAATTCACACACTGTCTTTAAAAGACCAAGAACAACACCACTGTAATTTAACGAGCTCTCTTACTATATAGAAGGTTCACTAATTGAAAATGAAGCAGATTTCGACATCCTAGAGTGGTGGAAGAAAAATTACAAAACTTATCCTATCTTAAAAAAAACAACACAAAATTTTTTTGACACAAATAATGTCTACAATTTTTTCTTGAAAAATACATTTAACTTAAGCAGACGAATGTCGAACTTATTTATTGAAGTAAAATTCAACATTTTTTTTTATTGTAATATTTTATTTTTTTATTTATTATCAAAAAGTATAATTGAATGTACAAAAAAAAATGAAATTACTGTTGAAGTGTACTTCTTATTGTAATTTTTTTAATTTTATTAATAAATAATAACACCGTTTAGAAGTTATTTTTATTCTTTATTTATTTAAAAAATATTTTTTTAATTTTAATTAAAAAACTATCTAAACCAACCTAAATCAACCTGTTAATGAACCGTCACTGACCGTTATGGATTTAGATTTCGGTTATGGTTTAATTACAAAAACTGATTTGGTAAACAATTTTTGAAATAGTGACTCAGCCCGAACCAAATTGATTTGGTTTGGGTCATGATTCAACGACGCCTAGGCACGGACCGAACCGGTAGGTTCAAACTCGTTAAGACACCGCTGCACGCTTGATTGAGCTAGAAGTGTGAGGCTTATTTTAGGAATATGTTTATGCATCCTATTTACTATTTTAGTGATGTCACATTACATTGGCTTAATCCTTGCATTAAAGGACTTCTCAACTAGGTCTTTGAACTGTTTGAAGATACCTATGCATCTAATTTATATGCTAGTTGGTATATCTGAGTGACTCCGATGAAATCATCAACAAATGCTATATGGAATCCATATCCATTGATTGAGGAAATAGGTATAAATCCCAATAGATTAGTGTGGATCAGTCCAAGTGAGTCACAGGCTTTATTGAAAACATTACGTGATTTTACTTAATTTTGATAAACTTTTATTTAAGACTTGAAAGTTTAAAAACAAAAAGTAAACTAACTAGTTTAAAAGACTGAAAGCTCAACATCGAACACTTTAATAATTGATAAAGTCCTTAACCACTCTTTGCAATAAAGCATTCTCCCTCTTCAAGCTCTTTACAACACAAGGGTTTTTGCTAAACTCAATAACAACATCATTATCATTCAACAATTGTAAAACAATAATCAAGTTTTTGGTAATTTTAGTCGCATAAAGGATTTTATTCTGGTGAATATACTCTTATGTGTATGGTGTGATCAATTTATTGCATCCAATGTACGAAATAGATAAGTTTTATCATCACTTACACCAAGCTTTTCACCTACTTTGTACTCATGGTTGATAGCAAGGTTCTCCTGTGAGTTGGTGACATGGTTTGTTGCTTCACTGTCCATGTGCCACACAGGATCTACAGCTACTTCATGCTCTACAATTAAAAAGCTATTTTGGTTTCCTAAGCTTGCTATGGCACAAAGTCCTTATTGAACCCGTGTCAACTCTCAACTTCAATGTGTCCGGTTTTGAGGCAAATATGGCATGTTGGCTTGGGATTTCATTTTATTCTAGCTCTATTCCTACCTCTGTCTCCGCCTCTACGTTGTAAGATGACTTGTCTGGATTGCCAGAAGGCTGGTTTCTCCTCTGGTTTGAGTTGGCTTGAGCAATGTTGGTTGTAATTTTTTGATGGAAACTAGAACTTAAAGTTCTCTAGTTATATATAGCCTATTCTCAAGACTCAGCAGTATGGTATCCTTCTTCAACTAAAGGTGTCTTAACTCTGGATGACACATCCACAATGACATAGTCATAGTCTCTTCCTTGCCTTCCAAAGATGCAGAGGATCAAATCTCTATCAATGACAAAATCTCTTTACTGCCTTAAAAGCATTTAACAGGTTTTTCATCTTCATGTAATATTTTGTAATGCCCATACTCTTTTTCTTTGACGATGAGATGAGGCTTGCCTAGATTCATAATCTTGCACATGAATTTTGTAGCAAAATGTTTTTCAAGGGCTACCCATAATTCAATTGATGATGTGAATCCTACAATAGCTGCCAACATAGGCTCACTTAGTGTTGAAAGAATCCATCCCATCAGCAGCTGATCTTGTTTCTTTCATATTTGTAAGCATGATTCAAAGTTGTGATGCCACTCTTTTCATCATCAACTGAAACATTATACCTCTTAGGTGGAATTATGTTTTTGTTCAGGTAACCTCGCAGGTCATTTCCTCGAAAGTTTGCCTCCTGTGAACTTGATAGTATTTGGAAAAGAAAAAGCTATTTGGACTTGCGTATGGTGAATTCTATGAGGCTATATTACCTTGAATGCTGCTTCTGGAATGATGGTCGGGTGGTTGCCATGAGGTTTCAAGGTTCCCATGCTTGCTTTGGTATTAATTTGAATTCGCTATTTAGTCTAAAAGTTTAAATTTATCATACAATTGAATTTAACAGAGAAATAACATGTTTCAAGAAATGCAAGAGAACTACTATGCATTGGCGCTAATCTAAACCCGCACCACATAATCAAACTCGACGATAAATTCTTTTAAATTGATACTGCATATGCAATCCAAGCGAAGAAGAGTCTGAATAAAAGTAATAACTATAAGAACTCAATGCCCGTTTTATTCACCGTAGAACTGCTTGGAGTTTTTAACAACTATATTGAAACTAGAAACAACCTTCAGTTGGGTCACATTATTTTATTCCATTGTTTAGACTAATAAACAGCCAGCCTAGCGCTGGTTTCAATCGCTTCATTTATCAATGATCGCTTCACCGACGCGTGGAGAAGCAATAGCAGGGCCAACGAAGTTCCGGTTAGTTATGCAAATTGGACCGTCCCTCCCAGTAATGTAGGTGCACCCATTTTCTCCAGGACGATGGACAGGACGTCTCAGCGATTGTAAGGGGAAATCTTTCTTCATGGTTTCTTGTTCTTCGTTAAGTACTCGACTGCCTTCATAACCTTGCAAGCTTGTGAGAAGAAGCAGAATCATGGTAAAAACTACAAGCATATGGGGATATCTCATTCTGTAAGTTGGACTACCAAAGATAAATAAGATCAAATTGGATCAATGAAGAGTCTGTGGTAGATCATATATTTAATGACTTCAATTACTAGAATTTTTTTTGCCATTTTAATTCGCTAAACTTTCTCTTGACTTGAATATCGACAATCGCATTCATTGATATTTATCTCAAGATATTAATTAGTCATAGGAAGGGAAAAATTGAGCTTCAAATTGCATCCTTATTTTGATTAAGCTGTCACGGGTATTGACAAGAAGGTCACGATATGGAATATTTCTGTGTTGAAATGCATGTTGTTTGGGCGCACGCAATGATTTCCAATTTACCGTGCTAGCAACACCATCTACTATTTTTGAATTCTTAGTTTTTAAAACAATTTTCCAACTCTTTTTGTAGTAATAATATCAACGCTTTGACCTCTGAGGTTGAATCATTGATCCTTGCCACAGTATGAACTTGGACGATGACGAAGATTAATCTCCTAGCGTTCGGAGCAAGAAAACTTGTAATCAACTTGTGAACTCTTTTGTAATATTTTAAGCTCTTCTTCCCTATTAAAAGGTTTTGTTTTTCTTTTTTTAATAAAAAGGTTTCTTCTCTGTTACATACGATGATGCACGGTGCATCAAGTATTGTTGAATGGCTAATTCTCAACATTGTTAGGCGCTATGATGTGCTTGCTATATTTGTATAGACCACCAAATTAAGGCTTCGTGTGGTAAAATATGGTGGCTTGTAAGACATGGGTATTGTGATGTGGTAAAATATGATGGCTTTAGAGATACTGTTATTATAAAATATAAGTATTAAATATGAAAGTTAATATTTTTAAATTTTATTTTAAAAATAAAATAATAATAATAATATTAATTTTTAAATGCATTAATCACAAGCAAATGTCACGTATCCGAAAACCACCACACACGATGTCCATGCCGTCATTAATACCTCACTAAAAGCGAAGGGTTTTGGTGTTTCCTTTTCCCCTTCTTTAAGTTTCATGGTAAAAAATCTCTAAGTCGTACCCCTCTCGCGCATACAAAAGTTTTCACCAACCCAGTTGCTATGTCATGCCATGAGCTGGATCTGATCCCCTATTCTTCCACCATTAATCTTAATTTTCTTTTGGATTCGAGCCGGTAAGTCCAGGTGGGGACCGACGCGCTTACGGTTTACCTGACCGATCTCTCAGTGTATTTGGGTCGCGAGAAATTTGTGTCCTATGCTTTTGAATGTGGCAATTCTTAGAACAAAATTATCGACATGTGCAGATATATGCCAAAATCATCGCGCACTAACGTCGTCCACTAAACCGGCCTACCGTTCCAAATTTCTGACCAGGAAATGCAAGGATATATTGCCTTCCAACTAAGTCTCAGTGTATTTTGCAAGAGGAATATTGTTCGTATGCCAGTTCGAGATGACTACCTGTTGAATGCGGCTGAAGACTTTATTAGCATGATCGGCGATGATATTTATGATCTGGGTTTTGAAAACCTAAGTTGCTTAATATTGATTAATCACATTAACAACTTCACCATTAATTATTACAAATATAATACAAACTATACTATTTACCATAAAATCGACTTCTGCAAGTATAATCTTGCAAAGAGTAAAATGGCTGTTGATCGCGTGTGCATGCAAAAAATAATAAAAAAGAATGCGATCCTCAAATTAAGGGCATTATTGTAGTTATAATGTTTCAATTTTTTTTTATAAAAAATTATAATAAAAAAATTTATCAAATAATTTTATTTTATAATAAATTTTTGTGAATAAAGAAATGCATTTAATTATAAATTTATTAAGTAAATATTATGTGTAAGTATGTGAATAAATATTTTTTAAAAAAATAAAATAATATTTTATTTATTTTAAAAAATATATATCAATTCTATAAAATTTATCTTATTTTAAATTAAAATTAGTTAATTAACTTTGCAAGATAATTAGGTAGTGGTGAAATGATTTGGATTCTAAGTGTATTTAAAGTTGAGAAATCAATATGAAGGCAAATCGTATACATCATTAGGTGGTTATTATTATTTTTTTTTCTATAAATCTGATGACAAATCAAATAGCTAGCTATAAATCTGTCTTGTAAGCTACATCATGCACGCAGATTTATTCCACGTGATCAACAAGGCAAGTAAAAGTAAAAGAAACAGATTAAAGTATGTTTTATTCACTGCTAATTATTTATTTTGTATAAATGCTTCACACAATTAAAGAATAAAAGTACTGGGAAAGAACCTTAAATTAGCTCATGTTCCCATTGTTGCACTTTTGTTACTTGTGACTTCACAGAAATTGATAATACGGCTATTCACGATGCCGTTGACCAACGACGGCCCCCAAAGAGTATTATTTTCGATCGGTTGCCACATCCAATGGAATCGTATTATTAGGGATGAGTAAATTCGGCGTGGCGTGGCCTGCGAAGTTCATCTGGTTGGTGCAAGATCCGCCACCTCTACCGGGAATGTTGGTGCACCCATTACCGGGCGTGGGGACTGGACCTCTTTGCAGAGATTGTGACACGCCAAATCGAAGCGTATGATCAGAGTAAACGGGCGGAGGCGGCGGCATAGTGTGGCCTGCGAAGTTCATCTGGTTGGTGCAAGGTCCGCCACCTCTACCAGGAATGTTGGTGCACCCATTACCGGGCGTGGGGACTGGACCTCTTTGCAGAGATTGTGACACGCCAAATCGAAGCGTATGATCAGAGTAAACGGGCGGAGGCGGCGGCATGGTGTGGCCAGCGAAGTTCATCTGGTTGGTGCAAGATCCGCCACCTCCACCAGGAATGTTGGTGCATCCATTTCCGGACGGGGGGACTGGACCTCTTTGCAGAGATTGTGACACGCCAAATCGAAGCGTATGATCAGAGTAAACGGGCGGAGGCGGCGGCATGGTGTGGCCAGCGAAGTTCATCTGGTTGGTGCAAGATCCGCCACCTCCACCAGGAATGTTGGTGCATCCATTTCCGGACGGGGGGACTGGACCTCTCTGCAGAGATTGTGACACGCCAAATCGAAGCGTATGATCAGAGTAAACGGGCGGAGGCGGTGGCATAGTGTGGCCTGCGAAGTTCATCTGGTTGGTGCAAGGTCCGCCACCTCTACCGGGAATATTGGTGCACCCATTACCGGGCGTGGGGACTGGACCTCTTTGCAGAGATTGTGACACTCCAAATCGAAGCGTATGATCAGAGTAAACGGGCGGAGGCGGCGGCATGGTGTGGCCAGCGAAGTTCATCTGGTTGGTGCAAGATCCGCCACCTCTACCGGGAATGTTGGTGCACCCATTACCGGGCAGGGGGACTGGACCTCTTTGCAGAGATTGTGACACGCCAAATCGAAGCGTATGATCAGAGTAAACGGGCGGAGGCGGCGGCATGGTGTGGCCAGCGAAGTTCATCTGGTTGGTGCAAGATCCGCCACCTCCACCAGGAATGTTGGTGCATCCATTTCCGGACGGGGGGACTGGACCTCTCTGCAGAGATAGTAACGCTAAATCCTTGAGCTTCCAAAATTTTTCTACTTTTTCTTTGTTGTCTATGATTCTGCAAGCCTCGTTACGCTGCTGCATGCTTATTAGCAAAACAACTGTTATAAATGCTGGGAACGTGCTGAACTGTCTCATCTTGTTGAACAAACTTACAGTAAGCGAACTAATTAAATGAACTGTAATAATGCATATGAAAAATGAGCAATTAGGATATTATATTTATAAGCAACCAATTTGTCCGACTTGAATTTCTCCAATTCTCCAGTTGTATTCTGAATTCTTTGACTAATTGACCATTGGAAAAACAAAAAAGAAATTGAACAAGTCTTGAAGTGAAAAATGGGATTCAAAAATGAATCGATCCTGCTGCTCGGAATTCACGTGAATATCAGCCAAATTCATTCTTTTTTTTTCTTCAATACGATGTACATAATTGAATAACATATTGTTCATATTTCCAGAGCAATGACCAAGTTACAGCTGAGCCTTCGGAAGGAGCCCCGCCCTTGTCTAAAATATTTGTGGAGTGACTTGGAAACTCTTATCTTTATATTTTGGCCTTCTAACTTTAAAGAAATTACAAAAAACAATTGCATACTTTATCATTTTAGCATTACGACCCCCAAACTTCTAACGTGTTCTATTCTATTAGCTAAAGGTTGCGTTTCAAAATTCTTAATCCTTGACTAAATGAATACATAACAAAAGTTCAATGTATAATCGTAAGAATACGAATTTGTATAAAAACTCTTTTTATACAATTAAATGTGACAAAATTATATTATCACATATTTTATATAATTTTATTTTATATTTTTTTAAAATTTTTATCTTTTCTCGTAAATATATAAATATTTAATAATAATATAACAACGTTACATTAGTTTATGTATAGTAATTTATATTTATAACGGTTACTGAAGTTAAATCATATGGCCACAACTTCACAGAAATTGTTAACAAGTTCTTGACACTGTAAATCAATGGCTACTGCATCCGCATGCGAGTTTTATTTACAATCAGGGCGAAAATGCGGGGGTGGGGTGGCTCTGCCGGGCGAAGTTCATCCAGTTGGTGCAAGGTGAGCTACCTGTTCCAGGGATGAAGCTGCACCCGTTTCCCAACTGCAGAGCTGGACCTCTTTGCAGAGACCGTAGCACTAAATATTATTCTTCTTTGTCGTCTAGGATTCTACATACCTCGGCATTACGTTGCATGCTTACGAGCAAAATTACAAAAATGTCATGAATATTACTGGGCACGCCTTCAACTTTCTCGTCATCTTGTTGGAAAAGAAAGATAGGATTAACTTGAATACTGTGAATCTAGGCGTCAAATTGATAGACTGGAATTTTTCCAATTTTGCATTTGTTCCAAGTAAATTTTGACTATTGACCATTAATTAGACATTGAACGCGTCAGGAAGTGAAAAATGGAATTCGAAATTCATATAACTAGTGGAGCGGAGTTACGTGATAAGGTTCTTCACATAACTTTATGAGACCGTCAAGTAATATTTTACTAATTTGATGATCAATAGAGAAAATAATTTAAAAGTTATAGAAAAAAAATGGTCCATCATTCAATTGCTGACTTTTATTAATCAACATTTTTAAGTCGCAGTATAGTAAAATTAATTTGATTGATTAAAATTCCTAATTTCTCAATATCACAATACACTCTAACAGTTTCTTATTAAGAATGATAATTTTATCTGTAAATTCGTTACTACTTGATTATAATAGAATAAATTTAAATTATTTCTTAACAATTTTAAAACAAATTTAATCACATATTTAATGCAAATATGCTCTAGTTAGATTATACTAAAAAGGATTATTTTTAATGTAATTTTTAAAATACATTGTTTTCTCATGACTTTTTTTTTATTTTTTTATCTAATAATTTTGATTTAATGTATACTTTATCAACTTATGGGCAGGTCTACTGTATTTTATGTTTGGTTCCCTGGACTGATAGAGGCAATTTAAGTGGGGATTGAACTGCATTAATTTTTAAAACTATGTAGTTCAATCTCATTAATTTGAGAAAATAACCAAACGATGGTGATTTTCTATTCTTATTCTCGGTTCGGTCCCTGGTCAAATTGTCTAATTATCAAGAAATTTTTTTTCCTATTTTGTTTATGGAATTCAGTGCAGCGTCATTGCATTTTTTTTTCTGTCAGAAATTTTTGCAATATTGATGGCGCATTGGGTTTCTAATTCGTGTCCGGAAATGATTGAATTGGTGCAAGAGTTCAATTTCTGTTCATTTGGATTTTTTGTCTGATTAGGTTCAGGAGGAGGCGGCTCCTCTAATTGGCCTTCATTGAGAATGGGAACGGAATGTTAATTTGTTTTGTTCTCTCAAGTGTTACCAAACATTGATGCTTTTACATCGATATCTGTATGTTTATGTGCTAATCATCATATGATTCAAACTCAGCTAGGTTTGCTCCGTATTATTGTTTTAAGAGATCAAGAACCAGCAATTAACTTCAATGGGGCGAGCAAAATAATGGAGTAAATTGCGGAAGCATATTTAACAATTTACAATTGCCATACCCCAGAATGTAATTAAGAATTACTTTTAGGATATAATAATCTATCGCCCCTTGATTATGTATTCTTTCACAGGAAATAACAGTGGCCAGCCAAAACCTTGTTACAGTGAACACCGATGACTTTGGACATTTGGGATCCTCATAACCTTACCTAAGTACCATTTATGAGCTCCACAGGTTGGTTAATGTTACGGTATTTCTAATTTAAGAATTAGTTCTGTGGGTTGGGCACTGTTAGTTCTTTAGAACAATGTCCCTGGGGTATTTGGTTTCATAGTTAGGAGCACGATCGTGAAATCTTTTAATCATACACAATGCTGGACTTAATTACCTATGCATGTGCAGGTGAGAACTAACGCATGCAATTATTTATGCATATAAATAACTTTCTTCTTTTTTATTTTTTTGGCCATTACCATTCCTATTTCAGTACGTCGGTTGAACCATTAAGTTCTTGTTGTGCTCTAAATTTTAACGGTTGCAGGAAACTCAAGAAAACGTTGTTGCTGGTACTCGTGCCTGGGTTGGAGGTACAGAGTCAGCTTTTATGGATGGAATTGTTTTTAACATCAAGGGAGATGAAGCTGAGGTTCAGACAAGTGATGAGAAGATGGTAAATACAATTCATGCGATGCTAAATTACTGTCCTAATCTACTGGGCTCTCAAATTGATTCTTTTTTTTTAAAAAAAATTGTCTATTATTTCAATGTTTTTTTTTCTACATGTTATTTGTTGGTGCATGATTTGAATGATTTTAAGAATTAAGATAATTGAACTCCGAGGTGTTTGCAAAAGGATCCAAACTTGAGTCATTAGGCACCTGAACCCGGTTGAAGATGCAGTAAAGTCCAGACACACTGTTGATACTTGCTGTCACACCAATGGTTTACTGATTTATGGTCCCTAACTTCTGCTCTACTTGGCTGTAGTCTGGCCATTCCTCTTCTTCTTTTAGTACTTCTGGCTAGTTAGTGAAGAGTTCAGAGGAAGAGCAGGAGTAGTGCTGCTAGAGTGCTGTCCCTGAAATTTTTATTTTGAGGACTGATGTTATAAACTGGAATTTTAGGGTAAAAGCAAAGACTAGTAGCCTACAGTCAGATTCAAGTTAGTGCTTTTTTAAGACTTTGTTTTCCTTGCTTTCTTCACTTTTGGGATTTTTTCTGCCTCTTCTCTCTTTGGGATTTTTTATATGCTTTGGATCTTTGGCTACTTTGTGTAATCATTCTTTGGTAAACTTCCTACTTGAGGTATCTCCACATTTTTGAAATTTCTATTTGTCAGAGTAAAAGTGTTCCTCAAATTTGTTTTACTACTGATGATGAAATCTGATTAGTTGTTTCGTGATATTGATCAGGTTGTTGAGAATTTATCAAAAATATATCTAGAGGACGTAGAAGCTCCTTCTGGAGTAGTTGATGACATGACTAAGCTGTCTTATTTACATGATTTGGCTGCCAGATACGAGATCAATGAAATTTACGTGAGATTGATTTTCTCTCGGTTTTGAATCAGTTATTGTTTGCCCTTGTATGATTAACTACTACATGGGTGGCTCTATTCTGATTCTTTGAACATCGTGTAGTCCTGCATTGGAAACAGTCTGATTGCCCTCAATCCATTTCAAGCATATGTATGACACTTAAGTGACGGAGCGACAAAAAGGAGCAGCAACTGGAGAGCTAAGCCTGCATGTCTTTGCTATCACTGATGCTGCATATAGGTGATCATGTTACCATTTCCACTATGTCATTTGTTCTAAATATCATAAAATATTCTGCTAACTTTCGTAACTTTGAAGAGAGCGATGATTAATGAACAAAAAAGCAACTCCATACTGGTCAGTGGGGCTGGTAAGACTGAGACACAAAAATGCTTATGCGCTACCTTGCATATTTGGGCGGCCATACTGCAGTTGAAGGACAAACTGTTGAACAACATGTTTTAGAAGTAAGCTGGATAATCATTCTCTCATTTGAATTAATAACTTTCGTAGCTCTATGTGCAGATAAGCTTTAGCTGAAAATTGGAGTAAAGGCCTTGTACGATACTTTTGGAGATTCTCAATATTATTAGCTGTCCATATGTCTCTAACTTGGGCAGAATTGTCTTTGTGGTGACTAATAATATTCAGTGTGTTGTTCCCTTGGACATGTACAGCCTTAGACATATTTGTTTGAGTTTGACAAGGAAAATAATCCTATGCGGATATAATTGCTATTTGCTTTGTGTACTAAGCTGTTGTTCACGTCTCTAACTTGGATATAATTGTTTATGATGTAACTACTAACATACAGTGTGCTGTTACCTTGGAGCTGGACAGAGACACAGACGTGCAAGCTAGACTTCTAAATGGAACATACACTAACATGGGCATTATTGTTTTTTGGTTTAAGCATAAAGTTGTGAGGTACAGCAGATACGAGAATGCCTCGTGCATTTTAAGAATGGGGATTTTCTTACAGGATTAAGGGCATATCATGCTTGCTAGATTTGAACATTTTTAGCACTTTCTTTCTCAACTTCCCCAAAAGGAACTTAGAATGGAATTTTCAGCAGAGTTGCCGGCTTTAAATTTTTGAATTAACTTGTTTTCTTTCTAAAAACAAATTCCCGTTGAAATTGTAACTGGAGTAGGGCTCTCTTTTTCCATGTGGGTCTTCTTACTTTGATTTTAATGTACCCATCTAAAGTTAATGTGGTAACCGGTGTGATACAGTCAAATCCAGTTCTTGAAGCATTTGGCAATGCAAAAACAGTTAAAAATAATAACTCCATTCCATTTCCATGTTTGATGTATTAAAAAATTAGTAAACTCATTTGCAGTGTTATATTTCTGAAGGCAAAATGTTTTACACCTACAAACAATACCTGGTTTAAGTGTTCTACTCATTCAGTTACAACCTTGTAGTTATGTTGCCACATAATTTACTTGGAAAATGAAGCTAGTAATCAATAGTACACTATATTTAGCTCCACAGGAAATTGTTTCTTGATGACTATGGAAGATGAGTGTATTGACTTTCTCTTACTTAGTCATGCAGTCAGAAATATTGCTTTCATAAAATCTCTTTGCAGTGTGTGACTACTGCTGTTTGTGCAGTCGTTTTGGGAAATTTGTTGGGATTCAATTTTATAAGCATGGAAGAGTATCAGGAGCAGCCATCTGAACCTATCTTTTAGAGAGATCTCATGTTTGCCAAATTTCAGATCCTGAGCGCTACTATCTCTGTTTTTATCTTCTCTGTGCAGCACCACCACAGGTAGGTATCTTTGCCTGATGTTCAAACTGTTCTTCCTCCGATTCCTTGAGCAAGTTTCTAAAAATTTAGCCACATTATTCCAGCTAAAAGATTGAAGTTTTATCAGGAGATTAAGAAATATAATCTTGGAAATCCTAAGTCATTTCACCATCTTAATCTATCCAACTGCTATGAATTGGTTGGTGTAAACGAAGCCCATGATTATCTTGCAACCAGGAGAGCAATGGATATTATTGGAATAAATCAGAAAGAACAGGTTTGGCTTTAATTTGTCAAGTTTATCATATGTTTAATACATGTTAAACATCCTTATGCAATCAAGGAATGATGTCTGTATCTCTGTCTCTCTCTTTTTCTCTCTGTTTCTCTGGGGATGCTATTTTTAGAGTTGTGGCTGCTGTTCTTCATCTTGGTATCATTGATTTTGCTAAGGAAGAAGAAGATTCATCAATTGTGGAAGACAGTGAATCAAAATTCCATCTTCAAATGACAGCGGAGCTTCTCATGTGTGTTTGGAACCCTAATACTGTAGTGATTTAGTGCTTTTTGTTTTTTCCATGTTTGTGTTACAATATAAAAAAATTGATCTCATCCTTAATTCAGGTGTGATGCTCATGCACTAGAAGATGCATTGCGTAAATGTTTAATGATCACTCAGGAAGAAATTATCAAAAGAAGTTTCGATCCTCTTGGTGCGACAGTTAGAAGGGATGGCCCGGCGAAGACAATTTATTCCGCTTGTTTAATTGGTAAATGCTATCTTTTGGATCATTGTTTAAGGTTTTGTAACTCATTGTAATCGAAAGCCTTCCACCTCTTGAAGGTATCTATTTACAACTGCATCAATCTATGATTTCCAGGTTGGTGGATAAAATCAATTTCTGCATTGGGCAAGATCCTCATTCGAAATGTTTGATTGGGATCCTTGACATTTATGGTTTGGAGAGCTTTAAAACTAACAGGTAATGCTTGCTTGCATAATCTCTCTCTTCTCTCTGTCCGCCCACTCACAGACTCAGACACGCCCACAGAGAAAAATATATGTGACTATAATTGTGAAGTAAAATGTTTTATTGGATTTGGCTTCATCTCAGCAGCACATGTATTTTGAGTTGAATATAAATATATTATTCTGCACACTTTTGAGCATTTATGCATTAACCATGCAAACAAAAAGCTGCAACAGCATTTCAACCAGGTAAGAGGTAGTCTCGTTTGGCAACTTAAGATTTAACTCAGTATTTCAACCCTTAATCTGGATGTGTCAATGTTGTCATTCAGAACATTTTCAAGATGGACCAAAATGAATAACAAAAGAGGAAATTGATAGGAGATACATTGAATTTGTTGACAACCAAAATGTGCTAGATCTTATTGAGAATGTTTGATTCCCTTGAATTTTGTCGTTTTTATTGAAACTTATTAGGACTTATTATTCTGTTGTCGACCTGTTGATCGTTGCTCTTTACTGGTGATTCCATGGAGATGGTCCAAGTAATCAGATGCCTACCCCCATGAATGCCACATGGAGGGATTTGTTGTTCTATGCAATAGCAGAAAACATGATAGAAATCTAAATTGCCACGGTCTCTTGGCATAAACTTTTACGAAAAAAATAGTGTACTAGCCTTATTAGCAGTAATATTCTAATCCGAGAGCCTATTAAACCTTTGCATGGCGGACTCGTTTTTTCTCCCCAAACCAAGTTTGGAGGACATACAGTTGGCTTTCTGGTTTGGTGGTTAGGGAGGGGGAGGGGAGTTATCACCAGCTTTAAATGTGTTTTATGAGTAGATTTCTATTTTAAACAAGATTCTGAAACTAGAGCAGGACTTGAAGATGTGCAACAGGCAGTTCATTTGGACCTTAAAAACGGTGCTTGAATAAATTAGAGAAATTCAATGGGTATGTGATGTTATCCCTTCAGTGATGTTTCTGGCTGTACCGGGTAATAACATATGGTGATGTACATGTTCTGTCTCATGAATCCTTGAATAGTTTTTATGTAGACCTTGATTATCATTGATAGATATATGGATAATGATAAATTGCCATGTTGATATCCTGGTATCCTGGTTTATCTTATCATATGGTCATGTTAATTTAGTCATTTAAACTGGTAGTAAATGATATGCTGTATTAGATTTCATACATACAATTTTTCTGTATATTGCGTTTTTGCAGAAACCGGGAGGGATCATTGCTTTACTTGATGAAGCATGGTATGAGAAAATTTCTTTACTCTTCTTATGGTGAAACACACACAGGAATTGAAAGCCCACGTTGTGCTCTTTTTCTGCAAGGTCATTATATTTCTAATTAAAAGGCAGATTTTAATTAGAATAGTTTTTATTTACAGTATGTTTCCAAAGTCAAGTCATGAAACATTTTCACAAAAAGCTTTTCCAGATATTCAAAAATCACAAGCGCTTCATAAAGCCAAAATTGGCTAGCTCAGATTTTACCATTGTTCATTACCAGAAAAGGTGAGTTGTGGTCCCAGTATGCTGCTGTATAATTTACTATTTTGTAATTGGAGCTGCTGATACATTTTAATAGTATTACTCTGTGCTCTTATTTTCAGGTTCAATATCAGTTTGATCACTTTTTAGATAAAAACAAAGACTATGTTGTTCATGAACACCAGGATTTGTTGGGTGCTTCCAAATGTTCTTTTCTGGCTGGCCTTTTTCCTCCACTTTCTGAGGAGACAACCAAGTCTTCAAATTTCTCATCTATCGGTTCTCGTTTTAAGGTTTATTCTTTGCAATCCTATTCTATGCGGTGGTTGTAACTTGTGTTGAGCCTTACCAGACATCATCTATATTTCAGTGCTTTAACCATTCCAAAAGGCGAAACCTGATGGTCCGACATAATTGGTGCAGCTACAACTGCAGCAGTTGATGGAGACACTGAATTCTACTCAGCCCTACCACATTACATGTGTTCTGCCAAACAATGCACTAAAACCTGCCATATTTGAGAGTAACAATGTCATGCAACAACTATGTTCTGGTGTAAGTACTATTGGCCTTGTGTTGTAATATCATCTGTTATTATCAAGCATTTGTTTCTCATTGTCCTCCATGTAGGGTGTTATAGAGGCAATTAGAATCAACTGTGCCAGACACTAGGGTATAAAAGTAAGTATTTCTTCACAAATTACATCTTTTACTTGGTCAACTTCAATTTCTTGCTGATAGTTTGTTCGTCTTGTCCACTCATATTTTCATTTCTTAAATTTGTTGAATTCTTGAGCAGCTATGAAGGAAAAGTTGCCCGCAAATGGATATTGGAAAAGATGGATCTTACAGGGTATCAGGTACTAACTGAACTGGAATACATTTCATTTTTTCCCTATTTTAATAATGATAGAATCTTTGATGATTCAAGTTCACAAGTATACATATTTGACTGGACAAGAGATTCAAGTGCCCCGTATACATATTTGCCTCAAGAAGATATTGGTATCACACAAAATGAAACAAATTATCTACTGTAATCTTTCTCTACTGGCACTATTGCACTTAGGGAAAAATATTTTATCTATTATTGTTCTAAAATTGAAACAAAAAATGGGCATGATTATGACTACTTAGGTTTCAATGTTCCTCCCATAGTGATGCATAATATAATCTGGGGGCAATATGGTATTGCAGATTGGAAAATTGAAAGTTTTCCTAGGAGCTGGTCAGATGGGTGAGTTAGATGCAAAGAGAGCAAGAATACTTGGTCATTCAGCTGAGGTTATTCAAAGGCAAACTAGGCGTCCTGTTGATCGAAAACATTTCATTTCATTACTGCAGGCTTCTGTTTACATACAATCTTCTTGTCAAGGTGAGTTTATTGGAAAAGGTAATTAGTCATTGGTAATATGCTACTCTGTCAGACTCAGAAAGAGTGTCTTGTACGAAAATGCATGTAAAGGACATTAAATTTAGTTCAGTGACAATTCGCTTAATTTTGTGTTTAAGATTTGCCCTCCTTTTCATTTCATGTGAAGGATGGTATTGTGTGTTATTCACTACATCATTCAAATTTAACAAAGGTTGTCATAAAGGAAAATTTCAAAAAAAAACAGAGACATTGTTTGTGCTTTGACTTTTAAATGTGGACAAATAATTTTTGACAAATGATAGACAAAGCATCATACAATTTATATGATAGGCTACTATTTATTGAAAAAATGATGGCATGCCCCTAGAATTTCTTATCCAGAGTGTATCAGTGGAAGGATTAAATGAAGTAGATGCTATTATTTAAGGTATTTATTACTATATTGCTGCATACTAATTGAGCATCAATGCATCATTCCCTGTTAATCTTAGTTTTACGATCTATAGGAATTTTGGCACGCAAATACCATAAGGTCAAGAAGAGAGAAGCAGCTGCTGTTAGAATTCAGAAGCATTCACGAAGACTGGCAGCCAGAAAAGACTACTCGTATGTCAAGGCTGCTGCAATTGTCTTACAGACAGGTTTACAGGCAAGGGCCGCTCGTAGTGAATTCAAATCTCGACAGCATGCCAGGGCTGCAGTTAGTATTCAGGTTTGACCCAGTTGATTAAGTAAAGCTTAGAGGACCTTCATTGGTTTCTAAAATTGATAATTACATAAAAGTAAATGCTTGCAGACCAGTTGGCGTGGTCATAGAGATTCTTTGTATTATAACAAACTCAGAAAAAGCATCAGTTTTTTCACAAAGCAGATGGAGAGGATGGTAGAAGAGAGCTGAGAAATAAAGATGGCAGGCATGAAATTACTTCTGCTGTTGGTTTATCTATGAATAATTTCTTTGATATGAGTTAGTGATGTGTAATTTTTACATCCAAATATTATCAGAGCAGCTTGTGGATACCTATGCAAAATCAACCAACTGTAACTATCTACATTATCTACTGTTCTAAAGAACCTGAGCATATTAATTTGCTCATGCAATAATTTCTGAGGTGAAAGTGATTCGCATCCACATTCATCCAAGATATGCAGGTAGATATGATTTTTGTATGTTAACTGTTATTGACATTTATAGAAGCGTGTCTAACTTTGAGATTAAATGATAATATCTTTATTTACAATGAGGCAAAATATGAGAAACTTATGGTAATTGTACTACATTTCATTTTGAAAGTTAGCATACCCTTGTGACCTCTTCATACAGAACCTAGAAAGAAGAGGCATGCTGAAATGTGATTCTACAAAATTTACTGTTGTTAGAGTTAAAATGGGAAATAACTTATTAAATTGTCCTATAATTATTATTATGCGTACTCTTATTAGGGTAGGACTTCTAACTAAAGTAGTATTGATATTTCTAGTTTGTTTTGGTTTCTCATTTGATCCTATTTAAAGACATGTTCTATGTACTTTTTATAATGACAATTAATGCAACAATTTATTTTCTCTAAAATGTATTAGAACCTGGTTGAAGATTCTTTTTTGAGGGGAAAGGTTAGAGTTAAAATAGGAAATAACTTATTGTCTTATTATTGTTTGTCTAGTCTTATTAGATTAGGATTTCTTATTAGAGTATTTTGGTATCCCTACTTTGTTTTGGTTTCTCATTTGATCCCATTTAAGGAAATGTTATATGTACTTTTTACAATCACAATGAACATAATAATTTATTTTCTCTAACAACTGTAAAATAGCTGATAGGTAATTGAAGGTAAGTACCTATGTATGTAACTCTCACAAGCTTAAGAGAAGGAGCAATGTCTACATGATAGTGCTCCATTCTTCATGTAAAGAGGTAGATGCAAAAGATAACAGTGTGAGGCCAGCCAGCAGCATAGAAACTAGCTGACAAGACCGGTTATTTCCTTTTTGTAGACGACATGTTGCGAGAAGAAATGGATCTTGCACTAGAGGCTGACTATATATATCAGAAGCTCAAATTTACTGTATAGATTTTTGAAATGGTGGGAAGGTAGCAGAAACTATGCCTTAGTTGGATTTAGATTAGTATGAAGATAGTTTTACACATCAAAGGTATTAGCACATCAATACAGTAAGTTGTATCAGGCCTGTGGTCATGACAGAAACACACAATGAACCCCATGAGGGCTAGCTTTTGGTTTCAAATTCCCCTCTGGAGTTAAATCAGTGTCTACGATCTTTCTCCTATGTCTTTTCGGTTTCTCTTTCGCTCGCTTTCTAGATATACATTGACAATTCTGGTAGACAAAAAGAGTTGCTTCCCTGTCTTAGTGATAATTCTCTTGAAAAGATAAGTTAAACATGTTATTCTCTTTAAGAATTTTGTGCCCCATTACACATCAAAAAGTTGTATTGGTGCTGCACATTTTATTGTTTGCGTTTTGATGAGTTAAACTCTTAGCAGCTGCTTGAATGATGATGAAAATATCAATATAAAATTATGCTCATTGGTTTTATTGGCCACTAATTGAGGTCAAAATTACGTGGACAGACTGGTAAGGAAGAAGCAGAACTGCAGCACTCTCTCAAGGCTTTGCAGTACACAGTTGATGAGACTGAGGAAGAGATAACAGAACAACAGCGTTCTGCCAAAGCTGCACAGTGCACAGTTGATGAGATTGGAGTAGAGATGACAGAATTGCGGCATTCTTCCAAAGCTGCACAGTACACAGTTTATGAAACTGGAGAAATGTAGAAAATCCAGCAGGCATACTCAGCCCTGATTTCTACGAGTTTAAAGCTAATAGATCAATTGATTTGTTACTTGATTAGGTTTCTGAATTTTAAGAAACTTGGTTAGCATTTATCTAATCTCATTAGTCAACTATCTTCTATTTTATCGTTTCTTATTTTTAGTAGGATTCAATTATATTTGGTATTTTTTATTTTTTTCCTAATTAATAGATGATTTTTTCACCTATTTCAAGACTTGTAATCTATGTTTTCAGTTAAGAGTGAATAAAAAAATCTTCAATATTCACAATTATCTCCGATGGTCCCAATCAGTGATGACGTCCATCTGTGGTAAGGGAAAGGACGATTTTCTCTCCGGAGTTGCTATACAACCGAGGAAGGAAGACGCAAAGTTCAAGACATGGAAATGTGAAAATAACATGGTCATGTCATGGTTTATCAATTATATGACAGATGACATACGAGAAAATTTCCTTTTATATGGAACGGCAAAAGAAAATTTGGGATGCTGTCAAAGAAACGTATTCAAACAACGAGAACACATCTGAGTGATTCGAAGTAGAAGGCATTCTTCATGATTTACGTCGAGTAGAGTTGAGGTAACTCAATACTCCAATAATCTCACCCGTTATTGGCAACAACTCGATATGTTTGAGGAGCACATTTGCGGCTGTCCAGAAGATGGAATCAGATGTAAATTCTGACTATAAGTTTAGTTGGATCAGTTCCATGCTCATATATGTAGCAGAAATTCTGCTCTTTCTTTTATATGGCGGGATTTTTTTGAACTTATTAACTTATATTGTAAATATAAAGCGCCACAAAACAATTGTTTTCTAGCTTATGCATCAACTTCTTTGCTGCAGAACAGCCGCCAATTTGAAGGCAACTGGTTTGGCTTGAGCCATGGATTCCTTACACAGATAGTCATTGTCATCGCTGTCCATTTCTTTTTTCTGGGAAAATTTACAAGTTTTGTATCTGGAATTTTTATCGGTATTAATCAAATCATTTATTTCACTCATAGCTCTGATTATTGCAGTTGAATTTTCATCTTACGTTTGCACAATTCCAAGAAATGTATATCTGGATTCTAACCATTATAACTAATCCATGAATGGTATAATTTGAGTAGTACCGAAATATCTTTCAATTTAATTATTATACGACTATTAGTAAAATTTTGTGCCAACTCACTGAATTTTAGATCCATGGACCAAATTTGTAATGAATCATGCTATTCAGTCTATTTTACCTGTCGAATCATGCTAATTCGATCTATTTTACATCTTTACTAACGTTACATTAAGATTATCATAAAAATAATTTAACAGTAATCAAACAAACTACTTTTTATTGACCGATGCAGACAGCCTAAGCCATTTAATTAATTGAACAAACCAGCAAGCCAAATGATGGAATTTCCAAATATTAGCACGCAAATAATTAAGGGTGGTCACTGTTTGTTCGCAAAATAGGATCTCTCTTACTTGGGAGGACTGGATTTATAGTCTCCAGCCATCATGACTTTCTTTAATGCATGCCCGATACACCTGCCCCCTCAGCTTTTGGTCTTCCTTTTCATTAAATTTTAGCAACCCAAAATCCAGATTAAGATTAACTTCAATTTAGTGAACTTTTAAATGGATATTCAATGGATGAGACGTCGTCCTAGTTCCCAACTGCAAATCGACTGGTCGTTCAGAGTTAGATCAGGAGATGCATGTTGTCATTGGGAAAGGAATACGATCGACATCCAGAATAAGCGACGTCTAGTTAACATGAAATGAAAAGAAAAAGAAAATAAAAAGTTACTTATTCTAAGTAAGGGTGTGTGGGTGTCAGTCAAGTTTCATACAAACACGCACATAATGAATGAGTTTATCACCTAAATCTCTTTTAAACAAAAATAAAATAACTCGATTATCATTAATATCGTGTTTATTATTCTAATTATTGTTCAACATGCAAACTATATATTTTATAATATATTAACTATTTGTTAAATTATCCTTTTTTGTTGATTGATTTATAATATAATAAAATAGTCTTTTATTTATTATCTTTACTCTGCAAGATTTATCAAAAAACTGTGTTGTATCAGTGCATTACTTTTATCAAAAAAGAAGAAAAAAACCAATTCACTAAGTTAAAAATTGCGAAACATTTATCGATGCAAGGAACATCTGCAAGATTTCCACTAGATTGGCCATAAAAGGAACATTTTGCTGCTACACCAAAGCTTCTACGTCACCTCAAGCAATATCCACAAATAGTTGCAGAAACTTTTTAGGTAACATTGAGATTATTTTCAGTTTCTGTCTTAAGCTTTAAAGACTTGAGCTTCTCTATGAAGCAATATCCCTGTTAACGCTTCTTCTGACTAGGACCTTAATTAGCTGTTGTCTCAACATATACTTAATGCTCTCATATCACTGAGTTCTCTGCATCTCTCTCTCTCTCTCTCTCAAGTTTTGTCTGTTTTGTTTTTCCTTAAACTTTGAGCTGGAGTAGAAGTATACTTTCTTCTTTATCTTTTGATCTTTTTAGGTGGAAGTACTCAACCAGAAGTAGTATGGAGAATACTTATTTGATGATGAACGGTAGCAAGGTTAAAAAAAAGTGGGACTCCGAATATTTTATCTCTGTAGGAGATAATTCATGTGGGTTAACATGGCCTCCAAAATATTACAACTGCAGCTTTTGCAAAAGAGAATTCAAGTCTGCTCAGGCTCTTGGGGGTCATATGAATGTTCATAGAAGAGATAGAGCCAGGTTGAGATTGTTAACTCCACCAGTTCTCGAATGTCGAAACCCTAACCCTAGTTTTTTTTCATCATCATTATCATCTTCTTCTTCCAAGTTCGTACTTCCTTGCACTACACCTACGCCTTTGCTTTCTCCAAGTCTCACAGCTTCGTTCTCTTCACCATCCATAGCCTTTACAAATGAAGAAAAGAAACGATTACTTGAATGTCCCGCATGCGGAGGTATAACTAAGAAGAACATGAGAGCTGCGTCCAGGGCTGAAAAACTGAAGGGTTATGCTAAAAAATGTGAGCTTGAAGTTCTGAAGAAAGGAAAAGTTATCAGCTTCGACTTGGAGATTGGGTTAAAAGAAACAAAGGAGGTTTTGGATTTGGAGCTTCGACTTGGATATTATTAGCTTCAATCTTCGCCAATATTACATAAGTATTATTAATCAAGATTTGGCCTTGAATTCAGCTTTCTGGCAACAATGTCTTCAGAGATCCGTTTGGTACCCAAAGGCTACGGAAAAGGAGGAAAATTAAAATCTCATCCTTTTATTTTCTTTTCTTTTCCTCTGCCTTTAGATCTCATGTATGGGAAGATCTACGACTCTATATTCACGTTTCGCCCGATTGGAAGAATGATCTCTTGCTCCATATACTGGCATTAATTTTTCCTTGTTTTATGTTGCTTTTTAAAAGTTAATTAATTGGTTTGGTTCATGTACATGTTTCTCATGAAAGTTTGTTATCAATATCATCTGCTTAATCATGAGTTTTCATGTTACATAGGTGCAGTGATTATGATTGGCGTGGGTGGAACTGTCCTTGTTAAGTAGGTTAACTGTAACATGAAGATGAATTTGTTGAGATATCATCACTCGTCACTGTTCTTTGTCTCCCAAGTGTGATGATCATGGTTAATTATAAATGAAGGATATACAGTATACTCTCAATAGTGTTGGTACATATAAAATCTATTAATTAAAAGAAGTATCAATTAATCAATAAATTAATAATTTATAAACTTGTAGAGTATATTTACATCCATTTAATCAACTAAAAATTCAGCATAATTTATCAATTTAACCAGTCGAATATGAATGAATTTGCTAAATACATATTAAATTAATAAAAAAATAATTTTTTTTATAGTTATTTACTTAATTAAATAATGTTAATTATGATTGCATTAATTTAATTAAATGTATTTTACAAATTAAATTAACAAACACAAAATCTTCTTATAGTTCATTCTAATTTAAAAGGTATTCAAAAATCAAACATGGTGGTTAAAATGTGTAAAGTGTTATGTGATTATAGTAAATATATAATATATATATATATATATATATCACAGATGCACTCAAAAAGAATTGTATAATGGGTTTATCATATGTAAAAATACAGTCATATTTTAATAAAATATGATAGTTAAGTATATTTACAATTTTAACAAATTATTAACTTTACGATAGGAATGGGAGTACAAAAATAGTATAAGGGTTTTCGTAGAAGTAATATCTTAATAATTTATCAAAATTATTAATTTAATCTAATAATCCAAGTCGAGATCGTAATAAATTATTATTAATGGCGATTATTAATTCATCAAAGTATTAATTTATAGAGGTTATACTGTATGTTCTTTCTTGTCAGAGTTTTCTTCAAAATGCAGGGTGTGTACGCACACATGGTGTTCTTCTTGGGGAACTTACGAACAAACCAAATGAAAAGATTTTTTTTACTTCTAATTAATGTTGAAGTTGAAGACTTTCGTTTCTAATATTTTGTTTTCATGTAGGTAGCAGAAATATCACAGTTGCCTGCATACATTTTTCAAATAAAGTATTAAACATGCAGATATCCCATGTCTTCTACCAAACGAATCCTAGGGTTGCTGTGATGAGGTCAATAATAGCATCCTATATTCTATTATCTTCTGGTTTTGACAGAGCATCCACAACTCTAGATCTTGGGATATTATTCTGTCAGGTGTACGTTGAGCAACCTACAGGATCTGAGACCTAATTGTTCACAACCAAATTGAGGATGAGAATTACATCCAACCTCTAGGATCGATCCTTTATGAAGAATCCGGATTTATAACCTTACTGAAAACTATCGCAAATAAACGACACAATTATCCTTTTTTGTCCTATTAATTATGAGGACTTAGTAATTGCTTCCAAACACCAAGATTGATACTGTGAGCAAAAAAAAATGAAAAAGAAAAAAGACATTATGATCACATGGGAGGTAAGCACAATTGTTGCCTCGAATTTGTCCTCAACAGAAGAATTTAATGGGACAGGAAGGGCAAAAATTAAAAAGGAACATATAATGTCAGGAGGGGTTTTAATTAATAAGCGATCAGATTGTCAAAATAACAGATATGGAGATATGAATTTGCTTTGGATAGAACTAACAATGCAGTGCCCATTGCATTGTCCATTGGCTCCAAACTGGATATATAATTTGGTGTTTGTAGTCTAGGGATATTGTGTTTCCCAACATCTGAGACTTTCCATGTTCCCCACAGTGTCTGCCGCCAGTAACATGATGACCTTTCCCTATGAAGAAAAGAAACAGATAGTTTGGTCTGTGCAAAACAAAACAAGAAGACTATAAAACATTATATATGCACTACTCCCCTCTGTCGTTAGTTCCTTTCTCTTTCTCTCAGTTCTGCAAAAGAGAGAAGGGGAATAAGTGGAATGTGAAATTAAAGAGTCAAAATGATGTCACCGAGTTGAAGTAAAGATGGTTAAAAGAATAGACATTTGATTCAAGAACAGAACTCTGCAGCTACAAAAAAGTGTGCTGTTTTTGTGAAAGAGAATGGAAGAGAAGAGAGCATGGAATAAAGGAAAGCAAAAGCCAGTCGGCGCTCATTCATCATTCGCTCTCTCTCTCTCTCTCTCTCTCGCTCTCTATTCACCCTCACTCACTCCTATTGCTTGTTGCTTTTACATGGCCATTTTGCATCGTTTTTTTTTAAATTTTTTTACAAAATAAAAAATCAATCCATTCACCACATGTTGAATGGCACAACATAGAGAAGTAGAAGCCCTTGTTCATGGTGGAACTTGGGCTTCCATGGAATAGAATTAACAGCCCAATCAAGGTAGAGACGCCCACTAAAAGACGATAAAGGCCCATGTAAGTGTGAATTTTGAGATCGACTTAACCCAATCACGAGGCAGTTAGCTTCGGTGTAGACGGCGGTAGGGCATCTAGCCCCTCGCCAAGTATAATTTATTCGGAAAAGAGGGGACAGTACAATTTCTTACCTATTTTCCTTTGATTTCAATATCTAATTAACAAGAGGAAGACAACAAGAGCTGCCAGCGTCAGTAGAAAATGAAAGGTAAACGACGGAAGATTTAGTTGGGAATTAAAAGTAGTTGCAGTTGCACTTGCGTTGTTGTCGTTCCTTTGTGACATTGTTTGCTATTGTTTCAAAGTGTTCTTCCTCTTGCAAGACTTTTTCAAAATCAACCATATATGACTACACGTATTAGACTTAAAAATATATGATCTCAGGACAAATTCCTACAATGAAATTGATCTATAGGTTATGTCTTCTCACTCTTTTCAAACCACTATATACCTTTTTGTCTCCCCTCTCCCAAATTTATTTAACTTTATTCAAAAAATAATTAATTAATTAATTAATAATCTTTGATTATATCTGAGTGAGTTTTAATACCTTAATTAAGATATATTTGAAATTGAAATATTGTATTGAAGACATGATTATCTCGGCTAAAAATTATAATCCGTAAAATTATCGTGTATTAAGTATTTTTTTAATTTTGTTGTTACAACTAGGATCGAACAAATAATTTTAAATAATACTATTGATACAGAGTAAATGATTTTTCAAATTTTATTTTTAAAAATTAATTAATTTTATAACAAATAAATAAATAGTAAAATTTTAATAAATAATATGATATTTTATTTTAATTTTTTTTTAAATTAAAATTCTTTTTACTAAAAATATATATTTTATTTGTGCGTGTACACACGTATATATTATCAAATACAGACGCCATTATTTTAAAAACTAAAAACTTAAATTAAGCCTATGGCATTTATAAAATGTTAACATTTGTACTAAAGATTTAGTTATGAATTAATTCAAGGTTGTTGTGAATTTGAAATAATTTTATATTTATTTTTATTACAAATTTAATTAATCATTTTTAAATTTTAATTACATAAATTAACAATTGTATTGCATTCAAGAATAGAATATTTGTAATATTTATACAAATTTTATAACAACATCTCTATCGATATTTGAATACATATATGTATAATATTTAATTAAAAATTTATTTTTTATTAAAGTTAAAATAATAATTAATTTTAAATTTGTATAATTAATATAAGTTATATTTAGAACTATAATTAAAATTCAAAATCGAATCATCTCTTATTTTTATCCATCATTTGAAATAAGTTTATGCTACTACAAAATAAAATTTCATGAGTTTAATAAATAGCAATCCCAAATTGACCATCGATCCCATCCCATGTGTAATATCTTATGCATACATGTCTCTGAGGATTGACGGGCATTAATTAATTAACAGCCTCTGCAATATAATAATAATAATAATAATAAAGAAAAATGAATAAACGGGATGGCTTCAGTATGAGTGCTGCCATTTTCATGCAAACTCATTTCTCCTCTACAGGAAATCGAAAACCGCCCTTAATAATTTCATTAAATATTTTGGCCTGCACAATATTAAAATAAATGATATCAACCGACCTGATTCCCACTTACAAATTGATATCACCAGATCTCAAGTGGAGTTGTTAACTTTTAGATTTTCTTTCCTTATCAATGCCCGAAGTTGACCACCTACAGTAATCAAGCTAACAATTTTAATTTCAATAGGTGGATTAAGAATTTTCAAGTATGTGTGTGTGTGTGTGTATAACTTAAGTAATGAGATGCTGCAAGTCATAGCAGGCTATAATAAGAATCTTATATTTAATTGATGTTGTTGTCTTCCATTAACGGGTTTGTTAAGAATGATGTGACAAAGCTTATGGTTAAATGACAAATATAAAGTACAAACAAAAAGAAAAAAATTTACTCAATTTATTGGCCATAACATGCACAATAACATATCAATATTAGGAAGGTTCCTACATCTTTCCTCTTCTCAGCAGGCCCTAGTTTTTACATCAATATAATTTAATTCGTTATATATATATATATGTGTGTGTGTGCAAGCTTTAAATTAACTTTTTGGTTCCATACTAATATTTATATGTGTGAAGTAATATGCCACAATCTGCAATTAATAATTCGAGTTAAGCGCATATAAAAGTTCATATTTACTTATATTATTATTTTTATTATATAATAATATATTAATTAAGAGGGATAAGGCTTAATCTATATATTATTTAAAAATAAATCACAAACTGCATATTTACTAATATGCATGCCCAATTGTCAAATATAAGAAAAAAAGAAAACTGAAATGTTTACAATTATGACTTCAGTTGCAATCTTCTTGACTTATGATTTATTAACTATCGAAAAAATTTTAAGTGAAACAATTTCATTATGTTAATATAAGTGATGCGATAATATTATTCAATTAATAAAAAAAGAAATTTATTTATTAAATATTAATTTAAAAAATTTAAAATTTAGTATCATAAATTTTTTTACTATATTAATTAAAAATAAAATTTATTTTTATCTCATTTTACTTATAATTAATAAATTTTTATTATTAATTAACTAATTTTATTACGTCATTTAGATTGATATTGATATAGTAGGATAGATCGTTAGGCTTGTTTAAAAAAGTAAATCCAGTGGGTTGCAAGTTGTGGGGTATAATTTGAAAGGAAATGTAATTTGACTACACTTGGGGCTGCCAATAGAAAATGATAAAAGCTCGGTAATTAATGTAAATTAAAGCAGCCATCAAAGGCATATATGTAGCGTACATGACAAACCAAGAGATTATAACTGGTCGGCTGACTACTAAAGAATTATTATGGCCCAATTTTGAAAAGGTTTACCTATTTTTATTATTATTTTTTAAAAAAAAATAATGGTGTATGTACGAAAATATAAAATTACATCCATGCACGCAATAATATAATATGAGAAATTGAATATTGAAGACCGCGTTAAGAAAAAAACTTAAAGAGATGATGATGATGAAAGCAACAAGAGCTACCATTATTTAGATGTGAAACAATTTGCAAAAAGATTAGTCTGTAACAATATTAGATTACAAATAATAATGTCTAGTTACTGTCTGCTAATTATCAAGGGATTACAATATTAACAGCTGCCGGCTAACAACGAAATGCTTTCTTCACAAACATCTAAGACTTTTCTCTTTCACACGGGCAAAGCCTCAATGTCTATGTCTCCTCTTTGTCTCTACTCGTTTCACATCCATTACTTCTCTTATTCATCTTCTTTGTAATAACCCTCATCTCTCTTTCAACATCTTCTTCAAATTTAACCCTTTGTCGTTATGGAATCCAACGCTCGCGAAGACTCGAAAAGTTCGAGCGAAGAAACAGATAGATCAGAGCAAATCAGCGATGATATGGGCACTGGGAGATCCTACGAGTGCGTGTTTTGCAAGAGAGGTTTCACTACGGCGCAGGCTTTGGGTGGACACATGAATATTCACAGGAAAGATAGGGCAAAGAACAGGCCGAGTTCAGTCCCTTCAATTTCAGACAAAGTTGATGATAATTGTGCGACTTTTAGAACCTATGCGCCTGTTCAGACCTACCCAACTCATCATTTTGCTATGGCTTCTGAGGCACACGTAAATTATCAATCATTTTTTCCAACATCTACATGGGATGAAAGATCTCTGCCCTCAAATCACAGTAATGATATCCACTCGTATGGGAACAATCCCCAGCATTTGAATCTATATGGTGATGAAGTTTGGCGAGGGAATCTCAGCTTAAGAGTTGGCCCATCTCATACGCCTGAGGATAAAGAAGAAAGAGAAGGGACTGCCAGCGACGACGATGAAGAACTGGATTTGGAGCTTCGACTTGGTCATTATCCGTAGTATTTTATTACATATAGATTTGCGGATTCCATATATCTTGTTATGTTTGTCATATTGTACAGCTCTGTGAATTCTTTATGAAATTCGATGTTTCTTATGTGGGAAATATCTGAATAATTAAGTTGGTTTCTGTTTTTCTTTTTCTTTTTTGGAATCAAATAAGTGTATTTAGGTCTATCATTAAGGAAATTCTAAGGCAAAGAAGGAGCGGCAAACGAATGTTTCTACCGCTATTTCATAAAGGAAGACCAGATTATCGGCTTACACAGAGAGAATTCGAAGGTACTCATGTTTCCTTGCATCTACAATCGAAGACTTATTTCATTAGGGTTTTGTAAGATTCTTTTGTTATGGTTTCTCTGCACTATTTTCCCCTCTATTTTCTGATTATGATATCAAGGCTCCTTTTTCTTCAATATCATTTCTTGTTTGGTGAAGTTAGCTTCTTTTGTAATCCAGTAATTAAGAATAGCAACGGTTAGGAACTTATTTAGGATGTTCTCATGGAATGATTAAATTATGCCCAAGTTTGTGAATTTCCTTTTGGAAATAATCCAATTTTACTAGTTCTGTAGCCCTGACTGATTGCTTAATTGAAAACTTAGTTACCAGGGAAAAGTACTGAGAAAATTAGATAAACCCATCAAAGGGACATCCTATATATTCTTCATGGCTGACTCGGAATGATCATAAAATTATAAGTAAACAATCTGGTTATATAAATCTAATTACCATTGTACAACTATCCTCACAGGCATGTAGGAAATTTAAAGAATAATGCTAGGTGAATTTTATTTTTTGGAATGACTGATAGCATTGAAAAGACAACCTAGACAATTAGTTGGTTGGCCCAAAATTATAATTTTAAGTTTAAAATTAATTGTATATTAATATTATTTTTTTGATTTAATATTACATTTTATATGTAATCCAAATTATAGATCTAATTAAAAACAATTAGTTAAATATATTTTTATAAATTTAAGTTAGCGAATTCATTTAATGATATAAGTAAATTTATTTTACTTTATTTTTAATTATAATTTTGTTTATTGTTTGTGAAGCTTTTAACTTTTTTTTTACTTGTTTTTAAGAAAATAAATCTAATTTACTTAGTTGCATTATTTATAATTTAACTTATCTAAATCAAAAGTTAAAAGAGTCAAATGCAAAGGCCCAATATAGAAAGAACACAGAAAAAAAAAGATAGAGAGAAAAAGAAATGAACAACAATCGTGAGAGAAAACACAGAGAGAGAAGAAAAGTGACGGAAAAATAATAAAATTTTTTTATTAGTAAAATCTTATTTATCAAAAAAAATTTAATTTTTATTAAGAGAATATAAAAAATTAATTTTTGGCTAATGAACTTTTATAAGTGTTTCATTCTCAATTATTTTGAATCTTTAAACTTTTTAAAGATAGATTTTTATATCATTCATGTCGGTAGGGTTCTAAAGTTTAAGCAACCCTAACCGATCCATGTAATTCACTTATTCATAAATAATGAAAAAACATCATATAAATTCTTTTTGTCTTTGTTTGTTGTTCAGTTATATCAGAAAAATTCTATACTTGATTGCATGATCCAGAGAGACTAGAAGCAATGCTTTCATTCCAAATCATGCAGCATCATATTCGATGAAAGAAAAACTGATAGTACGGGTGTTCACAATTTTGTGTGTCAAATAATCACTCTTGACTTGAGGTTAAGGCATGCATATTTATCATTTGGATTCTTGAACTTTGATATATATATATATATATATATATATATATATCATTGCAGTGAAAATTTCTGCCAAGTCTGACTAACTAATTAATAATCCATTGATACTAAAGTAATTTCATTTTGGATGTTTAGCTTAATAACGTAGCTAAAATAAAAGTCCCATTGAACATCATTATTAAATCGCTGTGCATGGCCAATGGTAATTTAGTATGTTGCCTTGTATTCTTCTTCTTTTTGCTTATTATTATTGTTTATGTGTTGAAATTTGGCAAAATACTCCGGGTACTGATCTCTGCATGCAATAGATCGATATTGTCATTTGTCCATAGCCAGGGAGAACTGTTTCAACAGAATATTGGGCATGTCTTAATTTCTTTCGAGTGAAATGAGAATATATCATGCTGTATATACAATTAGCTGCATGTTTAGTTGACACCAAGCATTAAATTAGGAAATAAAATCTGAAGGAGATTAATTCAGCATTCGAAATAAAGAAAACTAATATCATATGCACAAGTCGAATAAAAGAGTCAGTTTCTACTGTGAATTGAGGTTTTTCTTAACCACATCGCTAATTCTCAAACACTTGCATAATTGCGATACGAAGTTTAAGGCAAACTAAGTTATAATTAGCTTAGAATATTAAATAGAGTTGGCTATCTGACAAGAATGCCTTGATTGTTTGGATTCAAAACAAATTTGACAACAATAGTGCAGTGTAGGCAATGAAAGCATAATGCTATATATATATGTATGTATGTTTGTATGTATGGATGTATGTATATAACATGCATGAGTTGAGAAGAAGCCATTCATAATGACCATCATTTAGTGCATGCAACTTGACTATCTTTACAAGCTTTATAATTTGCATTATTAACATTTTCCAATTAATTAACTTCATCAAGGAATAAAGATTGCTTCTGAATGAATTAACTACTCTCTCTCTCTGATCTGATCTGATCTGAGCTTCAAAGCAGTTATATATATTGTATAATTATATATTTTTTAATAATTTTGCTTGCTAATCTGTACGAAGCAATACTCATGTTTGTTTGCAAGTGATAATAATTTACCATCATTTAAGCAAGTAAGCAAAACTAGCCTTGACTGATCACTGTATCGAAATCCAGCTGATTCATGCATGCTGCACTGGTAATTTCAATTTTCATATTATTTGAAGCCGGCCAAGGAGGAGTTAATATCCCGATAGAATGTTACAGGAAACATGAAAAAGAGAAATTTCTCGGAAGGTCCAATTAGCTTTATTAGTTTAATCGAAATTTTTACTGTCATAGTATTCACGGGAAACAAGAGTCGACTGTTTATTTCAATTTGGATATTTGGCGGATGTCTCCTACAAGAGAATGCATGGCAGACTTTATAAATAAGAGTCTATGATGTTGGTACATACCAGGTGGACTAAAAAACAATTCGGCTGCATTCCTCAGGACAATTTGTTAGATATCCTACAAGATTCTCAGTCAATCTATTAATATCTCAATTGAAATTTCATAGGACATGCTGTCCAATTTTTCGTATTTTAGTTTCATGCATGCGGCTTACCGTGAGATATTAATTGATAAATGAACTTGCATTTTTTTTAATATTATTTTAACATTTTCGATAAATATCAGTAAGCACCAGTGGTCTAGTGGTAGAATAGTACCCTGCCACGGTACAGACCCGGGTTCGATTCCCGGCTGGTGCACTCTCATTTTGAATGCTGACAATCATTAGTTTTAATATTTTAATTTCTTTTACCGGTTTGTATTGTCTAGATTGGAGAACACCTGGACTTCGGTCGACCAGATTTCGATTTAGCCACATGGGTGCGTTACACCAGGACAGAATGGTTAGAAAGACAAAAAGACCCACGACTGATTGCACTTACAACTAGAACAACAACATATGACACGCCGCTTGAAGCCGACTCGCATAAAAGACCAAAACCCAAATTAACACTAAAACTAAAGTTCCAACAGACGCATCTTAAAGAGATACTTCATAAATTCTCTGAGACTGAGGCTGCTAAGAGAAGGGAATTACCAAGTAGCTGTTGATGCAGGCCACAAGATTTATAACCGGCAAACTTTATGCCATTGCCAAGATTATAGAGCTTAGGTTCTACACATAAATTCAGATTGTACTGTTTCTACTTGAATTAAGAGTTCGAAGCACTGTAGATACTGGATTAGGCTCCTTAACAGACATTTAGTTAGTATAGTTCGTGCTGTTTAGCGCTGCCCGGAGCATACCAAGGCCAGTCTATAACAAGTAACAACCCAGTAGCTGGGTTAGGCTAAACTATCTGGACGCAGGAGTGGGTACCTCAGAAAGCAGAAAATAAAACAAGAACACAAGGGAAGTAGACAATGCAGATTCCAATTAATATCTTCTATCAGATTCATGCATTTAATCACATTGCATAGGAACAAGATCTCTTTATACAACATACCAGAATCCCCTACATGCAGTATGTAAGATTGATTGCAGTAACCCCGTAAGATCTAACATAGAGCTGCTATGTGTCGAATACATCATAGATCATTTACCTAGTGAGATAGTATACAATTAGGAAAATGACCACAAATGTTGCAACCAGGGTAAACATTCTCCTGCTTGATTTGGTCTCAAAAACCTGGGAAGGCAATTAAACTCATCATAACAGCTAAGAGATTAAATATGAAACTAAAATAAAAGATTAAAGGAAAAAAGTAGCCAATAAAAGCAGACGTGCAAACAGGAAGTTAGTTGCCTATTCCACCTACCATTTTAAACTTATCCATGGTTCCTGAAAGGACTCCTCTGGATGAATCCATATCATTGCCCTGAAAAACATGTTAGATACATAACAACATAAACAAAATAGTACAGAAGAAAGATGTACTGCATTCTACAAACCATTCGGTCCAGCATGCGATTATGACTATCCACCTCCTCATGTATATCACCTGACAGCTGTTGGAATGACACATTATTATATGTTTCAGACATGTACAAATTATAAAGCTAAAAATCTAGAACATGCTTATTTATTTATTTATATATTGCCCAGTAATACTCATAATTTCAAATAACATGCCACCAATCAATTAGCTGGACATCTAAAACCTTAAGAGGGAGCTCTAAGTCAAATATTGATAATCTTAAGCCAAATCATAAAAATTTTATCAGCATAGCACTTTTCTGAACTCAAAACCTCCCGCTCGTTTCAGGAATGATATAAAAATTTTTCCAATTGAAATACCTATAATATCCAAAATTTTCATTTGCTTTCCCCATTCATCCTCTGACATTTACTTAGTCCTATCCACATTGTCAACAGTCAAACTGAGTGAGTAAGTTAAAACACCACGAAACTCTTATACGCTAATTTGATAAAGAAGCAAAGACTTATAATGGCACCTAAGTTTAGCGAAAAAGATATAACATACTCTCTTTAAAAGATTGACTCTATCTTGCAATCCTTCCATTGCTCTTTCATTTTCATGCTCGTCAATTTCATGGGAATAGGAAGATGAGGCTCTAATGCCACCCTCTTCAATGCCATCAAAAAGTGCAACTTTATTATTACGGTAGTCTCTGCAAATTAATAAAACTCAGCATGCCTAAACAACTAGATGATATATGAAACAAAATAAATTTGATCAAGAAGAGATACAGCCAGATCTTGCAAAAACCAACAGTATCTTAGTCAACATAAGAAATGCTTAAAATAATAAGCAATTATTGAAGTTTGAGGCCTGAAGTATTTGGAAACACGTAAAAGAAGTTGTGATCTCTTAAGCCTCTTGATCACCAGAAGTTATTAGCTCCAGACTCAATCAGCTGTGATAGTGATCCTGACCCTGCTACCTAGAATGCATTCTCTTTGGAACCCTATAACTAAACAGGATGGCCAAATGACACCAAATAAGTGTATTTGGTGAGAATAAGTGTCCTTCGCTCCATTTTAGTTATTAGTCTCCAATTATTAACTTTATTAAGGATTAAAATTTTTACACCCAATGAAAATGTTGTACATCTCATTTCTGACACACAATTTGCCACATGCTAATGACACCTCTCAAACACTATCCACACCTACAAATCCCCACAAATAACTGATTGAAGCAGGCACTTCAGAATACAAATATTTACAATAAACCTGTATATTTGAGAGAAATTAAGATTGAAATTGAGTCAGAAACAAGTAAAATGAATCTTTTGAACTTATAAGATGCCAAGAACAAGATCACTCAGCTAACCAATACTTCTATCATCCTTAAATGATTTTTAAAACATACCAGATTATGATTACAACCCAAAAATAGAATTTAAAATGCAGTCAGAAACACTTGTGAGTATGAACTCATTTGGTCTAGCCCTGAGGCCACTCTGGACTGCAATTATTATACTCAAATCCGGTAAAAGTCACAGAAATAAACAAATCATTCAAGAAATTCTCAATTACTAAATCCTTTTTTGTGCGAATATTTTTACAACCCATGTACCAACTTAGTCTGCTTTGAGATATCAATTAGTATACAACAATAGCAACTGAAAAGATTGAATAAAATCAAGGACATAAAGGATGATATAGAAATAAATTTGTAATTTGTTAACAGTCTTAACAGAATACTATTAACTAGTCTACAATAAATCAACAGCAAACTGTGAAGACAACAGACAACAAACAGTGTAGGAAGTTGATGTGCGGATATTTGCAGCATACATTTAAAATTGAGAAAATAAATGCATAATGCTAACCATTATAAATGGTCAAAAATAAAGGACAAAAATTTATGCAGTAAAACCGCCTGCCTGAGGGAAACATCCATAGACAAAGATTTTAAGGACTTTTACCATATCACAAAAGATTTATAACCCTTTAATGGGAAAGGAAAGACACATTTAGTAGGAAGAATACAAAAGAAATTGAAGCTACGTATCTTCCAAGTTACCAAGGCTTTTTGTTGTGCACGAATGATACAAATGAGGCAAATGTAACATTTAGGATTTGCTGGGGGATCCCCTTACCCAAAAGGTAATAATTAGTAGCGCTGTGATATTCGACATATAAAAAAAAGGTAGATGAGGATGATGATAACCATGCAAAACAATTGAGGTGGAAAACAACTCATTGCAAGTAGATTGGTTTAAGTAACACTAGAGCATGAAGAATTTGCGTGATGAGAGACTGATACGAACTCATGGCTAGAACTCACTGTCAAAATCCAGCTTGTGAGGGAAGGTTGCCCATGAGCCTATATTCCCATTTGTATTTGCGTTGATTACCTTCCAAGTACTCTTAACAATTCTCATTATGTTCTAACGTAATTCAATCAGACGGACTCATAATGAAATGTTAACAAGTCAAATATATCCATTTAGGAAGAAAAAAGAAAAAAAAACATAGAACTTTGATTGAACTAACCTTCTGGAATTCATGGCACCAAGATAACAACCTTTCTCTATTACTTAAGCGAGTAAGCTCGGCCCCTTGATATTCTAAATTGCGGTTAAACTGATGATTTTGACAAAATTAATCCAAAGACAATCACGCAATCGTCTTCTGAAAACAAATTGAAATATTACAACATGAAAATATTCAAACTACATTAAAAAAATGTGAGGTTGTATCTAAAAGAGTAGAGAAGATTCAAACCATCTCGATTGAAAATATAGATGAATTTTAACGAAAAATTATAACTAACTAAAATAAATTCAGATCTGGCAGCTAATTCGACAAGGAAATACGAAATAAAAAGAACAGGGAGCGAAGAGACTTTTACCTTTGGAAGGAAGCTGGAATTCAGTTGCGGTATTGGACAAGATGATGCCGGGAAAGAAATGGCGATGAAATCGCTCAGATTTTACCACACAAGCCAAGCCAGGGACTGATCAAATGGGACGCTTTACACTGTAATGTAATTATAGAGGTAAAAAATAAAAAAATAATAATAAACAATTTTAATAAATATATATTATTTTCTTAATTTTGTAATTTACGAAGTTTGTTTTTGCTGATGGAATTAAATATTTTTATAATACAAAAATAATTTATCATTATTCTTACTGAAGAGAAAAATTCACAACTTAACTTGTCCATGAGTCAATCATTCATTCACCCCTCAAATTTCATAAAATTTGATACCATTAAAATATTACGTAAAAATGTATAAAATCTAATTTTAATAAAATCGAAAAAAATAAAAGAAAATTTTTATAAAAAAAATATTTATTTTATTATTTTATTTAAACATTAAAATTAGAAAAAGGCGGGCTTTTTATCACCTCCTCGTTGAGATCCGATTCTTTCTAGCCCTAAGCTGGTAATTCTAGTTGAATTGCATCTCGGACGCTCGGGGTACAAGCCGCGTCGCAAACTTAAGCGGTTCGTCTGACAACATCGCCGACGAGTTCGAATCCTCACCCGAGATGGAGAAATTCCTTTGCGAGCGGCTACTTGATCCGACACGACCAATTTCGGAGCGGTTCCGAGCCCTCTTCTCTCTTCGCAACCTCAAAGGCCCTGGCCCTCGCGATGCCCTTATTCATGGTCCGTTTCACTATCAGAGTCTTCCTTTTTTCTTTCTCGAATTTTGATTTTGAATTTTGAATTACGTTTATTTCTGTTCTTATTGATTCTTGTTGCAAAGTTCACTAATTTAAGCACGAGGTTATGCTTTATTGTTTCGTAAATTTGTGCATTGTGTTGCTTACCACATATTGAAATTAGTTTCATTTATTTAATGTGACATTGCGTTAACTTCTTCACAAAGAAGGATGAACGTAAACCCAATTAAAATCTGATTAGGAGAAGAGAGAGGATGTTTTATTATTAGATAGAATGTTTTCGTTTCACAGTGTGCTTAAATTAGTGTATGGTGTAAGCTATGTATAATGCACTAAAATGATTTCACAACTCGATAGTCTGGTCTCGTGCTTTTATTGTGTGACAACTCATAGTCTTTGAAGTACTTATGCCAGTGCTGATAGGATTTTTAAAGTGTTGAATCTGGATTTGATGATGTAGAGCCATTGGTTGAGTGTGTAAAATTCGGGTCTTTAATGTCCATACAAACTTGCGTATGGTGTTAGAGGATTTCATTATTGGTTGATTGCATTCTCTAATCTTTTGGTCTTGCCTCCCAATGCATTTCTGGTTATTATCATTGTGAAATTTGGCTGCCTGTAAATCAATTGCAGCCATCATTAATGATTATGTTTAGAAAACTTGGCTTTTGTGCATATTTTATTGCCCATTACTGACTAGAATCAAATGGCTCACAAATTTCGCACTTCAAGGAATCACACCTCCCAAAACAAAATCAAAGTTTGAAGTTAAAACTAAACTGCATTCTTCTTTATTTGATGAAGCTTAAACACTGACATATTGATGAGAATTGTCCCCAAGGAAAAGGGCACTAAAATAGAAGAAACAAGTATTCAAGTTAGTTGATTAGTTTTGACAAGAAGCTGAAATGTGGTCAATTGAAAGAAATCTAAAACCAAGGCAAAATATTAGCATCAAATGTAACACTAACAGCATTAATTGAGACTTCTTCATTATTAACTTGCTTGTAACATGAACCACTTTTGAAGTTTTTGTCAGTTTGTTTGTTTGCATTAAGAATCAGTATTCGTTTCTTTTTCCCTTCCTTTAGCCACAAAGGATTCTTCAAATTTGTTAGCACATGAAGCTGCATTTGCCTTGGGTCAAATGCAAGACGCTGAAGCTATCCCTGCTTTGGAAGCAGTTCTAAATGATTTATCTTTGCATCCCATTGTTCGTCATGAGGCAAGTTGATATCTCCCTTTATCTACAACTGCTTTTCTTCTTCTTCTCCTTCTCCTTCTTTTTGTTTTTTATTATTATTTGCTTATGTTATTTTTATTTTGTTTATATTGTTACTAAACAGGCAGCAGAAGCTCTTGGCGCCATTGGTTTGGAGAGCAATATTCTTATACTAAAGAATAGTCTGGCTTTGGATCCAGCTCAGGAGGTTCGAGAAACGTGTGAACTAGCACTTAAGCGTATTGAGGAATTAAATGCTTGTGGTGTTGACAATGGATCATCCATGGTTGAAAAATCACCTTTTATGTCAGTTGACCCAGCTGCCCCAGCTTCTTCCTGTTCTATAGATAAGCTAAGGTTTGTTTTGTAACAAGTAATTGTACATTCTTTTGGCTATCATGCTTAGTGATGATTTTTTTGCTGACTCATGATGTTAATTAATATTAAGAGAAGTTCTTCTGGATGAAGAAAAAGGCATGTATGAACGATATGCTGCACTTTTTGCTCTTCGCAACTGTGGAGGAGATGATGCTGTTTCTGCAATAATTGACTCTTTAGGCGCAAAAAGTGCTCTGCTGAAGCATGAGGTTTGTGTAGTTCAATGTAATTATTTTATGCTACTTCAAGCTTCTACCTTGGTTCCTTTGAGGGGATGTAATATCTATTAAATGCACATGAAGGTTGCTGGTGTATTACATTTCTCTCCTGGAATTTGGCTGGAATTATCATCTTAATGGGCATGGCTCTGGTTGTTGTTGTTGTCATGGTCAAGACCCACTAGAATATGTTGATTCTTAACATGCCTTGCTTGATGACTTTATTTGGTTTTGCTTCCTCCATGTTTTCTTACCTTTAGAAATTTATGTTGCTACTTTTCTGTAATTTGCAGGTTGCTTATGTGTTGGGTCAATTGCAAAACAAAGCTGCTTCAGCTGTACTTAGCGATGTGCTTAAGAATATAAACGAGCACCCTATGGTTAGACATGAAGCTGCTGAAGCTCTCGGTTCTATTGCTGGTATGGCTAGTTATAATTTTCAAATTATTCTCTTTTTTATTCATTTTGCTGAATTTCTGATATCCTCTCCCAGCTTCTAGCAAGTTGGTTGACTGGAAGATGAAATAAGTACTTGTGTTCTTGAAGTGAAATTTTCCTAATGTCTAGCTAGGTCTGACAACAAAAAGGCAACCGTGGAAAAGACATGATACCATTTTTCTGTGTGTGGTTTATAAGGTTATGATTATTGACATGAAAAATATGTTATCACTATTAAAATAGAACTTAATACTCACTAGAGATGGATGCTTGGTCATGAGACTGATGTATGAAAACTTCTTACATACATGTAAAGAAATTCTTTGATGATTATTTGGATTATAGATCCCATCTGTCACTACTTAGTGTCACTATTTAGCATGAAAGGTTCTATTTTTTCTTGTATTGTTTTCAGAATTTTCTTATTTTGAATCAAACTTTTAGTAGCAGATAAACTTTTTCCACCTCTTTCCTTTCCAGTAATACTATTTTCTCTGTTGTTTAGCCCTTTTTTGGGCATTGTATTATGTTTATGTGCTGTAAATACTTGTCTATTATGTTGAACATCTGCCATTTTTCTTGTTGGGTAATCTTATTGAATTTTCATTTGGGGCACTTTTCTAGATGACCATAGTGTAGCACTTCTTGAGGAATTTGCTAAGGATCCTGAGCCAATTGTCTCACAGAGCTGTGAAGTTGCTCTGAGCATGCTGGAATATGAACGATCAGGAAAATCATTTGAGGTATGCTTATCAAGATTCAAAATTATAAATCAATTATACTCAAGATTTAGCATATTTTCAGGATAAAGACTGATGACTATGTTTTTCTGCAGTACCTCTTCATGCAGGCTCCACTAATGCAAGTGTGAACCATAATGCAAAGGAAGTCCTTTTCTTCGGTTGTTGTTTGGATATACAATTTAAATACAAAAGGGTACCTGTCTATAATGTGTAAGCATGTAGGTCAGAGAGATGCATCAAGCAAGAGAAGGAAAGCTCAAATTTGGGCATAAGTATTCTTAAAGACTGCGTCACTCACATTGTGGTTCTACTAATTTATGCCTCATAGTGTCCAATTTACAATGAGTTGCTTATCGGGTTTATATTTGTGTATTTTTATCCGGAAAAAAAGTTTTCTTGATGGGATTGTATCACTCATTGATTATGTTTTCTACTATACTTTTTGAAAAAATTCTCATCTTTCCTTTTTTGATGTAGAATTTTAGGCTGGCAGCAAATATGTTTATTATGTGTAATCGTGTAGTGGGGGAAGATGAATCCAACAAAGAAAAGGGCATGGTAGGATCAAAATATATTTCATAATTATGTTTCTTAATTGTGTTTGTACTGCCTTAACATAATTATGCCTGCAGCCAGTTGATTTATAATATGGTTATGGTCATGTGATGACATTTTCTTCTAGAAAAATTTGTATATTTGCGATTCTTCAACAGCACTCGGCTACTATATGCTTTCTACTATAGTATTAGAAGAAGTTTGTTTGTTATTTCCTTTGTGATCTGCATTGTCATTTTTCTATTATCTTGTTTGTCTAAAACTGTTGTGAATCAAACATGAGGATGTGGTTGGTAGAGGAATTACTTTGATATGTATTCTATTTACATCTTTTTGTTGGACAAACATTTCCAGTAATTATTATAATTATTATTCTTGGAATTATGTATTCTATAGGGCAATCTAATTTTGAAACTTGCTTACAAGGATGTTGGTGGGCTTGTTCAGTTTTGTAGTTTCCCATTCTTGGTTGAACTTAATGCTGGTTAAGTATACAGATGCTATCAGGAGGATTAGAGTGTTCATAGTATGGGTTTGGCTAAATTTGTATACATACAGGGCTATAGTGTTTGTATTTGAATTCTCCTTTTTTTGTTGGTAGAGCACATCTGAATCCTACCTTTCACATCTGAAAACCACACTCCCGGTGTCAGCATATTTACCTTTTGATTGAAGGTTTGCTTGTGGGTGTGGCAGAGTTGCTTGAGAAAATGATTGCTTTTGGTTGTAGGCCTTGTGTGATCACATATGGTACTTTTAACTAATGGGTTGTTGCTGTAAATTTTGTTAAAATGTTGAGGTGTGATATGGTGTTTTCAATTCTGATTCTAATTAATGAATGAAAACACGCCTCTCTCTGAAACCTTATCAAAGGATTTTGGATGGTGAACTTATCAATTTGGCGTGATTACATTGTAAAATATGATGCGGAAATTTTATCCTGGAGACTTGCTTTGAAGAAAGATGCCTGGCTTGTTTGTTTATTCTGGCGTTGTTTTGTTGAATTTCTTGTTGGTCGCTTGACAGAAGCAAGAATGTTGCTCCGCTTGTTTGTATTGTGCCGTTACTAGGTTGAACTTGTTTTTGGTGGCTTGAGAACTGAAATTAGAATTGATTAATTGGTCTGCATCTTTGAGCAAGGCTCATTTGCCTTCGATATCTAGTTAATCGCTGAACAATCTAAAAAGACCAGAGTGTTGACATTCCAGTCAAGGATTCACAATTTGTTTTTTCTTTTTGTCTTTTAAATTTTTATTTTATCAGCTTGACGTTGGAACTCACGTCATGGATAAACAACATAAGAAATCATCGGATACCACAACAAGAGCAGCCAACAATTAAAAGGAAATTTATAGGATAAAAGTCCAGTCACATTTACTAAAATCCTGATTAAGATTTATCATTGACAAATAATTGTAGGCCACACAATAAATTATTCTTTTAAAATTATTTACCAATCACTTTTTAATTCAATTTAAATAAAAAAGAATTTAATAACTAGTTAAATTACAAATTTATTAGTTTTTAAATTGAAATATCTTTTAGTAAATTAAAAATTACTCACTGTTGAATGGTTTTCTGAGGAGGGCGGAGAGCGCAGTGAAGTAAGCAAATTACGGAAAGAGAGCGCAAAGAAAAAATAAAGAGAGTAAAGCGTATCAAAGACGCTTCCAACAAAGATTTCCCTCGCGAATTGCACAGACCCACACCTGGTACTGTATATATACAGAGCGAGTTTGAGCGAGAGAGACAAAAGAACGCAAATGGCGAACCCGCCAAAGCCATGGAAGGTGGAGTATGCCAAGTCAGCGCGATCATCTTGTAGGACTTGCAAGAGTAACATTGAGAAGGAAACCCTCAGGCTCGGCAAAATGGTCCAGTCCTCTCATTTCGACGGTTTCATGCCGGTTTGTTCTCGCATTTCCCATTTTGCCCTTCCCTTTCCGCTCTTGCTTGCGTTTTGTGCTCTTCCTGTTCAATTTTTTTTTCTCTCACATTTCACTGCTCTTTGGTCAGAAACTCCTTTTTATCTGTGTTTGTTTGTTTATAAGCTGTTGTTGTCTTGGACTTTCTTGCTTATGTGTCTGTTTCACGAAGTTCAAATTTTAGCTGCTTTGCTTGTTCTAATTTTGTGTTTAGTTTCAACTATTTGAATTTATTCAAAAATTATACGGATGAGGGCAGTGTCTGTAATTTGCGTTTCAAGATGTCTTTTTTGTCTGTTGTTGTTGTTTTGGTTTTATATTAAGTTTCTGTTTATTGTATGAAGTAGTTACTATTGACTTCAATTTGTAAGCCAAAAATTTCAGACATATTGGTTTGTGGTTCTTACACTTAGTCTAATTGTTGGTTGCTTGTTCAAAATTGTATTTCTGATGCTTGGAATATTGTATATGGTGATGATTTAAGTAAGCCCAAGTGTCCTTTTGGAAGCTCATTTTGTTTTTGTTTTTCATTCCCATATGTCAACAATAACAATTTTATATTTACATTACTAAAAGTATGGTCTTTTTAACCATATTTATTGGTTCTCTCTAAGGTATACCACTTTATTCCTTTATTCAAAGATCGATTTTTTATGTTCCTGACTTGCATATCTTTTCTGAACTAGATGTGGAACCATGCAAACTGTGTATTGAGGAAAGCCAAGCAGATAAAATCGTATGTATTCTTTAAATCTTCTGTCATAATATCTGGTAACTGATCCTGATAAATACTGCAATTAGTAACTTCTATGCATTTGTTGCTCTTTTAGCTTGGATGATGTTGAAGGAATAGAATCACTTCGATGGGAAGATCAACAAAAAATTAGAAAGTATGTGGATGGCAGTGGCAGCAGTGGTGGCAGTGGATCCTCAGATAAATCTGCTAGCACTGCTATGGAATATGGTACTGAAGTTTCTCAAACTTCTCGTGCTACTTGCAGGCACTGCAGCCAAAAGATTATGAAGGGGGAGGTTTTTCTTCTTCTTCTTTTATTTATTTATATATTTGTTTATTTCATACTGGACATTTTTCTTCTATTCCTGGACTAATTGTAGATATTTGAGTTTTCTGTTTGATAAACCAGTTCTATAAACTTTGTGTGACACATAGTTGTTTATTGGGGAATCTGGATGGTTTTTAGTAATTAAACTTATGTCAGCATGTGAATGCCTAACATGTTTAACTTGATATAAACTAGTAGAGTGTTTAATCAATATACATTTGTTGATGTTATCTTGATGTAACTAGTAAATGTAACAACTTGATCTTTTTTTTTATTTTATATATACTTAGGTTCGTATATCAGCCAAACCTGAAGGTAAAGGAGCTAAAGGATTAGCATGGCACCATGCAAACTGTTTCTTGGAATTGTCTCCATCTACTCAAGTGGAGAAGTTGTCTGGATGGGGAAACCTCTCAGTTTCTGATCAGGGAGCTCTTCGAGGCTTGGTTAAGAATGTTCCTTCTACTGCTAAGAATGGTGAGAAGTTTATATTGTTATTGTTGCAGGTTGTTTCAGGTTGTAGTGGTTGCTGATTTGTTCTCTTTCTTATTTTACTTGTTCTCTCAGGCACTCAAGCCAAGGCGCAAGAAAATAAAGAAATGCTGCCACAGCACTCAACTTCAAAAGCCATTAGAAAACGTAAAAATGATGGTGGTGTTGAAAGCTCAAAGGTTGCTAAGTCTGAAGGAGATGTGTCAACAAGTAGGGCTGCATCCGTAGGGTCAAACATCTTGCCAGATGAACATGCTTCTGATTTGGAAAGTAAACTGGAGGCTGAGACCAAAGAATTGTGGGCTCTAAAGGATGATCTTAAAAAACATGTGACAACGGTGGAGTTGCGTGAAATGCTTGAAGTCAATGGCCAAGAGTCAACAGGATCAGAGCTTGATCTGCGTGACCGTTGGTAATTTCTTTGTAAATTTCAGAAAAATTTCAGATTTTTTTTTGTATTCTTATATTCATTAATCATCTGGTATCAAGGTTGCCTGTGAATGTTCTTATTTTCTTTTTATTTTCATACATAAGCATACATGTGTGTTTGATTGATGAATTATTGTTGAGCTGATATACATCATTGCGGGGTCCCCATTAATCTCTTAAACTTCAATCCATAATTTAAAATTTCACACATGTGTCACTGTTGTAATTCTTGTTTAGTGCTGATGGGATGATGTTTGGAGCACTTGGTAGCTGCCCGATATGTTCAGGTTCTCTTCATTACTCCGGAGGCTTCTATCGGTGCCATGGGTACCAGTCAGCATGGAGCAAGTGTTCTTATTCTACTCGCGAACCAGAACGTCTTAAAGGGAAGTGGAAAGTCCCAGAAGAGACAAATAATCAGTATCTTAAACAGGTATTCATCATGGATTGATGTGATACGTTAAGATAAGCAAACTTTAACTGTTAGTTTGATTATGTGATTGCAGTGGTTTAAATCACAAAAAAGTAAAAAACCTGTGCGAGTCCTGCCTCCACTGTTATCCAGCAACCCTGCTGCAAATCAAGATGCTAAGAGCCCTTCTCAATCTTCAAAGAGTGAAAGTTTGAGAGACCTGAGAGTTTCTATTTTGAGATTACCTAAGGAATCCATGGTGTGTGACCTTTTTCTTTTGTGTATGTCAATGCTTATATTGTAGTTGAAAATGTTTGATTAATGCAGTTTGAGAATCACACTTAATAAAGTTTTTGGTTAATTTGTTTTGTGGGGGGTCACACTGCAGGAAGAATGGAAGAGAAAAATTGAGGAAAGTGGTGGGCTGGTTCATGCAAAGATCAAGAAAGGTTTTTATTTCGTGCATTTAATTTTTTAATCAAATTCATTTCCTGTTTACACATGGGCTTATTACTGCAGAGTTTTAGAATGCAGAATACATTGTGTAACTTGTTGCTTATTAAATCAATCTGCAGATACTAGTTTCTTAGTACTGGGAGGAGTGCCAGATGATCAAGATGCTGAGATGAGAAAGGCCAGGTAGTGTGGCCCTTAATTTGCTTCTTGAGTATATTTCTTTTATCATTCATTTCAGTTTTATGGGGAATGATTTCATTGGCAGGAGGATGAAAATTCCTATTGTTAGGGAAGATTACCTGATTGACTGTTTTAGAAAACAAAAGAAGCTTCCATTTTATCCGTACAAAGTTGAAGCGGTCAGTGAGACTTCTAGCATGGTTACAATCAAAGTTAAAGGGCAAAGTGCTGTTCATGAAGCTTCTGGTCTGCAAGATACTGGTCACATTCTTGAGGATGGAAAAAGCATTTATAACACAACTTTGAACATGTCTGACTTATCAACTGGTGTTAACAGGTGGGTCTTCTGTCTGTCATCTTTTGCTTTTTAACCTATTTTTGGACGATGGCTATGGTGCTTTCTGACTTAGAACCAAGTGGCTTCAATTGATCTGATGGTGAACCATCAATGAGTAGTTCACGGCACCAGCTAATTTGGCTGTTGAGTCTCTGGTTATTATGTAAGAGGACTTGGGATCAAATCCTACGCAACAAAAGGCTGAAATTTATTTGCTGTTGTATGTTCTGCTTTGGATAGTGCTTTTCTGAAAAGGAAAATGATTGAGCCTTCTATATTTAACTTTAATGTTGTTACATTGTTGCACATCCTAGGCTGAAGGTTCACACATATTGTCAATTTAAAACTATCTTGGACATAGATTGATATATTATGATTAAGTAATATATGGCCTCTGGAGGAGTAGTGACAACCAAAGTTTCTGTTGTACATGCTAATGTTGAGTGGATGCCATATTCAGCATGAAACTCTGTGAATTCTAAATTATGTTATTTGTAAGTTAATTCATCTTGTAGCATTTATTTCAAATTTTCATACTAAAACTTGCAGTAGTGAACTGTGACATACTTCTATTTTACTGAAATCAGCTCTCAGTTCTAAGCAATGTTTATATATGTATATTGACATTGGTGTAATGTGGGGGTTTATTGTTGTTGTGCATGGGACCTCTGTTGCTTTGCATTTGTGAATTCCTCTGTTCCTGTTTCTTTTTTCCTCCAATTTTTTTTCCCATATGAATTGTGACTTTTATCTGATTGCTATGTGAAGTTACTATATCCTGCAAATCATCCAAGATGATAAAGGGTCAGATTGTTATGTGTTCCGCAAATGGGGTCGAGTGGGGAATGACAAGATTGGTAGAAGCAAACTGGAAGAGTTTTCAAAATCAGATGCTATATGTAAATTCAAACGTTTGTTTCTTGAGAAGACTGGAAACCCATGGGAGGCTTGGGAACAGAAACAAAATTTCCTGAAGAAACCAGGAAAATTCTTCCCATTGGATATTGTAATGCTTACTTTCTCTGTCTCTACCTTCTGTCCCCACCCAGATGTGAATACTTCTTTTTTGTGTAATGGCTGCTTATTTAATATTGTGATTTTTGGTATTTGCAGGATTATGGAGTTAACAAACAGGTGTCGAAAAACAAAGGGACTGATGCAGACAGCCAACTTGCTCCTCCACTGGTAGAACTAATGAAGATGCTCTTTAATGTTGAAACATACAGGTTTTAGAAAGTCATCTCTCCTCTTTTTATGTTATAGATAGTTATCTTAAATAATTTAGTCTAAAAGAGCATATTTGAGTTGTACAGAGCTGCTATGATGGAGTTCAAGATTAACATGTCAGAAATGCCGCTTGGAAAACTGAGCAAAAATAATATCCAAAAGGGTATTTTCTGTAAAAATTTAATTTACTTGGTACTATGCTGAATAATTTGGGTTCTTAAGATTAATTTTTATTCCATGACCGAGCATCACCAAAGAGATATTAGTGGCTATTCATTGATACCCTTTATGCATGCGTGCGTGCATGTGTGTCCCTTTTTGCAGGTTTTGAGGCATTAACAGAGATACAGAATTTATTAAATAATGATGCGCTTGATCCTTCCATCAAAGAGAGCTTGATTATTGATGCCAGCAATAGATTTTTTACTGTGATCCCTTCTATTCATCCACATGTTATACAGGATGAAGATGATTTTAAGTCAAAGGTAGAGATGGATATTCTGGACACTTTCTTGATATATTTGTATTTTTAAAACTCATTCTGGACGCTTTCTTGATATAGTTATATTTTTAAAACTCTAATGTTATGTGGCTTGCTTCCGTGATTGACATCACCTTATTGCAAATCAGTTTTCCCCTCCCTTTAAAACTTTCAGATTTTTTATTTGATAATCTCTTGTTTCATTCATTTATAAAATTGGTTAATTGTCTTTATACCAAACCATGGTGTGGGCCCCTTAATTTATTTTTTTAACTCACATAGAACCGATTGAATTACATATAGTCTGAACCACTTATCTTTAGTAGTCCTTTAAATTGTTCTTTCACAGAGATGAGATTTCTGGATTTTGAAAAAATAGGAATTTTCTTCAGCTAATTGTTAAAAAATTCTGCAGAGTGTTCTGATAATTAGACATTTTTACTACAAGAAAAATGATGAAGTTGAATTGATTTTTGTTGTTGCGTGAAGGACACTATCTTGACTTGAGCCACATATCTGTCATGTAATGTTGAACAACACTTGTTCTGATTTTCAGTTGTCACTTTTCTATGGAAGTTTTGCTAACTACTTTCTGGATCTGTTTTTTATGTGATTGTAGCACTATTATCAAAAGATTAACATCTCATTTTTTTTCAATTTCTTTTTGGCCCATTTACGTTTAATTTTGAGACACAAGATCATAATTGGACTGGATTAGAGCTTGGATCGATGATTGCTATTTGAGAAAATAGGGAAAAGATAGGCATAATATATTCTGAAATATTCATGCTGTGTATGACTAAAGAACATGATTAATTCACCATTATTTTGATGTCATTATTAAATATTGCACTCTGCCCTAAGTGATTGTGGTTTTTCTATGACTTTAACATTCTCCTTCAAGGGTGACATAAAAAAGTCTCAAAAGTATGGTGGTTTGTGCACATACTTTTATTAGTTAAACATGTAAACCTTTCAAATTTTGCTGTTCTTTGACAAATTGCCTGCAGAAGTCAGGAAGATGGAGATAAATGTACTCAGTAATGCTGTCCCTTGTGTCTCATGCAATTTTTTGTTTAGAAATAAAATATTCTTTTCTTGCTTCCATGGTAGGTGAAAATGCTAGAAGCTCTTCAGGACATTGAAATAGCTTCAAGACTTGTAGGTTTTGATGTTGATAGTAATGATTCCCTTGATGAGAAATATAAGAAGCTCCATTGTGATATTGCTCCACTACCTCATGATAGTGAAGATTATCAATTGATTGAGAAGTATCTCCATAGTACTCATGCCCCTACACATACGGTCAGTTAATTTTCAGATATTTTGAGAGGGGGTGGTTGTATATATTTGTATCAACAAGTCTTTTAAGATGTAACATTCTGGTTGTTTTTGGTATCCTCAGGAATGGTCTCTTGAATTGGAAGAAGTTTTTTCACTTGAAAGGGAAGGGGAATTTGATAAATTTGCTCCTTACCGACAAAAGCTTAATAATAAAATGCTTCTCTGGCATGGTAAGCTGCAACTAATCTTTGTGAGAAAGAGAAAAAAAAATCTCTGCTGAAGTTCATTATGTGTGTATATATATATATATTTTATGCAATATGCTGTACCTTAAGGTTTCTGAGAAGTTATTGGAGCATCAGATACTTGATAAAAGGGATTAGACATGAAAGTAACCTTTTTCCTTCCTTTTTTTTTCAATTTTTACCTGCAGGTTCTCGGTTGACAAATTTTGTGGGAATACTTAGCAAAGGACTGCGAATAGCCCCTCCTGAAGCACCAGCAACCGGCTACATGGTTTTCTCGCTTGCTCTCTCTCTCTCTCTCTCTCTCTCTCTCTCTCTGTGCATGTTCTTGCTAATTGTGCACATGCTCGCTTACACATTTGATATCAATCAACTATTCTGCTAGACTAATAGTTCACACTTCGCAAAACAGTTTGGCAAGGGGATTTACTTTGCTGACCTTGTCAGTAAAAGTGCTCAGTATTGCTATACTGATGAGAAAAATCCTGTTGGCCTGATGCTTCTGAGTGAAGTGGCCTTGGGCGAAGTCTATGAACTCAAGAAGGCGAAGGTGAGTTCACATTCTATTGGCTTTGTATGTGCCATAATTCTTGTCCTTAGCCATCCTCATATGTGGAGTCTGTAGGGTGCTTGGTTTTGGTTAATTGTGCAAGCATAAGATTAATACAGTTTTAAGTTTCTTCCGATTTGTAGCTTCTAATAGCTACATTTTACCAGCATCCTGTCATGGGTATATTATTGGTGTCATGTCATGGGTATTTGAGGACAAAGCCAGTTTGATGAAGCTTGTGCTTGAAAAAATATTTAATACACTCATCTCATGTGCTCCTATAACAATTGTAACTAATGTGTGTGACATAGTGTTTCCTTGCATTTTTGGACATGCTTTATTGACTAAAATTTGCCTACTGTTGGCCTGTGGGGAAAATAATTCAGCCCTGCATATGCATGAAATATGTCATTTCTTCTCCTTGTAATTTCATTCTCCTTTGTGATCCAGTATATGGAAAACCCACCTGAAGGAAAGCACTCGACTAAAGGACTAGGCAAGAAAATACCCAAGGAATCTGAATATGTGAAGTGGAGAGATGATGTCACTGTTCCTTGTGGAAAACCAGTGCTATCAACTGTTAAGGCTTCTGAGCTGATGTACAATGAGTACATTGTCTATAATACTGCTCAAGTAAGTACTTAATTGTTGCTCATTTATTATTATTTTTTTGTTTTAAAAGAAATCATCAAAACTAACTTCAAATTTTAAATTTGCTTATTTTATTTCATATATTCTTACAAGCAGCCAAATTGTATTTTGCTGAGTAGTTTTAACTTATCTATTGCTAAATCAAGTAGCTTAGTACAAGTAGTACTAGCATTGAATTGAGCAATATCTAGTTCATTTCTATGATGCACTCCTGGCATTGCTTTTGAAGCAATTGTGTTACCCAGATGCATAAATGGTCTTCAAAAGTTATAAATTGACAATTTTTAGCAAATATAATTCTAGTTTTTTGCTTTTTTTTGGCAAATTTATTGAATGCTAAGGTTTGACAATAGCAAGTTTGGGTGAAGCTTGAAATTAGTCAAGGTCTAAAAGTGGTTAGATTTGCTTGACCAGAGGGATATAGTGCTTTGAAAACTATTTTTAGTGGCCATTGGACTCAACAATTATTCTACTGTAGTGGTAAACTTTGGACATGGTTATACTGCTGATTGAGATTAATAATGCTCAACAAGACTTGTATATACATTGGCTTAGTTTGACAATAGCATGATTATGTTTTCAACAAGCTGGTATGTATATATTGTGTGGGGCATACATTGGCATACATTTTCAAGTGGCTGATAACAAGGTGATTTTTTTATTTTTGACAGGTTAAGATGCAGTTCTTGTTGAAGGTGAGGTTTCATCACAAGAGATGAAGGAGGTAAGTGGATATTTACTGTTTTGGGAAAGGGTCATTGTTGCAGTTTAAATATTTGAATGTTTTTAATCACTACATGACAAATTTAGACACTGTTAAGATCTCATTTTGAGGTTCTTTGCTTGGAGATCTTTCAACTTCTACTTTTGGCCATGTAAATGATGTGTAAATTAGAAAAAGGGCATTTCAATATTTTGGCTTCAGTGAGGAAACCCTCTTCTGCCATCTTGGGCTCATCCAGTCCCCAGCTAAATTCTGAAGTAGTTCAAATTGTGGATTTTATTATTTCCAGATTGTGCCATGTCAACCATGTGTTTCAAGAAACACAAAAATAGTACTCATGGTCAAAGTGAGCTAATCCGAATTTCTTAATGAAGAAGAGTTAAAGATGCCTTGTGCTAAATGGGGAAAAGGCGTATTTTACAAATCTACGTTTAAGTTTTAACCTTAATCATTAAAGATATTTTGAGGGCAAGGGAAATTGCAGTAGTAGTAAGTGAACCCAAAATTAGTTATTTAGACCACTGTTGCTCTGCTTAATTAGCTGGGAAACGGGTTGATTATGTGCTTGGGATTTTATGCATTCTGCCTCTTACGACTGTTCAATTGTACGCTTACTATTCATACCCAAGTTTATGGAAATGCCTTTACATAGAATTACATGATTAATTTGTAGTATAAATATCTTATTTTGATCTTTATAAAGAGGAACAAGTAGCAGTGTAGGAAAGAATTGATTGCTAGCCCCATTGGAGATATTGTTATATTTGATAGGGAAAGGAGGGAAGAGATCTGAAACAGCATCTTGATTTCAATGAAACATTGAACATGCACTTTATTAGAACATAATTTTTGGACACACGTTCACCAGCAAAAAGAAAAAGGAATGCGCCCATAAAGTTTGCCAGTGACAATTATGATGCTGGTGTGGGTAAAATAAAGCTTTTGATTTTATAAGATTTTTGAGGCCGGTTTGCATGTTTGCCATGTGCATGGATGATGTTGCGCCTTGACTAATTTTGCATGGTAATTCTCCAAACATGGTGCTTTGCTTTGGTGGCAGAAGATTGGCAAGTAAGTAATTGATGCGGTGACACAACTAAGCTAAATTATAAGCTGGGTCAAAGAACCGTGACATGGGAATGTGCTTTTAGCTGCAAAGAGCCATTCTCCTTTGTTTAAGCTGACGAACATATTCATGCTGTTTACCCTTCTCTTTTTCTATCTGCTTTCTGGGGTTGAGAGCTCAAGTTTAAGCCTTTTCTCCATGTTTGTGTATTGAACGTCGTTCACGTGTGTGATGATGTGAAAAATAGTAATGCTTCTGATTGGATTCATTCTCTAGTGTCTCCATCGATTCCCATTCTTTGAGGATAAGGTTATCGTGCTCCATCAAGACCTACTTTTCAAATGAGGATTAGCCCCTGATAATAGTTAGCTGATTATCAAAAAAAAAGGGTGTGTGTTAGGGTGGTGTACACAAATGCGCGATGCATCTGCTACTGTAATCTTTAAGAGATCATTAGCCCCTGATAATAGTTAGCTAATTATCAAAAAAAAAGGTTGGGGGGGGTGTTGAGGGTGGTGTACACAAATGCACGATGTGTCTGCTACTGTAATCTTTAAGAGATCTGCTAATATTATCCTCTTGCTTGTTGTTAACGGGGTAGCTCTTTAGACTGTAGCCGAAGATATGATTCTGCATTCATGGAGGTGCAGTGGACCCTAAAAACCCTAGCACACAAATTCGATTGTAGGCGGTGGTGACCTTTTAGAAATGATGCCCTTATTCTTACTAAACTATAGCCTTTTGCAACATTTAGTGTTGCTTCACACACACACACACAATATATATGTATTTTGTCTCATGCGATGGGATAAAACGGAGAGCAAAGCAAAGCATTATGCACGAGGGCAGCAGTGAACCATGCTGACTTCACTTCACTTTAGGCATGGAACCACTATTTCCATCACGATCATCCTCCTCTATAGGTTGTGGCCCGAATCCTGAGTTTCCAACAAGACACCACCACTAATCACTATAATCATGCGAGTTTCTCCGTTGCTTCACCAAGCTTCTGAGCATTTTGGATCATTCCTTCATTTCTGTATAATCTCCATCTCCTTAGACCTCCCCATGTTTGCTTTTAATATCTTTCCTGTGGTGGACTTTATTAGATATCCTTTTTAAGGATTTAAATAAAATCAAACCTTCTTAAATCTCTCACATGAAAGTTGTACCTCATCGATACTATGCATTATTCTTCTATCGAATTATCATTTAACAAAAATGAAAATATAAACATGAACATGAACTAATTGAGATTATCAAGGAGTCGATCATGTAACTCGAGTCGTAATTGGTTGTCGGTAGGCTTCACCGGCAGCTGGTAGTGGAGGAGAAATAGAAGTTAGACATTAACCACCTTCCACAAAGCGACAAGCAGCAGCAGCAGTTCCCAGGTGCGGCGCTCGGCGGAAAAGGATACACACGTGTATATATGAGCTTGCTAAGAACCTCAAAATCAAACTGGCATGCAAAACTATTAGCATTAAACCAAGTTACCAAATAATAAAACCCTATGATAAATCATTTAAGTTGGTCTAAGACATTAAAATACATGCCCCATATTGCATAAACCATTAATAAATGTCCCCTCAAAAGCCTACACCAAAGTCCTACATGTCCCCCATTCGCACTCCTTATAAGACTTCTTTAGCCTTTAATCAACCCCACTTCCCCTACTGTTTCTTACCTTACAGTCCCCTTCGTTTTGCATCACTTCCTAGTGCGCTCGTGTGCCTAAAAAATTTTAAGATCCTCTCTTTCTTCTTTGGCTTTGTTTTTAGTTTTTATTTTTATTTCTTCTTTCTTCTTCTATCTCTTTAGTCTCTACCACTAATGGCAGCATCCGGGACAGGCACTGGCTCTCCTTGCGGTGCATGCAAGTTTCTCCGGCGAAAGTGCGCGTCGGATTGTGTTTTTGCACCTTACTTTTGCCCCGAGCAAGGGCCTGCCAGATTTGCTGCCATTCATAAAGTTTTTGGTGCGAGTAATGTGTCCAAACTGTTGTTGCATGTTCCAGTTGCCGATCGTTGTGAGGCTGTTGTTACAATTTCCTATGAAGCTCAAGCTAGGATTAGAGATCCTGTTTATGGTTGCGTTGCACATATTTTTGCTTTGCAACAACAGGTTAGAAATGTCTCTCTCTTTTCTTTTCTTTTTGTTGGTGAATCTAATGTCTCAGATTAGTTTCTGCTTAACCTCAGTTAGATCTACGGGTTCTTTCATATTAGTTGTATCAATTTCATTCTTATGTCACATGGTCTCTTTCAAATTTTCTTCGGGTTACTTCTGAAAAGCATTGTAATGGTACAGAGAATGTGTTCTTGTATTCTACATCCGGTACTACATGAGTCATTTTAATTGTAGTCCTTGACATGATTTAATCGAAGATATATGGTTGCAAGACACTCAAATCAAATTATTATTTGTCAAATTTTCATTAATATGCATGGAGGTTGATCATATAGAGCACGCTACTTCTTTCCAGTAAACCTTTCATACTTATGTTTCCTATCTGGATGAATTCCTCAATTCATTTAAGGTTACTCTAATTTTTACTATTAATTGTTCTAAATTGTATGTCTTCGATTTAAAGGTGGCATGCTTGCAAGCTCAACTGATGCAAGTGAAGGCTCAACTAGCTCATCAAAACATGATGGACTCAAGGAGCATAGAGAATCATCAATGGTCGGGAAATCCTACTGGGATGCCATGTTTTCCAACTAATTATCCAGCATACGTGAATCACATATCGCCACAAACATCACTGGAATCAGCTGATTTGAACAATGTAGGGATGAATGTGCAAGAAATAGACAGTAGAGATGAGTTCTCATTCCAAGGTAATCCTAATAACAAAATCAAGAGACCATATAACAGTGACTTGGGTGAGCTTCAAGCACTTGCCCTTAGAATGATGAGGAACTGATGGTGATGATGATGATCATGATCATCATCAGCATCATATAGTTTTCTTTATGGAATTTGATGCTGAAGATGACAATGATCTATGCCAAAACCAAAAAAGTACGTATATACTGAGAGTACTACTGCTGTAGAAGGAATTTAATTAGTATAATTTGATATGAAGCCTAATATTGGCATTTTCTTTTTGTTCAATTTAAGCTAAAACTTGGAACTTTATGATAATCTCTACTGTTTCCCCTCTCTCTTATCTAATAATAAGAACAAATTACTAGGTTATGGTGGTTAACTTTCTTTCAGTGGAAATCATATTTTATATACTGAGCAAGAATTTAGCACGGATAATTAGTCTGCCAGAGTTGTTAAAGATTTTTAAAATGTTAAAAAATGGGTTGAAAGAACAATAATAGAGCCACTTCATGGGCAATTTACAAGAAAAACCTTGGAATTTGGATCAGCTCGAAATTGTTTTATATTACATGCCTATCAAGTTCAATTATAACACAAATACATACAAAATTGACTCTCTTTGTATTGTTTTCTACCTATTAAATTAATTAAAATAGGTATTGCTTAATTAGCGCTGAGTTCTAGATGAAACAGCCTTGATTACAATGGGAATCCCCAAACCCAGTCTCTCTCTCTCTATTTTCTTAATCAAGAAAACTTGCACCAACTGTATACAAATCCATATCTTCCCTTGATTTTTCCTTTTAAACAAACCGTATACAACATATTAACATGATGGTATTAAGTCTTCGAGTTGCTTCTTTCAATAAGTCTAGATCCAAATGCAGATTGCTTGGATTGAGTGAAATTATGACTTCTGCTTGGAGAATTTTCATCACTTCAATGGGATATATGAAGAAATGAATGCTATCATTGAAATTAAAGAGTATTCTAGGGACCCCTCGTGCCTGGGGTTTATAATCTATTCTAATAAGTAGGTTTACCTATGTAAGTACTTTGCTTAATTTTAACACCGATGCCCTAGAGTCTTGTACTCATTCATACAGACAGAGTGTCCCCTTGATCGAATGCAAAGTACCATACCATAAGTTTGAAGCTTTGGCAACTTTTACCCAACCAATCAAGCAAAAATATTTTTCGATTCTCCAAATCCTATATTAGTTGTCATATATGTACATATATTACGAAATATGTATGTGTTTCACCTGAAGTGTCCATAATCAATTATTTAGAAGCGTCGGTTAAAGAGGATAGCACAGGGATTGTAAAGCATTGTTTTTCTTAAAAGTCAAATTATAAAAGTAATCTAACCCAATCAATGATTTAATTAATTACCCATGTGGGTCACATATTGTGTTGGCACAAATCATCACTAATATGGAATTCAGATTTAAAATGAAAAATAAACATGACTTGAGAGGTGAAATAATCAAGCTTTAATGGGCTTAATCATGTTAAATTTGCATGCCAAGTTAACACTTCCACGCCTAAATTACTTAATTATAAGTGCTGAAGCCGGGAGTTGATTTATAGTTGTCTTCCTCTCTAGAAATTATGTAAGAATTCTTGAAGCAATGGCCATGGAAAATTGAGAATATTTTCTCGAGTGCTTTTGGACCACGATAGAATCTAGGAAAAACCAAACAAACACATAAAAATTACAAAAGAAAGAAGGAAGTCGTGCAACCGAATAAACAATTTTAGTCAAGCCGCGTTGGAATATTAATAATTCCCAATGGTTAAATCTTCGAGCCCATGACCATACAATATGTACAAAATCAATTGATTAATATTTTATAACCACAATGAACTTGATTAGTCAAGCCGCAGTAATCATTTTCATACCGTGTATAATTAATCACAACCAAATGTCAAATTATATGATACATTCCTCCGTTAAATGAACTTGGAAAGCAATTATTCAGAAGAAGAACGTTAATGGAATATGATCGGTAATGATTTGTTGAATATGAGCTCAAGGGAAAGATTAAAAAAAAAGGGTGGCAGCAAAAAGTAAAATGAACACCAAAAAAAGAGAAGACAACTTAACTTTAATTAGTTCACTTAAAAAATTTTCTAGCATGAAGCTTAAAGTGAAGAGAATAAGTATGGTCTCTTCATTTCCTTGAAGGAAACGTAAGCACGTTATCTCTGTCGGAATCGTGATAAACACTTCCATCTCTATAACTTTTGTTTTCACGATTGAGTAACTTCTTGAAACTCTTAGCTTTAAATTACTGTAAAAACAAATTAATTTTGTCGACAAGAGGGTGGAATAGATGACGTTTGGATTAAGTTTAAAATAAGATAGTAAAGATTAAACAATAGGTAGAAAACAAAAGTTTGAAAGAAACAGTTGGACTAGTATAAGGAAAAGCATGAAGGGGTTTGAATATAAGAAATCAGGTTTGACTATTGAATTCGCAATACATGTGCAATCCAGGCCGTCGGATTGTAGGGACCGGTAATTCAATGAATCGGACGGAAGGGTTTGTCTTTATACGGTGAAATAAAAAATATTAAAATATAAGTTAGGCCAAAGTGGTTAGGCAAAGCCTGGAATGATGACTGACTGGGTTCAAAGTATGGGCTGAACTTACTGCGAAATGAATATGTTCTTCTTGCGTTGGTCTTCAGTGTAATGTTAAATTATTATTTAATTAACTACTTCCTCAAGTAATTAATAACAGATTGTTCATTCAATACAAAGAAAAACAGAAAAAGGGGTTTTAACATGACAGCCATAGAACTGTGTTATTTCTAGATAAATGTCTTCATCTTCCGATAAAGTTGTTATATGTGTGTTGATTCTGACCACTAGTAATTTAGAAATATTGTACGGGGAATCAGGTAATAAAAGGTGGTCCATCGGCAACAACACTGCCGAAACATTCTTTTCCTTTTTATGCTTTGGTGTGAACACAAAGCACTTCATTGATCAATGTAAAGATTTGAATACTGACACAGGTAAAGGTTTGGTCTACCAAAAGGCAAATAGAAGATGTGGCACTGCTGGTATGTGAACACAGGGAAGATGTTATGGTCAATTCCTTCAGGCTGCCCAAGAAACACAATTCGTGATACATATTACAGGGGCATCTGCAAAGAAAATTTCTATTGCATCAAGTTTTCTTTACTACTTGAGCAAACTAGGGGCATTTGTTTTTCAGTTTCTTTGTATACTGGATGCTTTTATGTGTTCATACACATATATTAAGATAATGTTTTTTCACCAATGTGTATGGCTAGAATTTACATACGATTATGCGGATAGTGCTGCAGCTACATAATATTCTAGTAATTTCGAATTATTTGCAATCAAGAAAGAACTTATTTGAGCAGCAGCTAGTGGATATCTTGACTGTCATCCATCATACTATATGAAGATATGTAAAAGACCATCATCCGATTATCTAACAAACACACATGTTTTCTGCGTCTAGTGTTTAATAAGAAGGAACCAAAAGGGCACTCCTATAAGGAGATTTTTCAATTCCATTAAAACAGCACCACTAAATCATACAATATGGATATTCTAAATGTCGGTGAAATTCTTCTTTAAACAATTGCATGAATCGAATATGTCATTGCTTTTGGTCGAAAGGGTTTAGAATGCAGATATGAAGATTTGAAATTTCCACTGCTTCATCAGAAACGCTTCCATATGATGGACAACCAAGTTAATAAAGATTTGTCTTACTATTTCATCAACCTTCAAGCTTCACACTGCTTCCAATGATTGGAAAGAAACTTGATGCAGTCATATTCTGAAACTTCTTGCAATCTTCTGAAGAAGAAACTCACCAAATGTTTTTTTTTCAGAGAGACCTGGAAATCTCATCAAAGAAAAGAAAAGATCGATTAGAGTTCCCAAAACTCAATACGCAGCTAAGTGTTTTGAATTCTGCAGCCACTTAATAGAAGTTTCATTTATGCAGCTGAAGCCGCAGAACACAGCCTCATTCAATTTAAGAGTTAGAACCATGTTAAACGCAGTGATTTCACTGACAAACAACTCAGCCTTATCATCCTTGTACTGAAGATTATACAAAGTTTCTCAGGGCTACTAAAAGAAACAAAAACAAAAATAAAAAAAAACGCAAGTTTCAAAAATCATAGAAACAGGTGCATATCTCAAATATGATGATCAGTCTCACATTTAACAAGGTTATCATTATTGGTCATATTTTTTAACTTTTACATGAGAGATTTTGATCATAATAATAAGATGAATGAGAACATACGGCAGTTCTCTCTGGGAACAATGTGTATTCAGACTCTGACTGCATGTACCAAGCAATCGACAAAACATGGAAAACAAAAACATTGTCAGAATAATCAACTAATTGAAATGGATGAAGACTAAACTAATTAATAGGTTGAATCCCTGTGACCAAACAAATTTCAACAAAAGGTCATTAAAAAATAAGTTCATGTGTCGATGGTCTTGGGATCACATACCTTATGAAATCGATGTACTTTCTCGTTTTTAATATAAACATGACACATAAGTTAAGGTGTTTGTACTTGAAAATTTTAACTTGTCATGATCTAGCTAGATTCAACATTAATTAGGAAATTTCAACCCTTTTTATCCCATATGAGAAAAAGAACAGAAGTTAATAAGGGAGGTGTAGTATATCAATAACAGCCAGGGCTTCAGAACTAAGAATGAAACGCGCGAGGCTTACTCAAAACAAAAGATCTAATTGCACCGCTAAATTTTCAAGTATAGAAACAAGAATTTAATTTTTATCATGGATTAAGCAAAATCTCGGCATTTGTTTAGCGATTATAGGTTATCTACATGGTAGATCTTATGCTTGAAACCAACACCTGTATATATAGGCTGAGCAAGATAATTTCAAACTGAATTATTAGATTTTTGAAAAGGAGATGTTTTTAAATCAACTAGGCTGCTGTATTAACTAGGTCAATGTTTTAGGTTCTCACTAGGTTCATAAACAAAGCAAATTAGTTAAACAAAATCAGATTTTCTCCGATTCTGATTGAAAATTCCGCTATTGCTCGACCGATATCCAAGGTTACACTAATTAAAGAAAACAATAATAATTTGGTGGATTTTAGGGTTTCTGGATTATGAACATTTCTAGGGTTCCTAGATTTTATTTATGACAACAAAAGTGCAGGTCTCAGAGTGTGCAGCAGCAATTCAAAATTGACAAAGTGGTGAAGTATTCACCAATTTAATGGTCTCTTGTGCTGCAGATCTTCTCATGAACTTTGAATGTATCCAAAGGCCACAGATTGAAGGTCATCATAGTCTTGAAAATTCCATTGCCTGCTGGCTGTGTGCATTTCACGTGTTCCCATTGAGTGAGAAGCCTCTCCAAAGCTTGCATATGAGAAGTCTTCTCCTGAAATGGATGAATTTTCATAATTCCCAAAAAAGTTTGGGTTCATGAATCCATGTTCAGAGTACGGCATCGTTGCGGGTTGATTGCGTATGTTTGGGTTGAATTTTGTCTCCATGTTCGTGTTTTCTTCCTGAAACCAACTGTGTATATCTTGTGGGCAAGAAAGAAGATTTTCATAATATTTGTCATTAGGGTTCGCAGTAACAGAGCCATTGAGAAAGCTTCGAGCCGCCTGCTCCTTGAGAAAAGCAAGCTGTGCCTGTAAATTGACAACCTGAAAGATTTAAGAACGAAAACCCATCAATAAATTTACAGACAATAAACTAGGGCTTCAATCATCAATATCAAATTGCAAGAGAAAAAGAGTACCAACCTGTTGTTGCAAAGCAAAAATATGTGAAACGCAGCCATAAATAGGATCTTGAAGCCTAGCTTGAGCTTCATATGAGATTGTAACTGCAGCTTCACATCGGTCACTCACAGGAAGATTAGCAAGTAGTTTTGCAATATTGCTTGCACCAAAAACCTTGTGAATGGCTGCAAAATGAGTAGCACCCTGCTCATGGCAGAAATAAGGTGCAAAAACACAACCCTTGACACATTTTCTCCTCAAGAATTTGCAGGCTCCACAAGGAGAACCAGAACCTGTCATCTTGATGTTGTTGGGATTTTGATGGTGTGTTTTTCTTTCTCAGCGTTGTTCAAGTATTAATTATCACCCAGTTTATAAACACCAGAGGGAGACAGAGGTGGATCATATAATAATGAATACTTAATTACATTTTGTCCCCTTAATGGGCTACAAATTTCATCAGTCTCTTAATAACCCTTCATCTTATATTTTTATACGCTTATATGAGATTCCATTCTACATCCTTATACGACAAAAGAAATGGCATAAACCCAACCCATTTCTATTTGCTTGATGATTGGATCTATTATATACAGCTCTTTTTAATCTTTTTTGGGTTTCAATGATCTAATAAGTTATACCTGCAACTAAATATTTACAATAGTTCATCATCCTGCTAATGAGGATTCTCAAAACGAAGGATTCCACGGGGAAAAGTGATTAAAAAGTGAATCTATTTGCGTTGCCTTGTCATTGTAAATTAAGAAACCATCTATCTATAAGGACTGACTGTAATGAAACCTTTCATGACTGTGCAATGCAAGAGCATTGATTGAAAGGAATATAGGCTAAATACTTGGTCCAAAAGCACCTGGTGATCTTGCTTTACTGCTGCAACTTATTACTTTTTAGTGAGTAAAGCTAACATATTATTATCCCCTTACGACCCACACCAATTAACTGCTGTGCATATTTAAATAGAGGTGAGACTAGGTCAGATGCAATTAATTGATATTATTGAGGAACATTCTATATCATCGATCTAATTTGACCCTTCACCGCGTAGATCACTCCAGCCTGCTTATAGACTTTCTCTTCCCCCTAAAAGCCTTGGTGTAACTTTGCTGATAATAATAAGAAACAAATTAGCTGGCTAGCCCCATACAAATTCATCTTCTTCTTTTCTTTCTTTGTTTCCAAACACCCTCTTGGAACTTGCATATATTTACCGAAAAAAATAAAATGTTGGAACTTTAATTGCATTCTAATCTACGATGTTTAAAAACGAATTACATCCTGATGTGACATTTAATGTGTCACTTATTAGTTCAAACTAAATAACAATTTCCTTGTTAATATATGAAAGGGTTAACAGTCATCAAACTAAATAGCAGTTTCTGATTTTGTGATACTAACTTTACTGATTTCTGAACCATGAAACTGTTAAAAAGTGCTTGGTGTGGGATTGACTGAATAATTTCACTTCATAATAATTATTAGGTGGCCTTTCGAATGTAATTTCCATTAAATAATAATATCTGAACTTCTTTCTTTGTTGATTTTAACTTGTTATGAAATGATAAAGAGAATCATAGATATTATGATTCCGAATTTAATTGACAATTGTGTACGCCCATAACGATAGGTAACAGAACCTTCCAACATGTTACATGTGAAGAACACTTTTTACACGAGCTGGTTAGAAAATCTCAACATGTGCCTAATTCATTACTTAAATATAAGCACCAATGAATTAACTATGATTCAGGTAGACCAGTTAGTTTAAGTTAGCGGGACCTCATCTCCCATCATAAATTTCACTCAGTTAATTTACTATAATTTTCCTGCATTTGCACAGGCAGGCAAATTATAGTAAATTATGTCCAGACTCCGCTGAAGAAATCAGGCGGATTTCAGTTAAAACAAAGGCTAAACCCATTTGCATTTGGAGAAGGGGATTATTAATAGTGATACAGTACAGATGATCTATGTAAAGGGACAAAAATAAAAGAGAAGCATATTCCAAAAATGAATGAAACAAAAGATAGTGACACTGGAATAGAACACGCTTGACAAAACCAGAGAAGCACAGACACCAGACAGAGAGAGGATTTTCTTCCCCTCTCTACTGTATTGAATAGTTTTAGCACATCAGGTCACGGCTTGTCGAGCAATACAGTACTATGAGCATTAATTAATCTTATTTATTAATCATTAATCACTTTCATCTGTCACAGATAGGCACCAACATGTAGACCTCGCTCAAAAGTGCAATTAGGCCCCAATTCCAAACCCCTAATAATGACTTCCCAACTTAACACCTCCCAAGACAAAATAATAATAATAAAAAGGATTAATCCTAGCTGCCTGTTTTTCTTTCGATTAAGTCATGGCTGTGGAAGGAGCTAATACATAATAAATTAGACAGACTTTGGGTTGAAGATAAAAAGGGAATGAAACTATTAGCGATTTGATGGGCTACCGAGAGCTGCCTAGCTAGCTATCTATATACAATGAAACCAAAAATAATTAAACCTTGGTCAATTATTTTAACTGGCTATTTAAAAGTGGCCAAATTGCTTGAAATCATGAATATTGATGGATGACAAGGCTAATAGACACAATTGGATTGACGCATCAACAGGAAGATCTTTAATTTTTCTTGCATGGCAACCATTATCCCACCATTCGAAAATGGATTGCTTTAGGTCATGTGTACTTGTTCGCCACTTGAGCTTGTAAACAAAAGATTTGTTTCTCTTGCAGACAAGAAGAAATTGATAATTAAATTATTATGGACAATATTATTAATCTAACAATAATCCCTTTTTTTAGATAATAATTGTAGGAGGGATTACCAATCTTAAAAGAAAGACCAGCCTGAATAATAAATAATTCATCTTCAATCTTCACAGCACATGATCTCTCCCATTTCAGCCATGCCCAAGCTTCACAGCTGTCTATATTTGGGGAAATCCTTTTGAGTTCCTCAGCTTTTCAGAGAATTACAAAAAGAAATATTAAGATACTATCTTATTATTATTTACCATATTAAATAAATAGACTACTCTTACAGAGTCAAGTTGAGATTAAACCATGGAATTAAGGACTATTTTGTACGGAAAAACATCTTTAACAAGTAAATCTTATCTTTAAAGCATGTCTTATTTTGTAAAGTTTAAAGTATATATTTAACATCCTAAAAATACTTAATACTTTTTGAGTGTAAAATATTAATTTCTTTGAATAGTCCACGATTAGAAAATAAATAAATAAATTTATCAAATGGTAATGGGACGGACCACTTGAACATTATGTGATTGGGGAATCCATGATAATGGCATGCTTTGATACTAAATTTTATTTTATATTTTAATATATATATATATATATATATAATAAAATAAAAAATTATAATTATTAAAAATTATTGTAGCGTGGACGGCCTTATTTAATAAGCATCGGGTTCTATTAAGTAATATTGTTATAGTACATTTATATGCTTTGTGATAATGCAATTGAGTGATTAAACTAAAAGGAATCAAATACATATTTGAATTCAAAATCTAATTGTCAATAAATAATTATAATGAAGAGATTATTAGATGGCAAGATACGAAGAAGAAATAGAAAAAAGAGAGGCTAAATTATTATTCCTCAGGATTGCGGTGCACGTGTCATATAGACAGTGAGGCCACGCCGCACGAGTGCACTGTGGGGGTCCCACTGGAGCCTTTGTCCACGTCACCACCAGCTTGTAACTTGTTAACTTAATCTCTCAATACAACACGATAAAATAGGAGTCATAGTTTCTAAGTTTTGGTTGTTGTTATGCTCCCACTTCTCCTCCCACTGCCGCCGCATAAAGCCAAACAAAGAATTACGAGTGAGCTAACGAACAAACTTGCAAGACTATAATCAAATTAACCTTGTCTTGCAATTGCATTAGCAATCATACGGCTTAGGGATGTGGGTCTTACGCGCACAATCAATAATCTAATCAACAGTCTTAAATACAGAGCTTAACAAGCTAGAAAGATGAGGAAAGGAGAGAACTTATCATGCAGGATGACTTAATTTGAGTATAAAGGACAAATATGGAGTTGGAAAATGATGCAAGGCTGTGTCTCTCGAAAGGCCAATCAAGCCGACACCAAGTTTGCATATGGGCCATGTTGCACGTGTGTGGATGATTGACATATATCTAGGGTTTTCTTATATTAATTTCTTCACTCAATCTAGAAGAAAGCTTGAGCTAGCTTATCCTTCATTCTTCAAATCTATAAAACTGGATTTATAAATCTCTTATGTGTGACCCAGTTTTATATATAACATAAAGAATGATGAAAACACGTCTGAATGTAGCTGTTTCAAGAATCCATGAACATGGATTAAGTCCTTATCATAATATCATTACAGTACATTATGCTAACTTGATGGAACTCACTAGCTACTTAGTCCTGTGGATGTTCAAAGATCGACTTCAAATACCGACAACACAAATAGGTATGAAAATTAAGTTGCTTCATCATTGAGAAACATAAGCAGAAAGCTTCGTTTTCAAGAGTTTATATTAAATTTGTCCTTTTAATGTAGTTACCTGTTTAGGGTTTTGTAAATATCGCAATGTATTTTGAATGGGGGGCAATTTTTCAAAGTCTTAACCATAATATTAGGACTGAAATGTATGATCTTAATTAAAAAGTAACAGTAAGGACAATTTAGGGTTGTCATTTCAAGAAAATGTATAGTGAGAGAGATTGTTTTGTCTTTGTTAGATGTAACTCGTGAAGAAAATTTTCTGTGACTTAGGCTGGAATGCAAGTTAACTTCATTACAAGAATGTTGACTAAGGACTTAACCAGTAATAATTTGAGACACATAGATATGGTCCTACAACTACTGCTTAACGTACACTACAAGAGTCGATTAAATTTGAGGTTAAATTCAAAGAAAGTTTTCTTCAGTAGAGGAATTGAGTCTGGACTAGAAACACCACAAGCCCCACCACCCTGTTTGTATGCATACACAGGTCCAGACCTTTTATGAGTTGTCTGGCACTACTTAACTTTAAAAGTACGTTACTTTCTTCCGACCGAAATAACTTGTTGAATTAATTTCTTGATTATCAAAAAGATTAGACATACTTTCCTGATGTAATTCATAATGTGTTGGCAATGTTTTCAAAAGTGCAGTCCATCGTATATTGTTTGTATATTGTACGGGATGAAGCATCTACACGGTTTATACTAATTAAATCATGGGCACATCCCACTAATTAAATGAAATAGCATTCAAACTCTTCAATTATTTGTCTGATAAAAGAAAATCACATACCTGATGATCACCTGAACAAAGATTTGGCAATCATAACCCAGCCCAAATCAGCCATGAGCTATTGCTAACTGTTTCAAGCACAATCGAAAACATTTTCTTTCCTCAAATGAGAAATGTTTGCTGTGAGAAACAAGAAAATGCTTCCAAACAACAAAATAAATACAAATTGTTGTTGCATGGAAGCATGTTTGTGTGGCAACGACCATCTTTGGCCAACAATAATATGAAAATCACGCGTGGCTAAATCAAAATCGAAACATGCTTAATGCTATTTCATTTTCTCAATTCAATTGCTAAAATTAACCACTGGCAAAAAGTGGGGGGTTGATTCACTAAAATTAACTTTATGATGGTATGCATATTCAACTCAATAGGCAAACGTTTTCAATTACCTAAGCTTTCACTGTATAGTTTTGTCATGCGTGTCTGAGCGTGTCTTTCTACTTTTTCTCGGATGCTATGAAACCCTAGGACGATATAGGTGTGGCTATGAATGCCGCCAATTCATCCTCTGCCATAACTTTTTTTAAGGTTGGTAATGGTGGGGAAGCTTTGATCGTCATTTACAGGTTTTGGAATCCTTACAATTTACCATCTAAAAGAGCATTCAATTTCCCTTTTTGCTTGATTTTAGGGCTAGCAAACTTGATAGCTGGAAGGCTACTATGCACTTTCCTAACAATTTAGGTACCTAAAAAGGCCACCCCCCTTATTACCAAAAGATAAGTGGGGAAAGGATGAAGGTTATAACAAATAAGAATTTCTTCCAAAGAACAGTAATACAGTAGCAGTACCAGGACAGGACATTTTTAAAGGACTGAAAATGACTTGCACTGATTATTAACAGAACAATGAATAAGAAGAAAAGTGGATCATCTGTTTGTTGGTTAACGGAAAATGCGTTCGTCACTGGATCCCGGAAAGCATTTAGGTATATCTATTAGAGCGTAAAAATGGCTATCACATTTGTGATCTGAATTCAGGTTGCTTGAGAGAACTATCTTCTGGAAATGCTCACCAGGATGTCTCTTCCACAGAGTGAAATTCTCTGGCACCAATATCATTGCTGCTTGTAAGAGTGGTCAATGCTTATCTTTAGATAAAATACAGTCCCTGGGTACGCGTAGCTCCTCAGCTACTAGATTGGCAGCTTGTTCTGTCTTTAAGGACAGCAGCTTTTTCTGTCTTCAATTTTGAGGTTGATGAAACCATGGGAGAAGTAGATGATTCCTTTCTGATGAGAGCATCTATAAGAAAAAAACAACAATAATTAACACATATTGTTCAAATTCTACTGCATCTGGAATGAATGTCTTCCCTGCAGGCAAGCAGAAGTATTAAAACTTCTTTTACATAGCCTCTAATGAAAATGTGCTCCTAGGAGCAGAACTCGATCTTCTACAAAGCTTCTAGAACATAACTACTCATATTGCCAAAGTCTGTCCTCAAGTGTAAAAATGAAGAGGCATGGAAGGAGAACAAGCCAGAAAATACTAAAAAGCTCACAGACAAACCATCCTCAGATTGCTGTAAGTCTAAGTTCAAAACAATATCCAATTCCCAAAGAACATCTCCATAATCATGACAGTTAGCCAAACAAGAAAGAAACTAAAGATCAACAAAATAAAAAAGATGCAGAACATAAACATCTAGAGTTGGGAGGCATGTGGGCAGACCAGAAGAATCTTTCTTGCCACTGAAGTTTGCATAATCTGCAAGTTTTCAAGCGACATCATGCACAGAACACATCAACTGCTTTGCATTTGTGATCAAATATAACATTTTTCCAGTCTTCTTTCTCAACCACACTCATCCTATACAAAATCAAGAAAAGAAAAGGTTTATCATTAACAAACAAACACCCATTTAAAAGTAAAATCAATGCTTAAAAGAAGTGATTGTATATGCAAACAAGTAGTAAGCAGTTCCATCACATGATGAATGGTAAAATATAAATAGAAACAATATTTCCTTGATATAGGCCATCAGTCACCAACTATATCCTTTCTTTCCACTCCGATATTTATTGTTATCTACCAAAACTTTATGTCCTTGATAAAAACTAGTCCTTCATACGTGCATTCTCAAGTAACAAACTTTATTCCTTGATATCAATTTCAAAAGTATGATGCCACTGCTTCCAGTATCTTATCTAGGCATGATATCTTCCTGAACATAAGAAAAAGTAGAGGCAACAAGAAAGGCAAACAATAAAACAACAACATAAAACTCCTACAGTGGAGAACTATTTTTCAAATATATATATATATATATATATATATATATATATATGTATGTATATGTATACATATCTATAGAGGTCTCAAAAGGAGATGCTTCTTTCCAACAGGCATGACTGACAAATAATGAGATCCATATGCAAACCAGCACTAGAACAGTAGTTGCAAAATCTGAGCAACTTTCCGCAAGTTCTCTGGAGACACAAGGTGGAGTTGCATATCCAACAGCAGTAACAATGTCAGGGCTAAATCCCAGCTCTTTGAATGACTTTTTGCGAAGCATTATTGCCCGTAAAGAAGCAGTAGCACCACCAAGACAATGACCCTCTAGCCTCAACCTAAATCCCTGTAGATGAATTATGCCCACTAAAACTATGAAACAAACAACTATTTGCTTCTATTATTTCTTTTTTTTTAATTAAATACAAAAAACAAACAACCAAAATAGACAATGTAAACTCTGTGACACCTTATAGTTCTCTAAGCACTGCCTTATAGTTCCTATTTCGGGACTAAGAAACCAACAAGCAGCTTCAGCTGTACCAAAGTGGGTAAGGTAGCCTTCAAATGTCACTTTGTCATGGCTTGAAGAAACAATGTCAGTTATTAGGTCCTATACAGTATGTGCTCCATGGATTCGGAGAATGACAAGTTTTTTGTGAGGATCAATTCCTATATATTATCCAGCCTTATCACACTGTAATTCTTTTCAAATTTCAGAACATTGCTTTCTCAAAGCATGCTATTTCTTTCAAGACTGAAAGGATCATTCTTATAACAACCTTTTACTAATTCAACATGGTAAATAAGATTTTGGGCCTAAATCACAAAAGAATTACCTTATGAGCACTCCATTTTGTGAAAACTAAAAAATGAATTTAAAACATGTATTGAAAATTTAATCATATTTTTATATGTTCTAAAGTTTCCTCAAAATAAGAAATTAATAATTGCAATTGATTCTGACATGATTTGGACACCCTTAACATCCTCAAATGGATTCAATGAAGCTTGACAAAAATAAATAAGATATAGGCCAACTGTCAGATCCCTCAAACTCCAACCCTCAATCCCAATCTTACTCCGTTGAATGCTGGCAATAATCTCTGAAATAGATCAACTGCTAGAAGGGGATTTGTTGTTAAACTGACTTCCTGCATATTAGAATACTACATTAGCTTCAATAACCACAAGGCAAACTGAAAAAGAGCAGGAGTCATGCTTTCAACAGTACAAAGATGTCCTATAACGATGCTTACATATAGAAAGTCTACCAACAAAAAACATAAAGAATTATATGGGAAAAAGGGATACGTCAGACCTCAATTTCAGCAATCACATAACTTTAATAAGGTTGGATGTGCTTAAATGCTCGTTCACAAGTGCCCTATGCCATCGCCCTAGCAAATTAGATGATAAAAAAAGCATGACAAAAGTAAACCGACCTGTTGACAGGGCCCACCTACACACTTGCAGAGCTGGTTCAAGAGCTTTTGTGAGCCAAATGAGCGCCAACATCTATTTAGTATCACCAACATCCTCATTGCTAGAGCTGTTTTCATCGAGTTCAGAGTGATTTTTTTCTCATCTTCTCCACTTTATGCTTTAAAGAAACTTGAGGTGCATCCTTTGCTTCTTCTAGCACCACTGCATCTAACTTATCTGCTTTTGTGCAATGTGATTGACACCAATCAAGAACACCATGCACAAATCTTTAATATGTTTCTCGTCTTTTCCACACATTTTTGGCATAATCTGCAACATGAAAACTAGGCAAATGTTTTTTCTTCATAAACTAAGCAATTCCGTGTACAATCACAAAGATTTCCACAATTTCATAATCTTTTCTTATCTGAATACAATTTCAAACATCAGCATTGCCAGAAAAACTGACTCAGGTTAAATTGATAACATCTTTACATCAGTTGGACCTACAATTTTGTATGAACTCAATGGCAAACATATCATAGTGTTCATAATGTAAACAAAAAACAGAGCCTCATGCTTAGTACACAGCCCTATCAGACCAAGTAAACTAATGTTTGAATTGAAGAGCTGCGGCTTTTAAGGCACAGCAATAAGCGGGATAGTGTTTAGTACTACCGAGTAAAAATGGGTGTTTAATCCACAACAATATGTGCTTTCAAAGTCAAACAGAAGCAGCAGTTACAATACAGCCTAAATGTTCACCATATTCATTCTAACTCAAACGGAGTCAAGCAACAAAGTTACTTACACGTTCAAAAGATTAACATATTGTTAAGTTAATCAAGAACTGAGAGGTAACTGATACAGGATAAATAATAATGGTGAAAATTTCAAGACTTTTCTTTATATTCCAAAAAACACTAATCTTTACCCAATTAATATATATATATATTCATGATAAAACAAAAATAGGAAATAAAATTTTAAAAAAATGTTGAAGGTGCTTACATGTGTCGTGAAAGAATCGTTGCAGGTATTGATTAACCATTTCCTGGTTCGAGAGCAAACTTGTGAGTTTTCCGTGATAAATGTTTATTTATGGTGGTTGTAACTTGTGAAAGTAGCAAACAGGCGGCGAGAAACCGAATTGAAGGGGTGCTGGTACAGTGTCAGTGTCGAGATTACATTAGAAACGGGAGGCTATTACGGTCATTTAGTCAGTTTCACGAAATGGGCAATACAAATACTAGGCTGCTCTCTTTGTCATTTGGGTTTCGACTAGATTATCAATGAATCTCGCCCTTCTATTGGGCCACCATAAGTAATGGGCCGGGGAAACTACAATTATTGTCCAAGATTCAGGGCACTATTGAAATGTTGACAATCTGAGGGGCCTTAGTTATATTAGAAGAAATCGCATTCGTCTATAAATACCTCGTGCTAGGGCTTCGATTCCCGGTCTTGGTTCACAGTTCGTCTACAAATGTCTCCCGCCGTCGTCAACCAGCCGCAAGCCTTGCTATTATTTTTGAATAATTTTGTGAGAATGAGATGATGATTTGATATGTTTCCCTATTGGTTTGATCGCCGGAATGATGGCATCGACCTTTGTATTAGCTCTATCTGATCATTCTCTACCGCTTGTTTTTCTCCATTAAAAAAAGGAATGCGAGCCGGAGGAGAAAGGGAATATGTTTACCTAGTGGTTTGATTAGACGTTCTGATGGCCTATCGCCGTTAGCTCTTTTTGAACCTTTGCTTATTATTTATTTCAGTAATTCTTTTGGCAAATGCACATTTCGAAGGCTTTTCAGGCGAATCTGTGATTTGATTTGATGCCTGTGTGAGCTCAAAACGTGTGCCATAGATATTCGGTGGTGGATCTGTTAAACATGGTCTTGCCTTGCTATGCGAAGACGATTTATCGGACTCTGACCTAAATACCTGAATCACCACGTTTGTGTCAATCCAAAGGAGTAGCTGCTGTGGTTTGATGAGTTTCAAATCAAACGGGCTGGCCCATGGACTTATTAGACGCAAACTTTCATTGTCTTTTCCGGAAAATATAAACAAATCTTTCGAAATAATTTATAATTTTAAAATAAATTAAAATATTTTAATTTTTTATTAAAAACAAAAAATATATCTATAACTAAAATTTTGCAAAAGAATAAAAGTATTTTAATTTTTTTATTTTATAAGTTTTTGAATCTATGAAATTGTGTCTTAACTTATAAAATTTATATAATAATAATTTATGAATATTGCAGCGGAAGAATTTTAAATAATTTTTTGGTTAGAAGATTGTATTAAAGTGCGAAATTTACTACAAATAAATACATACAAATAGCAAATTAATTTGATATTAAAGTAAATATTATATTATTTAGTTTAAAATATTAAATTTTATTAATATTTTTTTCAGAAATCAATAGTATTTAATGTATTACGACCTCATCCCAAAGAAGCAATTTATTGTATGTGTCACATTAAAATTTCATATAATATAATAAATTTTTAATTAAAATTAAACAAATTTATAAAATACATATATAACAAAAACATAATAATAAAATACATATAAAATTATATGAATAATAATTATAATAAAATTTTGTAATAATATTTATTTTAAAATTAACTAAAAATAAGAAATAAAGTATAAAAAATGGCTTTTATTTCTTATTTTTATTCAAAAACGAAAACAGAAGGGTGTATGCTTTGCTTACTGAAGAATTTCATTTCAAATCAATTTCATTGAGATCACTGTATATTAGCATCAACGGCTATATCCCCATGACAAAACAGAGTGGTGCAAATCTTCAAATGGACAGACATTTTCAGGAAGACATAATAAGCTTCCACCTCTGTTACTGTACTGCCAAAACTATTTTTATCATGCAGTCAAAGAATAGCTTCTTGTTTCCAAGTAGGCCTCAGACTGTTAATGAGAAGGGCAGCCGAAGCTAGCTGGCTATGTAGCCCAATTCCAGCATATTTTATACCCGGTTATTACTACCTCTCCGAGAAGACAGAATATTCAACTGCTATAAAATTGACTCGAGTTCAGGTACATAGCCCGCTAGTTTCAGCTGCCCATCTAATTCAGCAAGCAACAAGTAGATTTCATCAGAGGCTAGGTGAGATTTATCAGATGCTGCAAACTGATAAATTTTCCTTTCCATTTCTATCCAACTTGAACCGGGACATCTTTTTTCGATCCCTAGTTCCTTCATGGCCACTCTAATTTTGGTGACCTCAACCCATCGATTCACTTCAGCATACATGTTAAGCAAAAGAGTGTAATACCCGGTATTGTTTGGCTCCAAAATCATCAATTCGTTAACAGCTATATGTGCAATGTCCAAGTTCCTATGAAGCTTGCACCCGCCCAACAAGGCACCCCAAATAACTGCATTTGGCTGTAATTTCATGCTTCTTATCAGTTCTAATGCATCTTCAAGCAAGCCAGATTTGCTCAATAGATCAACCATGCATCCATAGTGCTCAACTGTAGGAGTTATCGAATATTCAGAAATCATGCTCTGAAACCTCCTCCGGCCTTCATCAACAAGCCCTGCATGAGTGCATGCACTTAGAACACTAATAAAAGTAACCCCATTTGGTCTGATCTTTTCACTCTCCATCCTAGCAAACATAGCCAACGCTTCAGTTGCAGAACCATGAACTGCAAGACCTTCAATTATAGAATTCCAACAAAAGAGGTTCTTTTCTTGCAATTTGAAGAATACTAAAAGCGATCTATCTAAGCTCCCACACTTTGCATACATATCGATCAGTGCAGACCCGATATAAACATCAAGATCAAATCCATTTTGCGTCAAGTAAAGATGAATTTCTCTCCCTAAATCAAGGGCTCCAAGATGGGCACAAGCCGATATAACAGTAGTCATGGTAACTTGATCGGGGCTAATCCCACTCTTTTTCATTTCAGTAAACAAATATAATGCTTCTCTAAATTGCTTGTTTTGAGAGTAACATGTGATCATAGTAGTCCATGAAATTAAATCCCTTTCAGGCATTTCATTAAACAGTAATTCAGCAGCCCGGACATTTCCCAATGTTGCATAGCCATCAATCATACTGTTCCACGTGGCAATGTTCCTTTCAGGCATTTCATCAAACAATCTCCTTGCAGAACATAAATCCCCAGCTCGAACAAGGGACGAAACCATTGTAGTCCATGAGAAAACATCTCTCTCAGGCATTTCATCAAACACCCTTCTCGATTCAGAAAATTTATTAGAATTTGAGTAATAATCAACCAACGCAGTTTGCACAAACATATGCGAATTAAGTCCACTTTTCCAAACGTGGCCGTGGACCGCTTCTCCAGAACAGATACCCGGCAACAATGAGCAAGCCTTTATCAGCGACGAGAACGTGTAACTTGTGGGCAGAACTTTAGCTCTTAACATATGCATATAAAATTCTAGAGCTTGAAGTGGGTGACCACAGTGAACAAAGCCTCTAATAAGAGCATTATACACGAAAATATTGGGTTCTTGCATCTGGATAAAGGCTAAAATTGCGTAATCTGTACGGCGAAACGTACTCGTGCAGGAGCTGATAAACTGGTTAACGAGGAAACAGTCTTGGTTCGCATTGGTTTTGACCATGGCGGCAAAAACACATTCTAGTTCTTTTAGGCTGGAACAATTACTTAATTGAGTAGCTATGGTGTGCATTTGAGTGAATGAGTGAGGGTTCTGAAGACGTTTCCGGATCGAGATCCTGTTGAAGCTAGCGAAACTTCTCACGTAATTGCAAAACATTTACTTTATTGGGGCAACTTGAAACTGATGGCTGGTGGGATAGCGGATAGAATACCAGTTCCCGACATGGAGACGAGTTCTCTTTAATGTTGATGATTATTGTCGCACCCCTAATTTCAAGCACGCAACTTAAATGGCATAAATGGCTCAAGTTTTACGTGCTTGAAGTAAAGGGAAATTTGACCAACCCTTTTGCAAAATCGATCATCGCTAAAGCTGTCCTTGTGATAAAATCAAAATTCATTGAAGTCAGAGCTATCCTCTTGATGAGATTAAGACATGTCAAAATCAATAACATGTAAATTATATAAACCAGTATCTTGTGATAATTAATATCAAAATCACTACAAAAACTCTCTTCACAGTCTCGAAGATACTTGAGAAAAACATACACCACACCAGAGTAGTAGATCAAAAGAAGCTTGCTCAGGCTTCTTTTAATCTGCTACTTTGGTGTATGCTTTTCTCAAGAGTAGAGTAATATAAGGTGTTTCTCACCTCGAATTATTATTACTATACTTGAACTGCTCCTATAATCTTCGTCAAGCACTGTTCTTGAGAAAAGAATAACAAATAGAATAGAGTAATTGATTGGGTGAAAATTCAAAAAAATTGTTCCATATACAAGGATATGCATGATTTTTCTAGTACAGTTAATTTGTCACATCCTTAATTTCAAGCATGCTAGTTAATGTGTGAAGAACAAACTCTATATAGTTTTTACAGACAGAGAGTGAAAAAAGAATTTAGTTATTCATAAGGCAAAACTAGATAGAGTTAGAACCGTATTCTTGATGAGACCAAAATAGGTTAAAACTAGTAACGTACAAATAGTGTATGTAATATTAACTCTTGAACAACTCTTGAAGAACGTATACCTATAGAAAAAGTTTGTGCAAACGTATGCTTATTGGAAACGTGCTGCACACACTGGAGGAGGAGCAGGTGATAATTAGACTACATGCTAGAGAATATCTCAACAAAGAAGTGCACAATGACACATTGCTGACCATATTATTTATTTGCAATGTGATAGCCAGAAGCAGACACTTACAAAAACAAATGATTAGTGATATCATGTCACATGATGTAATAAAAGAGTTCATGTTTATTTATTTAATTAATCTTTTAAAAATTATGTATGGAGGCTTCGATGTCGTCTTAGAAAGTCTTTCATAACAGCCCAATGTCGTCGCGCTCATTTCTGTAACATTTAGAGCACGAAAATTGATTCTCAAACCAACTGTTATGGTAATATTTTAATGTAATTTTAATAGATGTGACTGATGATTCAAAATGGAGAACAGGGATTCTATAATTCAGATAAATTATATAAACAAATGGGTGATGAGATGTTTATACGATTATAATACAAGGCAGATGGAAATCGAATCGAGTTAGGTGTACACACACTCCTTTATAATTATGGCAGATGCGGCTAACATGCATCCAATGTTAACAAAGTAAAGATACGAAAAGATGCGTCATGAACAAATATAATGCATGCGTGTGGATGTGAGCATGGTACACATTTAACAATTTGTTTATTTCATTTTATTTCTAGTCTTTAGATTACACTGACATGATCTCCTGTGTATGGTCCATAAACCAGTTGCTCCTTGTAGTTTCTGGCCTAGATAGATGCCCATGCCCTTCAATTTTGTTTTTCTGTGCACGGAGGGACTTGACAACTAGCAAGGCCAAACGTATACGTAAAGAACTTCCCTTTTTAGGGTAGTATGTTAGATGGATATTACAGTTTTAGAGGACCAGCAGTTTGAAGAGCCAACATTTACCCATTTTGCATTTAAAATTTTCCAAGATTGCGATGGTGGGAGAAAGTTCATAAGTGGGTATCTCACTGTCTTAGCCTTTTGCATTTTATAATCAAACGCATCTCCATTTTCAATATCTTTCGTTCGACATGAAGCATCTTCCTACTCTTTCTGAAGCTGGAGTGGCCATTTTCCTTTTGCATAAGCATCTTGCACTCTACTTATGTATATGCTTGAATGTCCATCACCGAATAGCTCAATCACTCTTGTCACTTATCATTAGTTATCATTTCCTAAGATGGACGTCATTTGTAATGCTGGGAAATGTGTTTCTGAAGGTGATTCAACCTATGACAAAGCTAAGGAAGTGAAGGCGTTCGATGAGACTAAAGCTGGAGTTAAGGGACTAGTCGACTCTGGTGTGACTAAGATTCCTAGATTTTTCATCCATCCCCCGGAAAACCTGCCAAAATCATCAGATGATAATGATATTTCCGTGCAAGTTCCATTGATCGATCTTGAAGGTTTTGAAAATTGTCGACGAATAGAGATCGTAGATAAAATTCGTGAAGCATCAGAAACATGGGGTTTCTTTCAGCTGATTAACCATGGAGTTCCAGTCAGTGTTATGGATGAAATGATAGAAGGTGTTAGAGGATTCCACGAGCAGCCCAAGGAGGCGAAGATGGAGATTTACTCCCGTGATTATAAGAAACTAGTTAGATTCTTCTGCAATGGAGATCTTCTTGTGACAAAAGGAGCAGCAAATTGGCGGGACACAATAGCATTTGATTTCCGGGATGGTCAACTGGACCCTGAACTTTTTCCTCAAATTTGCAGGTACACAGCTCACACTCAAAAACCACACTGCGTAACATCGCATGCAAATTCTTCAGGGGATTTGTTCATAACTTTTGTTTGATGTTTTTCAGAAAAGCAGTGACGGAATATATGAAACATATAATCAATCTGAGAACCATTCTATCTGCACTTTTATCAGAGGCTCTAGGGCTTTCCAGTGATTGCCTCACAAGCATGGAGTGCGTGGAAACTGAAACCTTGGTGTGCCACTACTATCCGCCTTGTCCTGAGCCACATTTGACGCTTGGCGCCACCAAGCATTCGGACCCCTCTTTTCTGACTGTACTTCTGCAAGATCGTATGGGTGGCCTTCAAGTTCTTCATCAAAATCACTGGGTTGATGTGCCCTTTGAGCATGGAGCTTTAGTTGTCAACATAGGAGATTTCATTCAGGTAAGTATCTAAATTCCCATGCACCTATACACGTAAAAACTTTTTGAAACCTTTCTCTTGTCCCGGTTCTTGTAGCTCGTCACCAATGACAGATTCAGAAGCGTGGAGCACAGGGTGTTGGTTGGAGGAGTTGGTCCCAGAATATCGGTTGCCTGCTTCTTCTACCCAAGCACAATGAATAAATTTAAACAGTATGAGCCAATGAAGCAGCTTCTATTTGACAACCCACCACTATACAGGGCAACTCATATTGTTGAATTCATGGCCTACTTCAGATCCAAAGGATTGGATGGCAACTCCACCATCGCCCATTTTAGGTTATGACGCGTCTACGCAAATAGCAACAGAAAGTAGGTAATAGCGCCGCACAACTTCCAGATGAGACACGCTTGAAAAAAACCAGCATGTAATAAATATGTGGAATCACAATAAGACGCTGGTAATTGTTGATTCTGTAAGTTTTTAGGAACTCCAGAGCAGTTCATATCAATGTTAATGCTAAACCATAAAAGTCTAAAACAAATGAAAACCCATAAAAGAAATTAACAACAATTTGCAGATATTGAATTCCTATTAAGAGGCACTCTATTATTACAATTATCAAACTTTCAAACCAACGATCAGCCCAATGTAATCATGAAACAGTAATACATGGCATCTCCACACACAGTGAGCAAAGCAAAGATGATCTTTATAGGAACTTCGTTTCATTGTGTCTTCCTCTCATTTCAGTTCCAAACAAAACTACAACCAAATCCCAATCCAATGGAAAACATCTTACTATACATTACAAAGGAGCCAACATGGTTGTCCCCAATAGTTGACCAGCTGTTGTCGTTAGCTGCATGTAGTCTTGGATTGCAATACTTGAACGAGTGACCACAGGATGTCCATTCTATGCATAATTCTGTTGTCCTGTCCCTGCATTGATTAAAATTGCAAGTTCAAATAAAATTTTAAACGGCAGTTCAATTCAGTGAAAGGATAGAAATAATGAAGTCACATCCACTAACATGTGTGTTCGCATTCATGTTAGACAGTACATAGATATTATATGCACAAAATACACTCTTGAAAATATAGTATTAAATTGGACATGTAGATGCCATGCGGCCCATATGGAGAAGACACCAGTGGTATTTGTTCCTTATTCATCCAGAAAAAACTATGACACATAATTCATCCATAAAAATTTGCACCTACCTCAACCACAAAACATATCCATGTCTTCTCACCATGTGCTTCTGTAACCCCTTTTAAGATTGTCAGCCCCAAGCTCCTGATTGCTTCTGCTATCTCAAGAAAGTGACTGCATTCCTCACACAACATCTGCACAGATCAACCAGCATACTTCTAACACCATGAATACATTAAAGGAAACAGTAAACAGTAACGATTTTAGTCTTTGAAGCATTGGACATATCTTGCTCATCTCTTTTTGAGATTTGCCCCCCTCTATTATCTACTTAATTGTTTGTATTCCAATAAGACCTGTTAATCCTAAAACAGTAAACCAGAGGAAGTACTGAAATGACAAATACATACCTCTACAAGCATCTGCCCATTCTTGTTTAAATTCTCTACAACAATTGAACAAACTTTCAGATGGCTTCCCACCTCCACTGCCCAGCTTGAACCCTGTTCGTAATTGGACACTTGAAGGCTATTACCTTTCTGTTGCATCTGTAAATTCAGCAGAATGATGTAAACATGCAGAGCCATTATGGAAAAAACCTCAAGAAAAAGATGGATATGCTCTTCATAATAGGCAGTAGAAACAAATCGACAGAGTAAAGACTACAAGGGGGCCTTGGTTTCATGTTTCCTAAAACTGCATTCTGTTCTTAAAAAAGACACTTTTAAGTTTTCTCAAGTAAACTTGTCTCGCTAACCATTTACAAAAACAGTTTTAGAAAACTGTCATCAAAATAAATGCCTAGACTTTTACCTTTGATTCAGCACATTTGCTTAGCTTGTCAGCATGTTTAGTGATGCTTTGCAGAAAGAGTATGTGCTTGATTGTACGCTCCAGCAAGGAATCAATACTGCACTGTGTAAATATCTTGAACATTTCAGCACATATCATGGCACAATTTGAATGAACAGAAATTGCAATTATCACAATGCCCAAACTCAGCTGGAAGGCTGGAAGTTACCTTTGATCCACTGGGCACAAGATCTCTCAGTTCCTTGATACGATCTTGAATCAGTTGTCTGTCCCTGGGCCTAGGCCTAGAATTTTCACCAGGTCTAGCCCTCTTTTTGTTGTTCTTAGATGGCCCCAAAGACCTGTCCAACTGTTCACTACAAGTGCTTGGACAGCCTGATGAGAACCCTTTTGAAGACATTGTACCACAGACCTCGGATGAGTTCAAGCACTGCTTTGTGTCTTCTTCTACAAGAGATGACTGGTTCATAGAACAACCTACTGAATTAGTAGTATTCTTACTTTGGCTAGAAGGCTCTGGCATTTTTTCTGTTGTCAACATTGACTGCACTGATTTACAGAACGATCTCTCACTTTTAATGTCACTGTCACTGTGGCAAACATTTGCTACCATTGCTTCTAGAAGATTCTCTGAGCCAGAATCAAACATCAAGCAGCTACCGCTCATCACCTCTGGCATCATAAAAGTTTCGCCATCTACAGTAGTCTCTGGTTCCCTATCACTATAAACACATTTTTTCTGAAAAACAGGTCCTAATGCTTCATGCAGCTCGGAATCAGCTGAGAACTTTAAAGATGTGTCTAATGGGTCCAAATGATCCAACTTGGTTTCATTCTTCAACTTCTCCATATCTTTTTGGAATTTCATGTTTGAAATTTCGGGTATGTGCATCATCCCATTTTGATAAGAATCTATGCATTCCAACTTAATTCTGTCACAAAGAACAGAGTCAAGTGGGTTTGAAGGAAAGTATGCACAATCAACTACAAATTTTTCAGCTTGAAGTGCAACGCTGCATAAATTTATGCTATCAATAACAGAATTGATTGAAAATGGGGTAACATTTTGTTCTGATACCACACCCAAATTCTTGCAGCCACTAGTCTCCCCTTTGCTCATTCCATCACCAATCATATGCATCCCCATTTGCTTCTGGTGCTGCAAATTGATAACATTTGGTTCTGGCTTAAGTAATTTGGCACTCCCATCACTACCTTCCAGGGATAATTGAGTCCCTTTGTGCTTATTTATGACTTCAGCTCCTGTTTTGGGCTGAATTCCAGACTCTGGGTAAACATAAGAACCATTATTATTATGTTTCTCAATGCTTGGGAATGTGGGTAACTGAATGTCTGGTCCTTTGTTCACAACTTCACCTACATTGCGCCAGAGATTTGGAACAATTTCTGAAGCTAAACTCTTTGCAGGTGAATCTGGCTATAAAAAGGAAAATTAAAAAAATAATAAAAAAGGGAAAGAAACAAAGAATTATTGACCATAATTCAAATTCTTATGCAACAGAGAGAGAAAAATATTGCATCACTTTATGTATGTGCACGCTTCACAAATTTTCATACACATTTTACTCACAGATGTGCACAAAGCATACACATGAACACACACACTCAGAGACTAACAGGAAGAAATATACCAGGGATAATGTATTCTTCATACTGCAATGTATTGGACTAGGAACATGCCCAACTGAGAAATCATTAAGGGCTAAAAAAACATCTCTGATATGAGTCACCAGCTCCATATCCTCAACGACCTGTTAGACTCAACAAACAATAAATAAGATACATAAAGAGAAACAAGGAACTACATATAGGCCTAAATACAGGTAGATTATGAAATAACAGATAAATGTACAGCATATATGACACTCCCAGCATATATGAGTTACAGTAATGAATATTGAATCCAAAAAACCTCCATTAGAATGTTGTAACATCTCCCAGCAAATAGTCAATACAGGGAGATAAAGTCAAGCCAAGCCAAAATTGTGCCCTTTTTTACAACTTGCTTGGCAAGCAGTAGATATACTGATGAACCACTACATGTAGTAGTACAGAACAACAATACTTTAAAAAAGGTAAAAAGGCCTGCAGTAGATTATATAAGCCTTTAACTTATTAACACATACTGTGCAACTCAACAGGCAAACTAACACTGAAGCTTTTCTATGGTTAAACTAGGCAACTAGAGGCAGATTAAATTATCAATTTCTTAACTAAAATCCCTGTTATCATTGGATCAATATTACTATTTATCTCGTATATACACTGCCTCTACTGGGAGATTACTAGTCCATTGCTTTCCAATCAGCAGTTACAGAATATGAAACTTAATAACACAAAATTAGAACCTACCAAATGTTTGTCATCTTTAAAGAACTTTAATCAAAGGCAAGTTGAAAGCCCCTTGCAAACCATTACTTGTAGTGAAGCAATGATAAAATCATTAATGATAATTACGAGCAAAAAACATCAATCAGATTATTGAACCACCACAGAGCCATATAAAGATATCACATGGACCAAATCATACATAAACCAATGCTTCAGTATATCTAAAGGTCAAAACATCTCTCTGTTAAACATATACAAAAAGAAACCTACAGGTATCTACTCTGGAACTCCTTAGAAAAATCATAGACATGCAGTTAAAGGTAAATATTGACAATACTCATCATTCTGATAATGCACCAAATAGGTAGTTAGAACTCATCTTACTTTGTTCAAAGAGCCAAGCTGTAAAACTCCATGTGGAACAACAGCGACAACAGCAATGGTCTACAGAGCAGAACAAGAGTATTGTCATTAGAAAGGTATTTCAATAAGCTAAAATACAAGTCAGCATTTGGAGTGCAAAAGACAAACAGCTCTAACAATTGTAAAACAAAGAGTGACTAATTTTAGCATTGTTGAAATATAGAAAGAACCATCATCACAGAGAAGTTATTAATGTCAAGTTTGTGGACTGAAGAAACTAAAATGTGAAGGTTAGCCAAAAAGATAAATAGTGCAAGATTAGGGATCCCATGATTCATAGACCAAAAAAGAAAAAGCACACCATTTTCGTTCCATGTGTTTAGAGAAAGCAGTGTAAAACATGATATAAGATTATAATCAGGGACACAATGTCTAACGAAAGAGTCAAATAAATTACATCAAGACAGGTACTTTCTAGTATTAACACTGAAAAAAATATGAGCAGCTTTAGGAATACAGTCAATGCCACGCCAAAAACACCGTGGTCAGGTAAGTGCATTATAGTCAGTAAATAACTGGAGATGTGCTGATTATCACAGGTGTGTGTAATCTTTTAGTTTATCAAATAAAAAAACATTTAAAAAATTAAAAAGAAGAAGAAAAAAAGAAAAATAATGCGAACATACCCTGATCCCAGCTGAAAACTGACTTTGCCACCCATCACAGAACTTAGAATTGCCAGAGTGAAAATCATGCATAAGAATGAATGTGAAAACAAAATAAATATCTAAGTAACCATTATAATTATTAATTTCAACTTAAAAATATGCATTAAAATTATTTAATACTATTGCACAACAAGCAACACACCTCAAATGACGAGCAAGAATTAGTAACGTGCTGATCTGAAAAGATCCACTGATGCTTTCCAGTAACTGCCACCTGTCCAACAATCCTGCAAAACAAAGGATAAATGAAACTTAATTTTTTGCCATCTTTGGACATACCTAGTCATAAATAAGTTTTCAATGTCTCAATAATTGAACTTGTAGCAGCATGGATTTTGCCCTCAGAATTAGAACAGAATGGCATTAGAGAGCATCATCTTCATAAAATTTTGAGACTGGCATCTCCAATTCCAGTAGATTTCTATTCTGGAGCTTCAATACCACACCAAGAAACATAGACTTACCAATATTGCATAATTAGAATACAAAAAGTCAAAATCCAACCAAAATTTGAAGAGCATATTATATTAATGAAAGGGTCATACCCTTCCCCAAGCGAATACACATGATAAGACATTTTTGCCACAGCCAATCCAAGGAAATCATGAGAACAATGCCCAACATGCAAGTTTTCTAGTGTCTCAGTCGAGCACCTATTCTCTAAGGAATCATATTGCTTGCCATTGTCATAGTAACCATCTTCCCAAGTCAACATCCTGCAATGAGTTCATCATTCCAGAGCAAAAATCAAACTGAATATCCCACAACAAAAATCAATAAACTTTCAATCTTTGAGACCCCCACCTAATTTTCCAAATGCCATCTAAGAAACAAACTAAACATTTCTGCAACTATGGTAGCTTGACATCTGTTATTCCAATTAATGCCATTACTCTAGCAACCCAAAAAAAAATACACAGGTAACACTATTCTTAAAAATATATTTGTCCAAGTTTTTTCATCTCAACTGATCTCATGATTGATGTGTGCACATCATTATTACTTAAACAAGTTTGTAAGAGTTGTATTACCGAATATTAACACACATACACACAAGGCTACAATTCAAGAATATCCAAGCCGAAAAAAAAATGGACACACACAAGAAGATGAAAGCAAGATTACATGCGAGCGCGATGTTTGAGCTTCCAAAAAACGGCATACTTCCATGCGGTCTTGAAACAGAGGCTTTTCAGTACTCCGTGCAAGTCAGCGGTGGTACCCATGTCCTCCGTCAATCAACACAACCAAATTTGTGAAAACAAAACACACAAGGAGCTGTCACTTCTTTTTTATCTCGTGTTGAAACAACAATAAACAAAAAACAAACGCCCCTGCCCCTCTAATTCAGCCACTTGGCCTGCACTAGCTTCCCCTGTACGAGCCTCTTCCCGCCTGTTTTCTCCTCAACCCCGCCCGCGGCTTTATCGGTGGCCCTACCGTTACCAGTAACAGCCAACCCCTACCCATCCCTCCCCCTCTCCTCAGCCAATCAGAATCAACCACGAACTAATTTCAAACCGTAACTCACAATTTAATTTTCTTTTCGTTTTCAGTAACTTGCAAGCTCCAAGGAAAGTTTCATAACTGCAAAGCTGGCAGTGAAGATTTTACTACAGTTAGGTACGTTACGTTTCGCGCATTTAGCCATGAAAATTCTTAGGAGAATTTACGAATCAAAAGTAAAATGAAAATTAAAAGTTGACTGGTTTAAGAAACAGAGAAAGTAAGAAAGTCTAGCTTATATCGGATGACATTGATCGATAAAAATCACAGGATCAATTGCGAAAAAAAAACAAATTAAATTTGATAATTCCCACTTAGTGGAAACGGAAAATTCAAACTTCAAAGCTTGAAGCTAAAACAGAATTGCAATTCTTCACAGAAAAGAAGTAATCTGGTTTTTTTTTCCCCTTGGAGAGAGAAAGTAAAGAGAAGCTTTGATGGCCCTATTTCTGGGAAGCTTGAGTGTGAGAAACAACAGAGACTGACTCTGAGAGAACGTTTTGTTGCCGAAAACAATAACGTTTCTGTTTTCTTTTGTTTTTGTTTTTGAGACGACTTGGCTTTTTATTTTACCGGCGGCTATTTCCGGACCCGGTCCATTTTAGCTTTTTTGACAAAAGATTACAAAGCGTCCTTTTCTATCATGCGCGGAAGTGGCATTACGCACCCTAACCCACATTCCTCGCCCCTCCTTGTCCTGCGCATCACGCGCATGTTAAAACCCACTTGTTCCGACATGAGAAGAAATGAAGAATGACTGTTTGTTTGTATTGTAGTATGTTTTTAAGGGGCTATTTGTAGGAAGAGTTTTCATACGTAATCATAAAAGAAAATGGGAAAATGGGGTTATTGAGTACACTTGCTACTAGTGTCAAGTGTCAATTTATGGCCAACAAAATGATTCACAATCGAGGAATATTGCCTTCTTATCTTGCCATTCATTTCGTTTGAACTTACCCTTCTCAAATCCCTTTTTCCACAATCATTTTTTTTACCAAAAGGTAAGGTTGTGACGACACCTTCACCCTCAATTAACATTGTCCCCTTCCTACTGTGCTCCCCCAATTCTTCAATCTTATTGTTCGAAATGAACAAGTCAGTCAAATAAAACAAAAGAATTCTCTGCCCACTTGGACCAACCGATTTGGCATTCGAGAGCGATAATTGGACAAGTATGGCTCAACATCACGCTCTAACTGGTAAAGATATGGTTCGGTTTTTATCTTTAAATTTGTGTATGATAAGATGCATTTTCCCCATGACACATGTATTCAAGTAATGTTTCTTGCAGGGCACCAACTCAGCATCATATTTTGAATCCCATGATTTGTTTTGACAGCACGATATCTTTTGTGATCATTGTCATTGATCGCTAATCATTTTTTTTTCTCATTTTTAAACTTTTTTCTTTGTGTTTGTCCACATTTAATGAAGGAACCCGGACTGAATTTAATAGCTATGAAGAACAAGAAAACAAAATAATGTGGAAAAAGGGGCTGGAAATGATTAAATGATCGATGATCATCAAGAACACTTGCCTACCTGTGTTGGATTCTTTACTCTAAAAAAATTCAGTTTGTGGGATATAAGTTAAGAAAATTCACCTGGTTTACTAGCAGCATTAGTATGCATAATCATGGTTTATTCATTTGTATATATAATCATCATGCCTTTATTTTTTTCCCCCCCTCTATCGAGCATCGATCATGTATATTAGTTGTCAACAAACAACAGGAGAAGAAGGGCCAGCCTGCTGTTACCAAAAGTGCTTCTTGGTCAAAAGCACTTCATCCCGTCTAGATCATACCACGCAATTGATCATTTGCCATTATCTCACAAAAAGTCTTGATAAATTCTCCGGACGGCTGTTAACTTTCTTGTGTAATTCATCAAAATAATGAATTAATCCCGAGTAATAAGGCTTTATGTATGCTGTGAGAATAAAGTCAACTATCTGCTGTTGCATGAATAAGCAAAGCAGCAGCAGAGAGTTAGTGATGCAAATGATAAGTAGTTCTCTCATGTATAAAAAATAGTGAAAGAAATGAGTAGGATCATGAGTACAAACAGACAAAGTACAATCATATCTTCTCTCTTCTTTTTTCACCCTCTCAAATGATGCAAAATTTCCAATCTCTTGTTGATTAAATCTATTAACATTTCGCATTCCCCGTAGGAGGTAAGTGTTATGTAATGCATGAAATCACTGCAAGATGACAAATCTTTTCTAATTTTGCTTTTCTCTGTTTTACATCTAGATTCCATGTCTACCTTTTATCATCATTTTTAATTTTTTTGCTTTTCTCTGTGTGGATTTGGGAGCCAAAATCATACAACATAGATCTGGTAGCTTAGCTTTTTACTAACATGTAATCTGGGAGGATGACTATTTAGTCTCCAAAGCAACGAGTAATAGTTTGATATTGTACACAAGTCAATATAGATGGGCGTGAAATGGCAGACCCATTTGAAATCCAATGTTAAATATGTGTGTGATGTGTGTGTGACACTAGTGGCCATTATCACAATAAAATTATATAGTTGGGAATCAGAGTATGCCAAACTTTTATGGCCTTTTATTTTACCCTTTGGAAAGACATGGAAAGAAAAAGGAGATGCTTTTAACATGCAAAGAGAGAAGAACTACGCATTGCAGCAGCAGCCATGTTTTTTGCAAGTTTTGTTTAATTTCAGTTCTCTACTTTTCCCAGTTCAGTAATTAATGGTCGATGGTGGCCCAACAAATCTAACACTAGAGATTCTAATGATGATTAGCATTCGTTACACCTTTGCATTAAAATTTCTCGTGTATTATAATCATGTAACTTACGTGAGATTCATGATTAGTTTGATTGATTAGAATTATACTTGTAAAGTCATGTAGCAATGAACATATCAAGAAACAGAGTAGAAGACAGAATCAGCTTGTTCATTACGAAAAGAGTGTTTCAGAAAATTACAGTTTGTTGTTTTGAATTTGAACAGTAGCATATGTTGCCATCGGCAAAAGGTTAATTTACCTGAAACTTTGAGGAATGTTAGATCTGATAAATGGAGGAAAGGAGTTGCTTCCTTGACCACAGCAAAGAATCTTATGTGATCTGAAATGATACAATTGTCAGTGAGGAACGTTGCGTCAAAGGTGATGCGTTTTAAGGAATAAAATTTGAGCTGAAAAAGTGATTCCTACCCACCAGGGATGGTAGGAAGTGCTTTCTAACCACAATTTTTTCTGGTAAGAGTAGGTGCTAAATCCAATAATATTGTGCACTGGGAAGATAAGGTGGTGGTCTCTCAGTGGCACTCGTCATTCAACATACTACTTATGCCTGAACAAGAACAAACTCTAATATAATCTGACAAATTTGATAATTTTATCCTACTGCGCTCATTATTTCAATCTGTATCCATTAAAATGAAAACATATTCATTATCAGTAGGAATATATGGGCGTCGATAGGACTACAACTACTTGGTGGCTGAGTAATCTACAGTCTGCAGCACTTAGTTTTGTAAGATTGAAGATATCTTCTAATCTCAAAACAATTAACCAAGGATCAAGATAAGATCAGACCAAGGAAAAAACATATATTCTATATATAACTAAGATTGGAGCTTGTAAGGCTCAATTGGCGGTATTCCACTATGAGTATCAGTCACGTATTTGCTAACAAAATCTTTGTATATGAAAGATCTGTAGAGTGGAGGATTGCAGTTGTTAACCAAAGCTTTTGCAGGTTCAATATCGTTATTACTTGAAGGATGAATGAAACTGGCAATGGTTGTTCAAGCATGCCTTTTGTTCGCTACAACTCTGGGATCAGCGCTCCGTAGCTTACCATTGCAGATAATCTGCACCCACGTTGAAAAATTCATTATGATTTGAGAATCAAGCAGGAAATATATTTTGTTGCTTGAAATTTGAAAGTTCGTATCAATATGAATTTCCAGGATTCCTTGATTATCTACCGAAATGAAAATCAAAAATCTCATTGAATTGGCATGTTTTATCAATAAAGTCTGAACCTTTTACATGTTATATCCAACCAAAGTAGAGATTCAAGTAAATTTTTCCTGCGATTCAAAGAAGTTAATACTTCATGCACCTTATCAAGGAGGGTGAAACAAAATTCTCTCTCTGAATAAGTCCTCATATAGGTCAATCCATGTGAACTTTATGCAGAATATCTGAGTTCACATTACCCCTTGAACCACTAAATCCTCAAATTGCAGGAATCTAAGATATTTCTCTGCCACTCCTCTGCCTCTCTAATTTGCAATGATTACATGCATAATAATTGGTTCTAATTCGACATAAAGTAATCTGCCTTCACAAGTAGGAGCATTCTGAAGGTAAATATCACAGTAGAAGCACTATGAATGAAAGCAATAAGAAAGGAAAAAAATAGGTAATCAAAGCACCTGTAACATAGATGACTAGGGTGTCGCCGACCACCTCTCCAAAAATGTACTTTCTCATTAGCATAGGCGATGCTTGTGTATAGTCTACAACTTTGCTTGGGGTCATCAGAGTATAAGCTTGCCTTTTCCTCTGCTGCCAGCTCAAAGAACTCCTTGGCCACATTCAATACATCTCGGATCAGCTCCTCTTGAACCCCATGATTAATTAACTGTTACAGCAAAAACATAAGTAATAATAGAATCATATATTTATCTATTGAATAAATAACATGACTATGAATTATCACTCATTAATGGAACTCTGTGTGTGTGTGTGTGTGTGTGTTCGTGTGTGTGTGTGCATCGAACCTGAGAAAATCCAAATTCTTGACAGGCTTTCATAATTTGCTGAACTGTTATGGTTCGATCACGATTCTTTTTTCCTCCAATATCAATTACAGGAATGGTTACACATACAGGAGTAAGAAGTTTCTCGGGTCTTCTTTCTGGTGGTAAAATATAAGATTCTGGCACGGATTGGATGTTGATCTTGATCGAAAGGAGTTTTTCCATTGCCTCGTATAAGTTCAATAAAGTTCAAAGATTGGTTGGAAGCTTTTTTCTGCAGCTACTAACAGGAAACTGAGTCCTGACAATAGAAACTTAACTATTCAACAGCCACGGAATCAGAACAATTCAATTCCTTCGAATTTACTAGATATTACTAATAAACTAGTGCATCAATGACATAAAACAGATTGCAGGAGCAAAAGAAAACAGATATCATCTGCCAGGGAATCAGAACAATTCGACTCGTTCACATGCACTTCTGGTTTTAGGCTTCCTGTAATTGTAATGAGAAATTCACCCTTTTAGTTTCTAATGCACCCGTAGTCCTCCACTCAAAGGTTCTTAAGGAGAAGAATGTAAGAGGGAATAGGTGCGGTATAAAATAAGTGGCTCAAGCCAACGATTCGGAGCACACAGCTAAGAATCCACTAGCTTCTTGGCTCAGGACATATAGCCTGGGACAGATGGACCCAAGTGCTTGAAGACTATTCGGACTTGGATATCATTTTCCTTCAATTTATTCTTTGAGAAAATGAAACAATTTACTAGAAGCTTTCTAGCAAACAATTTGATGTATTAGTTCAAACTCAATGCACTTCCTATCTAATATTCTGTTTAGTTATTAGGACCTTCAATGTAATTGAAAATTTCCTACTGAATGTGTTTGGCTAATTAAGTACAACAACAATCTGCAACCATTGAACTTGAGATCCATATAATCCATCACTGCCTAGATTGAACTAACACCAACCTTTAGGCCACCTGTGATGAGGATCCCCTTGTAGGAAACGATCTCTTTTTCTTCGAATTCGAACCTTAGGTGGCTACAGTTTGCAGCAATCCATTTGCCACCATTGTTAGTATCCGAGACAGCTAGCTCATAAATCGTGACAAGAAGAATGACTTAAAAGTGCTAGCCCGCAATTAATGCTCGCAACAGTATTCAAGCAGCAGTAATACGTATAAATCAGCGACAGAAATCAAGTAATGGGTCTTGTCTGGTGATTTGTGAAGGACAAGAGTTAGATTGGTGGGGGGACAGAAGAGGGGGAGGAGAGATTCCTGCCCCAGATACCGTCCAAATGGAAGCAACAAAAAGTTTTACAGAGTGGACGATCCTATTAACTTTGTAAGAACTAATACAAAACTCTAAAACAGTACATGATGAAACATCTCTAGGTAATTATAAATATAGATCTTAGAACTTAAACTTTTGTCAACTAACACACTAAATATGTTAGAGCTTAAGCCAGTGGTTCGAATGTTAACTCTTCTAACAATATGAAGTTAATTTAAAGTGGACTGACACACTAAAGGACAGCGGAGGGAAGAAGAGAACAACCAAAAACAAGAACATTTCTGACTCCCATAACAAGGAGCGGGGCTCTCTGCACTGAAATGTAAAATATACACGTTTAAATATAAAGATCTCTGCACAACTTGATTAAAGAGAGATAACGATAGTTGTCAAGAAATTTGGAAAAGGCAAACACAAGGAATTATTCCATCGACTTCCTCAATGAGAATCAAAACAAATACATGCTAACTTATATCCATCATTCCCACAGTGCATAATTGTTTTCCCAGTATGTTTGGAAATTAGGTGATGTAACATAAAACCATTGCAGGTATGTTTTCGAGTTCGATAGAACATTAATTAAAGTATTTAATAAAAGTTCAAGTAAAAACGTCCCAATTCTGAACATTCTTCTACTCTACTATCAGATTCGCTGATGACAAAACTGAAGCTTGTGAACTTCATGACTAACTAAAACAGCATGACGTATTTAGACCAGTTATTCACAAGTTTCACAGCAGTTAACAAAGTTTAAGCTGGAGTGAAAATTCTAGATATGCACTGCTCTAGTTAATTTCTTGAGTATTTAGCAAGTTTAGCGAGAATATTGCATATATTTCAACCGACATAATCAGAAGAATATGATCACTCTCAACTTGGAATTCGATGAAGAACAGGAAAACTCAACCTATGCAAGCATATCAGTAAGAATCTTTGATGAGCACCCATCAAAATGGTTGCATTTATAAATCACTACCAAAGAGGCAAAAGAAACAAGAAAAAAAATCATCCAACCTCGCACACACTGCAGACAACTATGGCATTTGAGTTATGTGCTTTGAAGGAGATGAAGAGATTCAGGCCACACATTCTCATGGTTTTGCTTCAGATATGTTTTGCATCGATTTATTTCATAACAGAAGCTGCCTTCAACAGAGGATTGAATCCTCATGTCCAAGTCACTTATCGGCACGTTGTAGGTGCCACAGTGATGTATCCCTTGGCCTATTTCCTTGAAAGGTAAAGAAATTATCCACATTCTCACACGCACATCAACAACTATTCAGTTATTTGTTGCATGGATAATGACTTCTAACCATTGGTAGTTCAGCATAGATATTCGGACAAATACACTGCTTACTGCTAGCTGTTTTCCTGCAGAAAAATGACGCCATGACTTACCTCAGCTCTATTTCTTGAGTTTTTTGTTCTCTCTCTCCTGGGGTAAGGCTGCCAAGTTTAATCCTTTATAATAATACACAAGAAACTGCAAGTTCTAGTGTTTGCTAGAAAGGACCGAAGAGACTTAACAGATTTCCTTTTTCATGATGTAAACAGGATTGGCTTAACCCTTAACCTGTATTTTGCAAGCATGAATTACACTTCTCCAACTTTCATCAAATTAATAATAAAATATTGGAAAATTTTGCATATAATAAAAAAATTTTAAAAAATTTGTGTTTATAAAGAGTCAGAATAAGCTAAATAAAATATTAAAATAATTTAAAATTTAATAAAATAATAAATAATAAATTAAATATACAAATACAATTGTTATCTTCCAACTAATGAAAAATTATTTACAATTTATTTTTATTAAAATTTTTAAACAATTAAAAATTGGTGTAAATATTTAAAATTTAGAAGAAAAATAATTAATTAATTAATTATCAGGGTTACGATAAGATGAAAAAAATTATATTGAAAGAAATTGAGAAAATGAAAAAAATAAATTAAGGAATGAGAATTTATTGAAAGGGAGGTTAGAGACCGTTGTAAAATTGCAACGTTTTACCTACAAGTTTTTAAGGATTCTCAGCGAACTTGCAGCAACCAACGCACTTTTCTCTCTCTCTCTTTTTAACCTACAAACTTGCAGATTTCAGTAAGCATCTTCACCCCCTCCCCCCCTCCGTCACTTTCCTAATTTTGGAACTAGTAGGGTGAACCTGTTCGGTTTGCTGGTTCACATTAAAAAAGAACTTTGAATGGTTATGGATTTATTACGATCCAAGCCTCCGATTCAAATTTTATTGAGCCGGCGTGGTCCAAAATCGGTTGATTTTGAATTATTGACGAGCTGGTTCGGTTCAGTTCACAAGCAAAACCAGCGGGATAGGCATCTCTAATATCCAAGGGAGAGGATGAAATTTGAATTTTTTTTTAAATTTTTGGCTTGGGCCCGCGGGCTAGCTCAAGCCTAGGCTCGGCATGGCCAGAATGGGTTGGACATCATGAGCAGTGTCGGGCCTCAAAATTTTGATGCAAACCAGGCCCGATCCACCATGATTATTGTGAGAAACTGAACCGGAGGAGCACATAAACCCGCAGGGACTTGAATTTCGCGGGCCCGCCGGGGGACCTCTAAGTACAGTATGGAAGAAACTGCAGCAAGTTTAGTTTTTGGCAGTAAGTACGGGAACGACTTAGCCCTCCTGCAAGCATGAATTACACCTCTCCGACCCTCGTGACAGCCGTAAAAGATTATTATCTCTCGATTTAATGAACAACACGTTTATACGAGTTTCTTGTGTAGGTTGGAGGGGACCTCTAAGTACAGTATGGAAGAAACTGCAGCAAGTTTAGTTTTTGGCAGGAAGTACGGGAACGACTTAGCCCTCCTGCAAGCATGAATTACACCTCTCCGACCCTCGTGACAGCCGTAAAAGATTATTATCTCTCGATTTAATGAACAACACGTTTATACGAGTTTCTTGTGTAGGTTGGAGATTGTTGATGTTCGGAGTCCTTATGGATTAGCTAAAATCCTGGGAACCGTAGTATCCCTATTTGGGGAGATAATTATAGCATTTTACAAAGGACCAGCAGTGCCAAGCTGAAAGCAGTGATGCTTCAATCCACGTTAGAGCTAAATCTTTTCATGAAAACTGATTGAAAGGTTCAATTCTTACCCTTTCGAGTTCCATCATATTGTCCATTTTATACATTATGCAGGTATCTGATCCTTCAACAAGTTTTCAGTTTTTTTTTCCTTTCATATGGTGCAATTAAATGTCTACAATTGTGTAGACTGCGTATTTTAAAGACATGTAAATCTTGATGGCATTTACATTGGCCTACTCAATATTATGGGGCAAAGAAAGAGATGAAGTTTGCGACGAGAACCAGAAGCAATTATTTTAGGACCCGTTACGAGCCGAAGCAATCCAAGGACCATGATTTAAGTTCAGCAGAAACACATACTGACAAACGTAATGCCGTCTCTAGATGGTCTGCAAAGTACATACCAAGGAAATACAAGAATGTAGTGAAGCCAATTGCAGAAATTTATTTTTCAGCTCTTCAGCATCTTCACGCATAAAGCAAAGCACAATCATCATCTTCTTCGAAGATGGCAGCTTTTAGCCTCTTTTTCACACAATTGGAAAGTAAAGTAAGCCTTTTCTATTTTGCTATCGAGTAAACGAACTCAAATCCACTGCCCGCATATATTATTCCACACAAATTAACTTGCATATAAAGAAAACTATTAGCATTTACAAAAGCCATATGTCTGGGAAACTTGTACACAAAATCTCGATATGCTGCTTACAGCAAATTTAATTACTATTAGCAAAATCCAGGTGATTTAGCTTCTTCAAGTCGTGCTCGTATGGATTCTGGACTTGTCATTTTATTGATGCTGCAAAAGACAGGAATGTCATCAGCAATTAGAAGTTTCCTTGCATCTCCTAAAGAACATATAATTACATGATGTTGTCTGAAATAAACAATATTCTATAAGCAATTCGTTCAAAATCGGCAATTCAAACAACATGCAGGCAACCAAATATAATGTGAGCTGTTAACAAGACTCACCACACAAGCAAATCACCACTATATGACAACTTCTCTGAAATCCAATCTGGAACTAGTTCCAGCAACAAGTTCACCTGATCTTCAACTTCTCCTGTATACAAAAAACAGGAGGAGTTGGCTCATCTAAAGTTTCTATAAACAAGATATATCAGCATCCAATTGGTTACCATGAAGACTTACTTCTATCAGTAATATGAAGATGATTGGAAATTAACTTGTGAATAAGCTCCTCTTTGGTGATAACTGATCGTTGTATTGACTGAAACAAGAAATGAATCATGTTGAAGAGCTTAGGCAGGCACGCAATCATCTGTCGCCGCCACTTAGCCTGTGAGATAGCAGGATCTCGTTCGTCCATAGCCTTCCTCTCTTTCTCTCGTATCTGGAAAAAAAAGAAAATTTTGTAAATTTATTGTAATAATAAATTATTGTTATTACAGGAGGTTAAAGACAAACACTTACTATATATCATGTGCAATCAGTATCGTACATACAACACTAAGATGCACAAAAGGTTGACTTTAATGGATATGTCTAAGTAATTGCAGAAATCAAAGTTCAGATAAATAGCTGGCTAAGCAAGTCCTTCATATGATAAATAATTACCCAAGTATAGCAGACAGTCTTAAAGTGAATTTGTGAATGCATCATCAGATAGATTGACTCCATGCCATCTCTGATAGAATTTATTCCTCTCTTTTTTAAAAAATAAGAGATGAGAGAGAAAGACAAAAGGAAAAATCGTGGTTTTATGCTAGTGAACTAAAAAAATTTCAGTACTTTGTTAAGTGTTTTGAATACAACATGCTCTAATAAGACTGAAAGCATTCACAATGAAGCTCACCGACTGAAGAAAATTCTCAGGTAGATTGTCAAGAATATTATCATCAACTGATGTGCCTTCTATCTCACTGACCTCCCGCTCAACCATCTCTTTCTTAACAGGAGTATCAAATTTCAAAGATCTACTACGAGGTGCACGCCTTGTCAACTTGTTTGGTGAGCTGGCAGAAACATTGTCTGGAGTCATATAACATCTCTTTGGCGGATGTAAAGAAGGTGTGGCAGTCATCAGCCTGGACGGAGTAGAGACAAGTTTTGCAGGAGTTGACTGCAAGCTAGCAGGTTTTGTGGAAGAAACATCCTCAATTTCCATAGGTTGAGTATCTTTGACTGGGGTAGCAGGAGGGCAGCTTAGTGGCAAATGAGTTGGAGACATGCAATGAGCCAAACATTTTCCTCTAGTGGTTTTGGATGATAATTTAATTGGAGAGACAGCAGCAGCGGAGCTAGTTTTCTCATTTGATGCAGTTTTGTCAAGGCATGGCTCTAGAACTGAAATGCTAGAAGATTCATTGGAAATGAATAAAGTTGTTTTCTGAGTCTCACTCTTCTCTTCAGCACTGTTGACAAGCTTCTGAGAAAAATGCCTTCGGAAAGAAAAACAAGATGCTGCAAAAGGTTGCTGACTATCAGATGAAGAAGCTGATGTCCCCATGACTGTTGAGATGCCGGGGTTTTTTATTATATTTAGAAGCTTATAACTCTGGCAGGTAACTGAAGATGCCTGTTGCTGCTCCACAGATAAATTAGTTGATGGATCATTGGATGTCAATGAGATGGGGTTTTTAATCATATTTAAAAGGAAATTTGACTTTGAATTATTGAACGGTGCAGGCAATGATTCCTCTGGAATTTCTTCACGCTGTATGCAGAAAAATGATGGTTGAGATCACCGGATACAAGTACACACTATTAAAGCAAGTGCAAACTATACCACAAATGTTAAATTTCAATAACACCAAGCACCAGAGTTTATCCGAGAAAAAGACTGCTCAACTAAATACATGTCAGATTAGAACCACATATTAAATGCACAAGTAACTAACTGCAAGAACCTGAAAATGTGAAAAACTACGTGTGCCTTTTGTTTGTGTTGCTCTATCATCATTGCACATTCCACTCCATGTGTATTTCAAACACAACAAAAATGAATCCCAAAGCTTCAAAACACAAAAGACCTAGACTCCAAATGTAAAAATTCGGGAAAAATATATGGTCTGAAGAACGAATAAAAACTATATAATGATAGAAATCAAACCATTGAATAAAACTCCATAAGAAAAAAGAAATTGAAATTATCATATACCTCGGGATGGTCTTTAAGAAAATTCACAAGCCGAGCACGAAAAACCTTCCGTAGATTCACATTCTTTCTGTCAGATTCCAACTTGCCATCACATTGTACAGCATCAGCATTTATTGTCACGTGAAGATCGGGCATTTCACGACCAGACTTCTCATCCAATGTGAACACTTTCTTAATCTCAATAGCTTCCGGTAGTATAAACTTTAACTGAGCCAAGTGACTATATGAAAACCTCCTACAAATATCAAAAATCATCGACATAACACCATGTATGGACACCATGAAAGTCTAGTGAGTACAAAAAGTAGCAGTTGAATCAAATTTTTTCCCGTCCCAGATTTTTCAACAACCAATTATGAAGAAAAGATATAGAATCACTAAATTAGCATCCATAAATAATGATAAAAAAGAATCACCTGTCAGTCACACGCTCAATTGTGGGGCAAATTTTTGTGAATGTTGGCAATGAACGCTTCAATTTCAACATCCTGATCAGCCAATCCAAGCTATCAAAAAACTCTACCAGCTGTCTATACCTGGACATTTTGGGAAAAAAAAAGAGTTAAAAATTAACTGAATAAGATTAAAAAATTATTAAATTCAACAAGATACAAAATCAAAAAATACTTACTTTTCTGGCAACAAAGTAGACTCATGAGCAGACTTCGCTGGGGATCTATTGCGTGGCGATGCCAAGATCTGCTTTCCGGCAGATTCAATCTGGTCCGTTGGAGGCTCGTGGGGGCGGCTCTGGGCGGCTATTCTGACTTCTTTGAGAGATATCGCGATGCGGCTGTTGCGGGTCCGGCGATGGCGAGGGAGCATTGACGGCGGCTTCTCCGGTGTTTTGGAGGCTAATTTACTCGGGCTTTGACTTGAAATTTCAGGTTTAAGATTTGATTGAAGTGGCTTCTTGCATCTGAAGGGAATTGACGGAGAAAAATCCGAAGAACTCATCGTAGGGAGCGAAAGAGATGGCTGTTCGGCGTTCTGCTCGGCCGAGGAGTGATTCTGGAAAGGAAAATGGCGTAAATATTTAGGGCATTTGGCGCGAATTCTGAGCTGGAGATGACATGGATGGTTGACACGTAGGAATTCCCGCCAAATAGATCCGTTACGTCCCGCGAGTTTCCTAGGGCATTGTTTGGACAGAGGATTGTTTTAATTCTACAACCGGCGACTCGCCCATATTTAACTTGGCCATGATTAACTAAAAATTATGGCGTTAAAAATTTTCAATCATATCAGCTAAAAATTATCCAATTTTTTATAAACTAAAATATAAATTAAAATCTTTAAAAATGTCACATTTAAAAGTTAATTTATCCAAATAATCTTATTCATATTTTATTAATCAAATATAATAATATTTAACCAAAATACCACCGTAACCAAATATAATAACATGCTAAGATATCGTTTTCTGTTGTGAGATCAATTTTATTTTTTAATTTTTTCTAGCACCCATGTACATGATAAAAAGGTTGAATAGTCATCAAATTGATTATTTTTGAAAATTTTTAGTATTTTTGATGGTTTTACCGTTTTCTCCTATTTGAATATACAACATAATATCATTTAAAGGCATCAAACTTTTAAATTATAACAAATAAATACAAAAAAATTATCACAAACAATCACAACATCAACACAAGAATGCTAACAAACTAAAGTGCATAACAAAAACAAATAATTATTTGTTCATTCATAAAATCAACCAAATTAACTCTAAACATTTTAAAATTAACAAAAATTAATCAAAATTATCAAATAATAACAAAATATACTCAAATTAGTATATAAATAAGAAAAACTTGGCCACCATATTGTATGTTGAAAGCACCACCACAATAGACTAAGATGTGAAAAATTTAAAGTTTAAATATTATTTTAAATTAACCCCTTAAATTTTAAGAGATTACCAAATTAGCAAATAGTTTTAAATTTTGACAATTAGGTTCCCTACTTATTTTTATAAATTACAACATAACATTTCTCTCCCTCACCGCACGGGGCATTGAGAATTTCGGGCATGGAGTTTTCGATTTTCGGTCATAAGCCACTCAATTCCGGTCATCACCTTCTCTCTTTTTTAACCAAATTTCCGACCTCCTGCATTTTTTTTGATCTCCCTCCTCATTCCACAAATTTTCTAATCTTCTACCGTTATCAGCACAATATTTTTCAAATAAATTAAAATCAAATAAAAAATTTCACGCCTATAATACTTAATCAAGTACAAAATCATATATAGATTAAGTTATTTAAACACATAATTATAATACAAAATCTCAAATTTTTACCATTATTTCTTCACCCAATATCGTATTTAAACTCAAAAGCACACAAAAATTTAATCAAATAATATATGCAATAACTCAAAGTTAATCTTGCTACCTGAAGTGAGTGAGGGAGCAATGCTAACTTTAAAATTTTAGATCTGTAACTTTTGTTTTGATGAAATTGATTAAAAATTATGTTTGAAAGAAGAATTTGGGAGAGGAGAAAGAAGGAAGAAGGTATGTTTGTTCTCTTCATTGGAGCATTTTTGTCCAATATTATTATATTTGATGGACTTAGTTAATAAAATGTGAATATGGTTATTTTAGTAAATTAACTTTTAAATATAATTATTTTAAAAAAGAGTGGGGGTGCGTGTAGTTTTCTTAATTATAGAAAACCAAACTCTAACAACAATGGTGGGCTCGTATCTACTCTGAATCTTGGGCTCAGCCCCTCAATCTTTTAAAATTAATTGCTGGCTGTCCTTAAGTGGAATTTCACTACCAGTCCGTCTTCTAAAGTGTGATTAAGTTCTTTTTCAGCTGCATAACAAAATTGATTTGAGAATTTAATAGCCGAAAAAGTGAGGTATTACTCGTCGTTACGTCTCCTTCCATAATCTTCCACAAAACTCAAAAATCAGATAAAATTGGCTGAATTAATTAAACAATTGGCAAAAATTCCTTTTGCTTCCACGCAACCGAGTGTTCGACCAAACGCCTACATCTCGGTTCTTACAATTAACCCTTGAATTGCTTAAACTCGTCCTTTTTTTCGGCTTTTCATTTCTTTTGTTTTTTGGGTTCAATCGTCGGTGGTATTTCGTTGCTGAGATATTATTTTCTGGGCATCACTAAATTGTTTCGCACTTTCTTTTTTATTGTTTTGTTGCCTTATCGAAGTTCTTCTTCCGGTGGGGTGCAGGTAATTTCGTTTTTTGTTTGTTTCTGTACCTGAATAATTGGATTTTTTATTTTTTCTTGCGTGACGCTTCGTAATTCGATTTTACTTAGTATTCTTAATTTTTCTCTTTCAATTTAGCGAAATTTCTTTTAGTTTGAAATTTGAATGGCTTCGCTTGTAATTATATTATTTTTCGCATGTTTCACCAAAACTAGCTTCTTTTGTAGCGAATTGTTCTTGTAAGTTTCTAGCAGGTTATTATGGTTGCAATTGTTCTTGTTTTTGGATTGTAATGATTGGGATCAGGGTAAAAGTATTTGTTTATGATACTTTTCCAAATAATTTCAGTTGAACTTGAACTCATTTTTTTGTAACTACTATGTGGATATGAATTCGTACCTGAAAAATTAACTGGGGTCTATTTACTTGGAATATTTTTGATGAATTTCGAGGTAATCGCTCATGTGTGCATACAGATACTTGATTGCATTCCAGAATCTGGAAAGCCAACCACTGAATACAACTGGCATTGCATAGCTTACCCTTGCTTTCTGAGTGAAATGACTTAATTTCTATTTGGTTTTAGTTTACTGTTAAGTAGTCACCAGCTTAAGGATTTGGTAGAAGATTTATAGTGTCCTTGTGGTTTTACCTGATTTCGTTCCATAAATTTCTTCAGTCTCTGGTTGTTTTAATTTTATGCCTAAACTTGACAAGTTATTATTTCCCATTTTGATGCAACTAGAACCTCTAGGGTAAACATGTATGCATCCTGACTAATGCATTAAGCTGTTGAGTAGAACTAGCAAGAATAAAAGATATCAAGGCATCATCTGTGATCAACATCCTAGCTTCAAACATTTTCTCCTGCAAAAGAATTGCTCTGTATCATCTCACAAAATTTTGCAAACTCTTAATCTGAAGAGTTTTGGACTTTTTGTGTTTTGCTTAGGACTCCATAATGGTAGTTGTAGTTGGATGATAGAGCTGTAGTTAATTCTGCTAGATTTTGTGGACTTTCCTTGTATTGTTTCCTCTGATAAGTCAATTTCTTCAAGGGATGATCTTGCACAAATAATCTTAATGTCCAATTTCAGTGGTTTCTGCTACATTGAACAACCTTTTCTATTGTGGCCTTGTCATTTCTTGTCTTATACCCTACCCTATATCATGCTTCTTGTTTTAATGGAAATTCAGTTATCCAGTGGTAGTTCAGCTATCCAACTGCAGCCATGTGTTGTATATACATGGTCATGTGTTTTGTTGATGACATTGATTAAAACCCTTTAGCCAGTATATTTTCAGGACAGTAGAGAATGTCTTTACTTTCAATGCAGCACTGATTTAGTATTGATTGAACTTTACAATTGAGTTTTGGTGAATGGAGAGTTACTTACTCAATTACTGGACTTGTACAATACATGAGAAAAATAATTTTTCATTTTTATCATGCAAAGTAGAAATTAAATAGTATATGACAGGTTTAAGATAGCATTGCAATATCTTATTAATATGAAGCAGCTTTATATATTATATATCTTTAGGACATCGTATTTATCTTTTTTCTTTTTCAATTACACATCATTTTGGTGCATCTGCATTAGTGATAAAACTTGATGTGTGGGGTAATGATTGATTATTGTAAGTTGCAAATTTTGTTTCAATTTTTTACTGTGGAGATGTGACATTGCTTTGTAGTGGAACAACTGGGGCCATTGGACCAATTCTCTTTTGGCTTTTAACAGCTTCTCATTTTAAGTTTTTAAAATTTGTTTGAACTGCTTGTGAATGTATGTCGTGTTGAAGAAATGTGCAAATAGAAGAGAGAGAGAGAGAGAGAGGCATTCAATGGTGCATTTTTTTTGCTAGTTCAACGACTTAGATATGTTGTTATCTTTTTCTCAGGGTTCTGAGTAAGTAGTTGACCCAGTGAATAAGTAGGCTGTGTGAATTTAACATTTTTTTGGGGAAATTTTGTCTGACTATGTTCATGTTATAGTTTTTGTTGTCTTCTGGCTAATGTGCACTTTTGTGTGTGCTGTTCAGTTTGCTTTTTACTGTGTTTTTTTTCCACTTTCTTCTTTGATATATTAAATTCTCCTATGTTCATACATGCTTACAGAAGAGATTGATTTCAATCATTCACTCCATTTGGGGAATGGACTGGTTGCTTTTGCCTACTGTCATTGTTTGTAAATGATGTTCAGTGGGCACAAGGCTACAAATCCGCTGACTGTATTGAAGTGGAAATGGCATCGTGATTCATCATTGACGACAAGCTTGCTCAGAGATGTGCCTCCTGAGATTGAGTTGTCTGACTACGGACATGAAAGGATACCCAGTCCTGGTAGTGAGAGCCCAACAGGGCTACTTAATGGTGAAAGCTTGAATGCTGCACCTATTGCTGATTTGGATCTTTTTTTTGAAAGGGTTTATAGTTATTATTGTGAAAAAGGACTTTGGTGTATTATTATAAAATGGATAGTTGAGCTTCTGAGCCTGGGTTTCACCATAGCTTTTTCAGCATTTTTCTTACTCTATGTTGATTGGAATGGTCTTCGTAACGCAAAATGCGGGATGGATGCAATTGAATCTGGAATTAAGCCTTGTGATTTGGCTGAGGAAGCTCTTCATGAGCACCCGTTAACCCCTCTAACACTTTCCAAAGCTATTATTGTTGGATATTTGGGGTTACTTTCCATATACTGGATCTTCTGTTTTTTAAGATTTTTTGCTCAATTAAAGGATACTCTAGGAATCCGTCACTTCTATTACAACAGGTAAGCCTGAATTTGATCTATGTAATTATTTCTTAAGGTATGACAGAGTAGAAATGTATTAAGGCATATAGTAAAATCTTTCTGTTGCTAGCTCTAAATTTTATACCAATTCAGCGAACCCTTTATTCTCTTTTTGCAGTCTACATGTTACGGACAGTGAAATTCAAACCATGCCCTGGGCAACCATTCTTGAAAAGGTTGTTCAATTACAAAGTTCACAGCAACTCTGTGTGGTTAAGGATCTTTCTGCTCATGATGTGGTGATGAGACTGATGCGGAAGGAGAACTACTTGATTGGAATGCTCAACAAAGGGGTGCTAGCTTTTCCAATCTCTCTATGGGTCCCAGGCGCTGGTCCAACTGTCAGACTGGCCTCAGATGGCATACAACATCGCCTAATGCTTACCAAGACCCTGGAATGGACTTTAAATTGGTGCATACTGCAGAGCATGTTTGATCGGTTAGTTGAATTTAACAAAAAATTTGACTGGTTCGATACTAATATTTTGTTTTCGGCTTTCTTGAATTGGCATTACAATCTTACTAGAAAGTATCATGCCTCCTTTTTTCAGAATAGAATATTCCCTTATTGTAGATATATTCATTGTGTTCACTCTAATGCGTTACACAAGAATGTCTCAGGCACTTTTTTTTGGTGGGGGAGAGTGTTTACGCACCTGTTGCTTTCTTGATAAGTGAATCATCTCTCTTCCTATGCTTCTCACATTAAAGCAATTCAGTAACTTGGACAACTTTAAAACAGCAATGGCAGAAAGCCTGAGGATGCTCTGCACTATGAAGTACTAACTAACAATGCAATATGTTGTATTGTATGATGCAATACACATTGTTAGTAGTTAACTAACAATGCAATACGTTGTCTTGTATGATGCAATACACATTGTTTGTGACACTTTAAAAACTTGACTGCTGTATTGCCTTGTTAGTATTCTAATATCCTGAGGGAGGCACTTATCCAGTGCTAGCCCATCCAAAGTAAGATATTGAGAGGGATGGTTTAAAGCTGGTCAAAACCTTTGTTGTTTTTTCACTTCTAGAGATGCACAAAAGAATATTAGTTATCATATTGCTTTCAAATATATGATCATTTTCTGACCGGAATTGTAATTTGTTTTGCAGAAACTTTTGTGTCAGGACGGACTTTGTTTATAATCCTAGAGCCTTAAGGAAAAGGCTTATGGTTGTTGGGCTTGCAATGCTTATACTCTCTCCATTTCTCGTCATATTTATGCTGGTATATCTCTTCTTAAGGCATGCTGAACAATTTTATAATCATCCAAGCATAGCTTCATCTCGAAGATGGTCAAATTTGTCAAAGTGGATTTTTAGGGAATTCAATGAGGTACTACACTCTCCCTCTCTTAATCTATACTGGATTTTGTTTTTCTAGACAAGGTTATATCAACTTCTCAAGTATTGGGTAAATTTGTTTTTCGTGAAGATCTAGCTAGTGTACACAAGTTTTCAAAATACTGGAAAGAAATGAAAGCTCCCTTAATTGCTAAACTCACCGAGATTAATCTTTTATTAATGCTTTCATATTTCTCCTGCAGGTTGACCATCTGTTCAAGCACCGGATCAATAGCAGTGTATTGCATGCTTCTGATTACCTGAAGCAATTTCCATCACCTATTATTTCTATCGTAGCAAAGTTTATTTCTTTTGTCTCTGGTGGATTTGCTGCAATTCTCATCATCATTGCATTTCTGGAGGAATCTCTGCTTGAGGGCCATGTAAACTATATTTTTACCTTTTCCATCTGAATCAGATCATATCTTTGACAATGGTGATCATTGCTGTTTTGCAAATTTGCAATGTTTTAATGGCATTATGTTCAAACATTGTAGATGTTTGGACGCAACTTGTTCTGGTATGCTGCTGTTTTTGGAACCATAACAGCACTTAGCCGGGCTGCAGTTACGGACGAGCTATTGGTCTTTGATCCAGAAGGAGCAATGTCTATGGTGGTCCAACACACACATTATATGCCAAAGAGATGGCGTGGTAAGGAAAATACTGAGGCAGTCCGGATAGAGTTTGAAGCACTCTTTCAGGTAATCTTTGAGGTTTCATTTTCTTTTCTTTTTAGAGCATGAGTAGTATGCTTGGTTGAACTGAAACATTCTGCCACTTCTCTTATTAATATAGCACTCCTGATAACTGTAAGTGGTCCCAGTTATCCTATACGGAGGTGCTGGATGTATTGGGTTTAATGCTTTGCATCTTTCAATTTCTCCCTTTATTTTATTTATATATTGGTTCTTTCTTATACTTCCTTTGTATTAGATTGTCAAAGATTTTTTTTTATTTTTCTTGTTTTAATAATTTATCACTTGTCAGCCGAAATTAAAAAAAAAGGTTGTTTTTGAAGTAGTCATTTGTGTTTATATATATTTTTTGTACATTCTGTTTTTGGAGATGGCTAGTTTGTATTTGCAGAGGCTTCTTTCCTTTGCACTCCCTTTCTCCTTTTGTTGTTTAGGTTAATTTTAATGATAGGTTGTTGAACGCTTCCTTGGTTTTTGTAAACTGATATTGAAAATTTGCTAATGCTTTTTAGAATACGATCCCAGCTTCAATTAACTTAACAAATTTGAAGTTATTTATTAATTTCATTTCATTTGCAACTTGATATGCGGAGTATAGAATTCTCACATCAAGGAAATATGTTGATGAAAATGATTTCAAATCTCCTTGTCACATACATAGATGTGACCATTAGTTGTGTTAGTTTATTGATATTCTATTTGCTGAGGTACATTAGTCCTGTTATCCCATGCCTTGTATTTCAGCTTACCTGGATCCTCAATGTGCTGGCATACTATTAACAAATGCGTCAAAAATTATAGTCTGCTGTGTGTTCTTTCTCTTGGGGATTGTGGTGCATCTAGGGATTAAAGATGGTCATATGTTTGATGTTCAATCTGACGGCACCAAGACCATAATTATTTGTTGTTTAGAAGTTTAAACCCTTTTGATTTGCAGTATTCTGATTTCTTTTCACTATGTTGCAGTATACTGGGATGATGTTACTCGAGGAGATGGCCTCAATTTTCCTTACTCCATATCTGCTGTTATTTGTCGTTCCAAAGGTCATAATTCATTGTATCTTTAGTATTCTGTTCTAATTTTTATTTTCACACTACAAATGTAAGTTTTCATTGGGACATTCTATTTTACCATGCAGCGGGTGGATGACATTTTACAGTTCATTAGAGATTACACAATGGATGTTGAAGGTGTTGGTCATGTTTGCAGGTTGGTGTTTTCCTTTTTAATTCACAATTTTGGAACAATTTTGTCAAAGCAGTGAATTTCAATAGTAAACAGTTGTAAGCTCTGTTTGTGCTTAATCATCAAAGAGATTTAATTTTTGGTAAATCCATTTTGGCAGTTTTAGCACCTTTGACTTCCAAAACCATGGCAATAGTAATTATGGTTCTCCATGTCACATACCTCATGCCCAGAGGAGCTCTCAAGGGAAAATGGAGAAATCATTCATGAGGTATGAATATACATACAAATTCTGAAAATAGAATGTATAATATTCCATGTTTGCTTACTGTCATGTTTAATTATTCATTCCATTTTGGTTGCAGTTTCCAGAGTAGCTATCCTTCTTGGGAGCCCAATGCTCAGGGAAAGCAGTTCCTTCTAAACCTCAGGACTTTTAGGGAGCAAAATGTACAAGGACAAGGAACTAGAAACACATATTCTCCCCCAAGAATGTGGATGGTGAGCCCCAATTTGAGAGGCTGTGGGGACAGAAACAATATATTATCGAGGGAATTGCCTTACAATGCCCCTGGAACTGGTTATCAGTTGGGGCTGATTGATGCAGAACCAAGGAATCACTCATATCTTCTCGATTGGTATTATACCTCACGACATCAAAAGACAACTGGTGATACTCATAAACTAGACATACCAACTGGACCATTTGAAGGGGCTGAACAACGACATGGTGGTTATTGGATACCATCAAACTTGGCACAAAATGAAGCTAGATATGAAGAAAATTGGGACCATCACTGCAGGGATGGATTGGACTCGCCTTCAACAACTGCTCTGTTCTTCCGGGAGAGTGTGCTTCAGCATCACGATTCCAATAACTTAGCACACCCTACCAGAAGCCATTGGTGGGCTAGAAGTGGTCCGCATGATAATACTCCACAGCCCCACTCAAGTTTTCTTGAGCCTCCTGATTTCAACCGGTACACTGCACACAATAATATTTATGATAATTTGTCAGAGAGGAGCTTAGAGGAACAAGAACAATTCTTAGAGTTGAGGAATTCCCATAAGTTATCAGGTACATCACATATGGATGACCTTGAAGCTGGAGGACATGCAAATCTACATTTTGGTGATATTTATAGCAAACCTCCTGAAACTCCCATTGTAAATGCAGAGCCTCCAAGGTTCTAGTATAGTATCAGTTTGTTCCTTTTGAGATTGATTAAAGTTGTGAATGGGTTTCCTTGGGTGGACTGTGTCATTTTCTCTTTATTATAAGGAAACTCAATTCTTTATTGTATATAGATTCATTATGAGATTAGAAGGTGATCAAGACTGCAATAAGCCTTCTAAACTTTGTGAAAGCAATTACAAACATTTCATTCCAATTTCCCAAACCTATTTGCACGTATTCTGGGCTTGGTTCTCACCGACAATAATAAATGTGATCGGATGGATTGTGGAATGAGGAACTTAGAACCTGTTGTCACCTCTCCATTGGCCTTCAAATTTTCTCTGGGAACCGTAGAACAAGTTTGTGGTTTTCCTCATTGACAGTACAAATGGAACCACAAAGTTAATAAAGGGAAATTCAGTCAATAATATACAGATAAAAAAGAGAAAAATATGATGATTACTTTTATTTACGGGAAATTTGTTTGTATACAAATATGTCTCTAATTCTTATTTTCTACATAAATATCTTGAAAAATATGGGAAAAGTCAAAAATATCCTCATTCATAGAGTTACAATTGGGTGATTGGCAAATCTCTCATTGTTTAGTTTACTGGCTAACGTATTTTTTGTCATTCATAAGGCAGAAGCCCAATTGCATGATCCACTAAACACAACGTTGTGGTCAAAACTCGAACGACGACGTTTTCTGTTTACACGTTCCCCGTCGCTTCCCCCTGGAACAATAACAGAGAAGGGCTGTGGCGAAGGGTTTTATTAGGGTTTAACATACAACAGAAAACACGAAAGAGTTAACTGAATTTCACCATGAGAAAAGCTTCAATTCAACTTCTCTCACATGCTACACGACGCAAACCCCAAAAGTTAACCCCTTTACTTTCTAAAAGTTACATTTCTGGTACACCCTCCTCTTCCTTCCCGCTTAAACCCCGCAAAAAAACCCATGACTCGATCCAACAATACCAAACAAATCCGTATCAGAAAATCAACACCCTTGTCGAAAATCCACCTCAATTTTCCTCTAGACAGAGAAAAATCAAGGAAAAATATGATCTTGAAGAGGCTTTTGAGTCTGCTAAGACCACTGAAGAAATGCTCCAAATTTTTACACAAATGGAGTCTTCTTTTGACGAAACCGACCTTGGGTTGGCTTCTTTGAAAATTGGTCTCAAACTTGACCAACAAGGTGAGGACCCTGAACAGACTTTATTTTTTGCAAATAAAGCTTTGAGAGTACTCGATAAAGATGATAAAAATAATGGACCATCTTTACTTGTTGCTATGTGTTTACAACTAATGGGTTCCGCTAATTATAGCGTGAAAAGGTTCAGTGATAGTTTGGGATATCTTAGTAGGGCTAATAGGATTCTAAGCAGGTTAGAGCAAGAGGGTATCGGTAGTGTGGAAGACATTAGGCCAGTTATGCATGCTGTGCAACTTGAGTTAGCCAACGTGAAAACAGCAATAGGAAGGAGAGAGGAGGCTATAGAGCATCTTAGAAAGTCTTTGGGGATTAAAGAGTTGATGTTGGAAAAAGATAGTAGGGAAATAGGTGTGGCAAATAGGGATTTAGCTGAAGCTTATGCTGCAGTTTTGAATTTTAAGGAGGCATTGCTATTTGGTTTGAAGGCATTGGAGATTCATAAGAATGGACTGGGCCATAATTCTGTAGAGGTTGCATATGACAGGAGACTTCTTGGGGTGATATATAGTGGGTTAGAGGAGCACCAGAAGGCATTGGAGCAGAATGAGTTGTCACAGAAGGTTTTGAAGAATTGGGGTCTTAGTTCAGAGTTGCTTCGTGCAGAGATTGATGCTGCAAATATGCAGATTGCATTGGGAAAATACGAGGAGGCTATTAACATGTTGAAGAGTGCTGTTCAGCAAACAGAGAAAGATAGTGAGACTCGAGCAGTGGTTTTTATTTCGATGGGGAAAGCATTGTGTAATCAGGAAAAATTTGCAGATGCAAAGAGATGTTTGGAGATTGCTTGTGGAATTCTTGATAAGAAAGAGACGGTCTCCCCAGTGCAAGTTGCTGAGGCATATTCTGATATATCTATGCAATATGAGACTATGAATGAATTTGAAACTGCAATTTCATTGTTGAAGAGAACGCTGGCTTTGCTTGAGAAGCTCCCACAAGAGCAGCACTCTGAAGGAAGTGTTTCTGCTAGGATAGGGTGGTTACTTTTGTTGACAGGTAAGGTGCCACAGGCAATTCCATACTTAGAGAGTGCAGCAGAGAGGTTGAAAGAGAGCTTTGGTCCCAAGCATTTTGGGGTAGGTTACATTTACAATAATTTGGGGGCTGCATACTTGGAACTGGATAGACCTCAGTCTGCTGCGCAGATGTTTGCAGTTGCAAAGGACATCATGGATGTCTCACTTGGACCCCACCATGCTGATTCAATTGAAGCATGTCAAAACCTTTCTAAAGCTTACAGTACCGTGGGAAGGTAGTGTTACTTAACCGAGTGTCCACTTTCATTCCCATCTTAATTCTTTTTGTTTTTTTTTCTTTTATTATTGTTTGCTCAAATTGCAGTGGTTATTAGCTAAAAGAAAAAATATATTGCTCAATGGATCTGTTGGACAGATGATATGTAGCTTCCTTGATGCTATCTAATTAATTACTTGCATTTGCCAATGTCATTGTCGAGTTGGAAGCCATATTAATTTGGAACATAAATGCTGTATGTTTTTAAATATTTTCATTTATTTAGATTTCTTGCATCGATATTTGGTTTTCTTTGTGTTAATTGTTTTGATAGCAGATACTTATTATTGTGATTTACCCAAAACCCAGTATCTCTTTAAGTAGTTTGCAAACCAAAAATTTGGGTAGGGGAACAGGATCTTGTGAGTCACAAAATGTTCTCCTGACCCCTTTACTCCCACTTAGTTCACTACACCATCCTGTCTTGTTAAGGTACCCCTGCCATCCTGCCATAGTCTTTTATAAAGTTGTGTAGCCTAGTTTTTGAAGAATGTAATACATTCTATAATCATTAGTGCATAGGTTTTGCATTTTTGGTTTTATAGTGAAGACATATGCATGCTTTGATGTGCAAACACTTGTCATGTCTGCATGTGTACTTTCACCTTGGCAACACTATTGTGAGATGATATGAACTGAGAAATTATAATGGTGTTGTCTTATAGTTTTGGCTGTCAGGGTAATGTATTTATTTGAAAGTTTTTCTTGGGTTTTGCAGCTATTCTCTTGCAATTGAGTTCCAACAACGAGTAATAGACGCCTGGGAAAGTCATGGACCGAGTGCACAAGATGAACTCAGAGAAGCCCGCCGACTTCTTGAACAATTAAAGAATAAAGCCTGTAGTGCATCCACAATCCAGCTTCCCTCGAAGGTGTTGCCCTTGCCCCACTCTAATCTCTCTGGCCAAAGCTCACAACCTGATGTTTCTATCAACAGAAAGTAACAGGTGCAATGTAGTTGACTTGCTTTATGGTCTACTGTATTATAAGATGAGATTACATCATATTGTTTGAAGGAAGTTTTCTCTTCGAAGAAATCTGTTTATTCATGTTCATTTGGTAGTATTGTATTGGATTCTGAATCTGTTCATGATATATTGATATTGTTACTAAGTTCTTTAAGATTTATTTTATTTTATGCAGTGAATGTTTGGTCAGGAGTAAAGGATTTTTAAGGGTCAAAATTAGTTGTTACTATGGTATTTTTTAAAAAAAAAGGAAAAAAATTACAAGTACTGTTTATTGAAACATTATGCATTTCATTCAGAACTTGGGATTCCTCTGAGAAACTTATTATACTTTGATGGCAAATCAAAGTATTTTTGCACTGTCATATTTCCATCTGCTTCACATTCTGCAGAAATATTGTTCATGTTTTATGAGTTTGAATCGTTTTTGTTGTGCATTACTTTTGTATTTCTTGCATTATGTTATGCAAAAATGCTACACATACAAATTTCATTAACGACTCTGACCCCTTTTGTAAAGCATATTGGTGTTATAAGTAAATTGATAGGTTTCATTGTTTTCTGTATCGAAGGAAGCTCATTATTAATATGCTAGTGCAAATAATCACACCTTGATGTGTCATGGTTGAGCATGGCACTTGATCAGGCACTTACAGACATTACTTTGTCACATTTGTGCTGTATTTTTCACTTTATTTCCCACTTCTGTCTAGGAATAATTAGTGCATTGAGTGAGTCATAATGCTCAGAAGGCAGTTATTATCCATATGTAATTGAGAGGAAGGGAATAATGTTTAGCTATAATGATAAAACTCTACATTTTACACGGAATATCTTGATGATGTAAATGTTCAGTGATCATCTTGGCAAGGACTTTGGCCTGCCACATGCATATTGCTTCTTTTCCTTGACAACTTTCTGCTGGTGTTTCCTCATTTATTATATTGAAGTGCTAAACAAGTTTTATATAACTCCACTACCTTGTGTCCACTGAGGTGATATACTAGTCCCCGGATCCCCGGCAGAAGCAGGCAAATTTTTCTCTCCTTTTTTGTTTACCCTGTTTAAAGAATCCACATTGTTTCGTGTGATCATCAAACCGGACTGATTTATTTAGAGAAGGGCTAAAAGCACGTTAAATGCCCAATTTCTTGTTACTCAAATTTTAACAGATGACGCATTTGATAGTGCTTAACACCAAAACACTGCATATTTTTGGTAGATCAAGGGATGGGCAAAATGAATCCCCGCTTTTCTCCTCTGTATTATAGCTTATAAGCAAATAGACAAATGTGGCTCCTGATGACCCAAAAACAATGAAAACATTGCTGCAATAATTAATCTTGGTTAGAATCATGGCTCGTGCTCTTCACCAACATCAAAATAATAAATAAAGACAAAAGAGAATGGTGATCTTTTCTAAAGAAGACTTTTTGTTTTTCTTCGATGACTAATCATTGTACGGTCCCCTGGCTCCCGCTCCCATTATATCAGGCCGGTCTACCGTTTTATCTCCAGCTCTCGTAATCTAGATAAAAGCAGAGCGAAGCAATCATTCTCATTCAATAAAGAGTCTCTTATCCAACATCAGTGGCTTAAGCATTAATTCCATACCCATTACTACATTTCATTAAGGACCCTAATTGTTTTAAATTTTCTGTCTAGGTAAAAATAAATAAATTAAAACAAATCAAAGATCACTCTACGCTCATCAGATTCTTGTTATGTAACTGTTAAGTGGCATCCTACAATCTCTAGTAACTCAAAATCCAAATCAAATACAAAAGAAAATAAACAAGCAGTATTCAAATCTCACACTAAAACTCAAATTCAACAGGAATAACTGCATTGCGTAGTGTCTTGCCTTGTCCAAATGGGAAAAACGATCTTCGAATTCTGGAACTACATTCTTCATTAGTACTAACTTCTCTGTGATGCCCATTTTGTTGAATGATTGCTTGAACGGTTAAGTAAAGCTGTCGATCAGCTGCAGAATCTAGTGAGAATGATCTCCTGATGCGTTGGATAGAGAACTGATCATCTTTCTCTCTTACGTCAATGCATTCATCCCCCATGATTGAAACATGTTGGCGCTTCTTTGGCTTTAAGTTCCCTAGCTTCTGCTCTAACTTTTTTGGTGACTGATTTCTAGGTTGCTCAAAAACTTCACTGGAATTGTCTCTTCTTTCTTGTTGCCTGCGAGAGAACAAACCTTCATCTTCTCCTCCTAATTCAATCACCACGAAATCTTCATCACCACCTATGAGGCTGTCAGCATATTGCTGTGAGCCTTGGGGTGAAGATCTTGGTGCAATAATTTGATCGATTGGATATCGTTTAGTGCCTGAAATGCTTGTGCGGCAAAGAGGACAATTGGCATTGCTCTGTAGCCATATATCAATACAATCTAAGTGGAATGCATGGCTGCAGTTGGGAAGAACTCTTAACAAATCTTGTTCTTGGAACTCATTCAAACAAACAACACAACCGTAAATAGTAGGTTCTTCACCATCTCTTTTGAACTGAAAAGTTGGGATATCGCGAATGACTGAATCATCGAGCCCACGATTCCACATTGTTGGAGAGAAAGCTATAAATGGTTCTTCATTTTGACGAGCTCGCAGGACAGAAAATCGCCTCAGAAGATTAACCCGTCGCCAGTTATTGCAGCATTTGCTCACAAAAAAGTAGTAGCTAACAAGTAAGAAAGCTGTACCCATGATACTCAGAACAGCAATGGCTAGTATAGGAAAAGCAGACTCTGAAGTAGACAATGAAGATTGATTTGTTAAAATTTCCTGGTTTTCGATGGGTGCTAGAGCCTGATCCCCCAGGTAATAGAAGTGTTTGTTGTTTGATGCCATAAGCAAAAGACCCCAGATGAAAAAAAAATCTTCAGAGAGGAGCAAAGACACAAGGATTATAACATAACCCACGGGGAATGAAAGAGGCAGTTGAGAAACTGAAGTCAAAGAATAAATTGCTTCGAAAATGAAGACCCAAATAAAAATAAAATGAAAAGGCTTGAGATTCACATGTACTTGTATAAAAGCTAAATTGGAAATGACCAAACTATGTCAATGACTTTGATGTTAAGCAAGAAATATGAGGGCCCTTTGATTTCCTTTTCTAGGTACTGAATGCAATTTTCCTTCAGTATATTCAACAGGAATGATAATTTGTTCACCCATTGTAGTGGACTGTAGGCCCAAGATTTTCTGTTATAATACAAGCAGGAAGAGCATTCTCTCTCTCTCTCTCTAATTTCTCCTCTTTTTGATCTGTTATAAGATTTTTGTTATTTTTAGCATTATTTTCAAATTTTTTTTTACGTCTAAAGTATCATAAATTTAATAATAAAATAATTTATAACATATTTTTTATATTAAAAATATATAAATTTATATTGTATAAAAAATAAAAATCATTTCGTATTTTCTTTAAAAATAAAGTTAGAGATTATTGATATACTTAGATATCAAATATAAGTATACGATATTAAATCATGTTTTAAAATTAAAGAAATTAAATATAAAAATGATAAATATTTAATCTCTTGCCATTATTTTTATTAATATTTGTGAATATTATTAAAATATTTTAAATCTTTTAAATTTTTTAAAAATAATATTTAATAAAAATTTTAAATCTAAAAATTTTAATAAAATAAAAATACTGTGTATTTATAAAATTTTTTATATAAAAAAATATAATATTTAATAAAAATATTATGACTATTTAATATTACAATTATAAATTTTGAATTTAAATTTTATAGTTATAATTACCGTAACGAAGAATTAAGAATTATAATTTGAAAATTTTAAATTTAAATTTAATAAATTTATAATTTACATAGAATTCAGTAAATTTTGGTATGCAATACGTTCTTGTGTGTTCAATGGAGTTGAGCTGTGACGAGCTGGAGTAACGCCAGAATGAGTGCTGCTTTCTTTATAAATCCTAGCAGTGATAGTATTATAAAGCCAGCAAGAGCTCTTACCAAAGCTGGGAATCCTCCTATCTACAAAGCCTTTCAGTACAAAGAGTTTCTTATGAATTTGAATGGGTATTGGAACTTTACAAGAGGGAAGCTCAAGAGAGTGGTATTGTAAGAGAAAAAAATATGCTAAGAAACCAGGGTTGAGCATTGCCAATCTAAATCAATCTTATAGCATAAGCTAGAATCCAGGAAACGTTTGTATTTGAGTGAAACTTTGCACTCTGTTTCTCTGTATTTAAATGGAACGGTGCCTGTGCACCCATGCATTACGTTAAAAACATGTTTATGTATCCAACTCTAAAACTGTGGGTTGTGCGTTGCCCAAGAAATCTAGAAAAAATTAATCTAATGGTTCCTATGCACACACGCTGTGTTTTCATCCCTTGGATCAAGGACAATGCCGTGTGAGTTTTTATCCTCGGGCTCGCGCATGTCAGATAACGACGACAGCCAAACATGATCAGCAATGGTAATACACCACGTTTTAGTAGAGTAGGTGAAACGTGCCCTTCAGAATACGAGAGATCACCTACTTTGCCCATGACCAGATTCAATATAAAACAGTATGTACCCAGAAGTTTAAAATGACCAAGAAAAGAATCAAAGATCGTAAATCAGTAGAACATCTTCAGGTAACTCTCTCAATTACTCACGACTCCGTCGTTTTAATTTCTTGAAAACTCTACTCCAGTCCTATTGTATCTCAGTAGCATGCTTTCTACTCAAATTGGTTTTGAATATTACCAATCGGAGGGTGTTGTTGGCGTTCGCCTGTGATAATTGTGGTTTTGTCTATGATTGTAGACAAGGAATTAGCGATTGCCTAATAGCAAAGTTAAATCTGTTGTATATTACTACTGTTTCCGGTGCTTGATTAACAGAATGGCCTTTGTAAAGAAATATATAATATATATTTTTTTCTTCTTAATCTGAATTATGTGATTTGGAATTTAATTGCATGTTGATAGTAATTGCCAAATTTACCAGCAATTCTATTCCAATCTTAGTTTCGCTTTGGGCCATATTCTGCTAATTGAAGAAGTACACACTTCTTCGCAATATTAAACCAGGACTTTCCTCTGAAAATTCTCTCATCCTCGTCGCAGGAATGGAAAACCTCGTTTCGGTGTGGTATAAAGATCAATCCTTGCCTGAGAATTACATATTCCCACCGGAAAAAAGACCTGGAAAATTATGTGTTCGTTCATGCAACTCCATTCCTGTGGTTGATCTGAGCAAAGCATTGGATCATAATCGATCAGATCTAATTCAACAATTGTTGAAGGCTGGCAAAGAGTTTGGATTTTTCCAGGTTCACGAGTCTATGTTCCGTGAACTTATCCTTTTTTAAGAAGGATGACTTCATAATGGTGTTTTGTGCCATTTGGCTTTCAAAACTGACACGTATTTTATGGATTGTTAATGCAAATACTGGGCAAACAGGTTGTCAACCATGGAGTTCCAGAGCAACTAATCAATGACAGCAAGAACGTCTTCAAGGAGTTTTTCGAGATGCCTGCAGAGGAAAAGGCAAGTTTATATTCTGAAGATCCAAGTAAAAGTTGCAGGCTCTTCACAAGCAGTGCAAAATATCACACTGAAGAGATTCACTTTTGGCGTGACAACATGAGACATTCTTGTCATCCTTTAGAGGAATGCATTCAACATTGGCCAGAAAAGCCAACTAGATACCGGTAATATATTTGACATGTTATTAACACCAACATTTGATATGATCTTGTTGCTTTGTTGCAATAATATTTGTACAAAATTGACCAGTGAGGTTGTCGGGCCATATACAATTGAAGTAAAGAAGTTGGGTTCAATCATTCTGGAGCTGATTTGCGAAGGGCTGGGTCTTGATTCTGGTTATTTCGGTGGTAAACTAATTGAAGGTTTACTCCTATCTATTAATCACTTCCCACCGTGCCCAGATCCAAGCTTGACCCTAGGGATCGGTAAACACTCTGACCCTAACCTCATAACAATTCTACTTCAAGGGGATGTCAGCGGACTTCAGGTTTTCAAGGATGGAGAATGGATTGACGTTGAGCCTCTTCCTAATGCGTTTGTGATTAACTTAGGATATACATTACAGGTAATTACATGAAGTAATAAATCTAAATTTGTTTCATATTTGAACATTCTTGCTTTCGGGCTCTTTAATGTGTCAAATTGTTTCTGATTTTGGGTTCATATTCTACACAGATAATCAGTAACAACAAGCTGAAAAGTGCAGAACACAGGGTTGTGACCAACTTGAAGAATGCTAGGACAAGTGCTGCTTTCTTCATAAATCCTGCTGGGGATTGTATCATAGAGCCCGCAAAAGCTCTAACTGATGCACAGAATCCTCCAATTTACAAAGCCTTTCAGAGCAAAGATTTTATTGCTAGTTACTTCTCCATTCTTGACAACAGAGAATTGGTGCTCGAACTTTTTAAGAAGGAAGCTTAATATAGTTATTGTTGTATTCGAAAATTGCCAAGAGTTTGAAAGCAAGCATTGAATATTTAATAAGTTGTATAATACGAGATGAAGTTTCTGATCAAATGAATTTGCTTTTAGGCATGTAGTTTTGCCGCTTTAGTATGCAAAAGATTTCTCTATGTGAACCAAAACCTCGTCATCCATTCTCTTAAATGTTCAGATATTTTCCGAAGGAGAATTTGCGTGCAACGTTCTACTCAATTCTTATGAGATTGTTAACAGCTGGGATAGTTCAAGTGAAATATTGTTTCAAGTGAAGACCCATAACAGTACTGTTTCAGTAATCAGACACGTTTTAGTGAGCCGATGAAAACTTTGCGTTTAGTTTGATAAAGTTTCTGCTGGTATAAGTGTGGAGATGCCCCACTATCTGTACTGTATCCGCTCAGCACAAGCTCGTTCGTTTCCCCTCTATATGAAACCCGACTCAGATTTCTTTTAGCTCTACCATCTATTTCATCAATGGCATTGAGCATTTTATGCTTTCGACTGCACAAGGAATTCAATTCACTGCTTCGCCGAGAATACACGCCGATGACGGCCGAATGACTAGATTCAATACCAAACAGCTTGTACGCAGAAACTTGTGCTCATCACTGAGAAGCAAACTTAAATCGATCGAACGTCTCTAGGTAATTCTTTTACATTCGCCATTTGATTTCTGACGGAACAAAAGAAATATAGAAGAACGATTTGAAATCCATTGGCTTTATGTTCTTTTTTTCATTTCTTCAAGTCAGCAACGAAACTTTCCAAATTCAAGATTGATTTCTTCTCCTATCTTGGGAATCAATCCGATCATTGATTTTATCGTAGATTATGTGATGTAAAATTGGCTTTTAGACGCAATGTGATTATTAGCTTAATCTGCAGAATTTGACGTTTGTCATTCATTATTTTGTGCCATGTCCTTTTTATGTAGTAGTTCATTAATGTTTTTGATTGTTATAAGTTCTAATTCTGAATTTGAGTGGAGACAGAAGAAATTAACTTCCTTCGTGTAGGACGCAATAAAAATCAGTTGGTTTTGTAGCAAACAAAAGCTTTTCTTTAAGACATCCTACAGGCTTCTCTTTTCTTTGGTTATGAGATTATCTGTTCTTGTTTTGGAATTGTAATTAATACACTAATTAGAACAAGTATAGTTCTCGGGGTACTGCATAGCCATAGTTAACGAACCGGTCTATCAAGCTTCAATATTGTTGGCGGCAAAAATTCTTGGTATTTGCTTACCCTCCATTCTTGTTCTTCTCAGTAGCAATTGTCCTCCTTTTATAGTTTCTTCCTATGCCTTCAGTTCATAGGGTTGACAACTCTCTTCCTGGCCACAACTTTTTTGTTTCTACTTTCTTTTCTCTGTGTCTTCTCTCTTTGTTTGGCTTGGCTTCCTTGACTTCAAATGACAAGAGAGATGGGAATCTTTGTTTTGGGCCAACGATAGAGATTCCTAAGATTACTTAGGTTATGTTTGGGAATGTGTTTCTACTTAAATCTAAAGGCATAATAACTATAGCTTTTGGTACCAAACCATTTTTAGTTGGCAGCTAATGTGTAGAACTCCCCCTCCCACTTATACTTGACATCTAGTGATACTATCTTGCAATAGATATGGATTAAAAACCACAATACATCAATCACAAACATATCCTTTATTATTTTTCATGTTTTACGTTCTTTTCTTTTCCTTCGAAGTCTTCCGAAGTCCATAGTTTTTCTAGTTTTATGGTTTTACTCCCTGTAATATGTCTTCTATTGGTGAGACCAAAAAGTTTATCCATCCTCACAAATGAAAATTTCTTTGATTTGTTCTTCATTGCTTTTGAGGACAGCATTTTTTGTCTTCTTGGTTTGCTGTTTGTGGCTTTCCATCACTTTGTTCTTTTTGGTTTATCTTCTGTTGTCTTTCCTTTTTTGGGCTTGATTTTCAAAATTGTAGTGATAAAAAGGAATAGATACTTGGTACATAGGACAATAAATTTTTCTTCCCACATCTTAATTCTTAACCCCCTTTTTATTCTTTGAATTTTTTTCAAAGGTCATATTCATCCTTTCATAGACTTAATATTCCTAAGTTTGCTTCTCATTGTTTATCCAAACTATAGATACCTATACTAATCCCATGCATATGATTAAAAGCTAAAAGTCCCAACAAAATCCTAAAACCACCAGGACTGAGTTGTACTAGAGTTACCTATAGTAGTTGGGAAAATCTTCGGATAAAAGGATGTAGGGGATATTTCAATCTTGTGGCTACACGTGCTGGGTGTAATTAATGTTCTTAGGATCAAACTGTAGAAACCGATTTCTTTAGTCTTACCTTTGTAATTAATATAGATCTCTTGGAAAAGCAGCCATAAATTTCTCCGTTTGTGAATTCTTAGCTTCAGAATTTGGTGCATGTAAATGACTATCCATCAATACTTCAAAGATAACATGGGAGGAGAAACAAAAAAAAGAGCAAGAAAAGACTTTCTTGCTTTAATAACGCTGCTGAAAACTAAAGAACCCAGACAAAACACCTTCTTTTGTTCATTTATTGCAGGTTTTCTTTATAACTACCAAGCATAAACTTCAGGAAATAACAGAAAAGAAAACTGAATAGTTTGAAGTATTCAAAAGGATGGTTCTGTCCTTCGGAAACTTCAAAGAACAAAGAGAGGGTTGAATTTGAGAAGACAATTTTATCGGCCCAAAGTACCTAGGACTGATTCCTTTACGATCGAGCAAGTACACAGCAACTGAATTTATATTTTGATTGACGGTCTTCTTGAACTTCTGAAGGCTGTTGGTCATACAGCAACCCAGATCTTTGACAACTTGGTTGGTTTCTTGTGGAAATTCATTTTTCGTATTCTTTCTGTTGCCACCCTATCTAATCACATTGCTTTGATAATGGATGGAAATCGGAGATGCACCAACAAGTGTAATTTGATAAAAGTTGATGGCCATAAAGTTGGATTCTTGGCTCTCATGTCCATGCTTAAGTTTTGCTGTGAGTTGGGTGTGAGATATGTAACAGTTTATGCCTTCAGCATTGATAACTTCAAACGCCGTCCTGAAGATGTTCAATCCTTGATGGAGCTGAAGCAAGAAAAGATAGAACTGTTGATTAAGGAAGAAACTATTGTCAATCATTATGGAGTTAGGGTTTACTTTACAGGGAATTTAAAACTCATGAGTGAACCTGTTAGGTTGGCAGCTGAGAAGGTTATGCTGGCCACAGCCAAAAATTCCAATGCTGTGTTGCATGCACCCCCACCAATGAGATTGTGAATGCTATTGAAGAATCAGTTGAAGAAAAATGGGATGAAACCCGTGTGCTGAATGCAAGTGGAGCAGGATATGGTTTAATTAAACTTGGAGGGAGTGAACATGATGAAGGGGATCAACTCTTAGAACTTCTAGATATAGAAAAGCATATGTACATGGCAGTTGCACCTGTAACTGATATCATAATTTGTACTTCTGGTGAGACCCACTTGATCAATTTTCTTCTATGACAAAGTGCATTTTGTTTTTTGAATTCGCCTTCCGTTCTCTGGCCAGAGATTGGTTTCCGCCATTGGCTTTGGGCAATTTTGAACTTTCAACAAAATCATTCCAGCCTCTTTCATGTTGAAAAAATCCTTTTTGATGACCTGGTCCATTGGAATTGCTCATGAACAACATTGGAATTAGCACCAATACCTGTTTAGTATCCAGAATGTGTTTTGTCCTTTGCCTCTGGTTCTCTCTACTTTTCCTTTCCATCAAACCTATTGCATGAAATATTCCGCGCATGATTCATGCTATAGCATAATCTACTTAGTATGTACAAATATTAGTTAAAGATTCGTTATCTGCCATAATTTGATCGTGATGGGTTTCAGTGTTTCTTGCTAGACACGCTTTTAGCGATGGAATTAGACTTGAACATATGTAACAGAACAAGTTGGTTAACTTTAGTAGTTCTTGAGAAAACTAGCTCAAGATTCTTGCCTCTTGAGTTAAACTTTGCTAGACGATATGATCACATGATGTGCGCCACAAAGAGAAAGACTGAAAAAAAATGAATAAATAATATACACCATGGCTAGATCTGAATAGCTTGCTTGGCAGGATCACAAGTGTGATCTGTGACCACAATCGTAAAATATATAGTGCTTGGATTTTTACCTTGCGCAAACCTAAAGAAATGCACAGATGCCGCCTAAGCTATTTGGGACTGACCAAGTTGGCATAGGAGTAGGACCAACATGATTTTTTTCTATCCATTCAAACAGAGCATAAAACTGACAAAACGTACGCGCTGGATTGCACAAACAATCTACCTTCTGCCGCCAGCCTCTGTTCCATTATTTACATATTTTGCATTGTTGCAAGCAACTATGTATCATCAACTCCTTCAGTTCTTTGTACTAAGGATTTGCAATAGTGCACTATGCTTGATTTGACACTATCAACGAACTGAGCAAGTAATCCAAATTACCACCCTTTTGATTAGATCTCCTGCTATATTTAATCCTTCCTTAGTCTGGATTCAACCTCGTGGATTCACAGTTTTTTATTCCATTGATTATCCCGTTTGATTAACAAACAATACTTTATTAGTAAAGAACGTAAACACGATAAGTAATTGCAAACGCAGTCACATGATCTCATCACTACCAACCTCAGTTAGGCTTGGAAATACGCAAAACATGATTTGTCTTCTTCAAATTATCTACAAAGTTTGTATTAAACATCGAAGCCATCTCGTTAACATGATGATGAGCAACTAACAAATCTATCGTCACCCACATGACATAACCTTCAACCAATTGGATTCCCACCCAAGTAATTTACTTAATTGAAAAGGCATAACAGAAACACCATCACAGATGACCCAAAAACTGGTCCCCTAGTACAATCATTCATTAATATATATATATATATATCTTCAGGATTACTTTTGTAGTAGGAATGCCCCAAAATCTCTGTAGGACTTCTGTAGCTTGTTGAAAATTTCCCAATTCATTTAATTGGATGTTAATGTCCAACTCCATTTTTGACAATCAAAGCACAATATTCTACTCTGTGTAAGTGTGCCTAAGAGTGAAGTTTCAAGCATTTCGCATACGCTCCTTATGGAAGAAGACGGAAGAAGGAAGGTCAAAGAAGAGGAAGAAACAACTGGTGTTCGTTATAGAGGAGTAAGAAGGCGACCATGGGGGAAATTTGCAGCAGAAATTCGTGACTCGACGAGGCATGGTGCTCCTCGACTGTGGCTGGGAACTTTCATTACTGCTGAAGAAGCTGCGCGAGCTTATGATCGAGCTGCCTTTGCAATGAGAGGTCCCTTAGCAATTCTTAACTTCCCTAACGAACATATTTCATCTAGGGTCGGTTCTTCTTCTTCTTCTTCATCATCTTCTTCTTGTTCTTCTCCATCTTCGTCTTCTTTCTCTGTGTTTCCGAATGAGCAAAGTGGTAGTAACGAAGCAGCAGCCAAAGAAGTTTTTGAAATTGAGTACTTGGATGACCAGTTGTTGGAGAATCTTCTTAGTTTTGAAGATAACAAGAACAAGAATGACTGAAAATTGCATCCATATGCAATGTTTAATGTTTAAAAACAACGAGTTTAATCAAATGGTTCTTCATCTTGTAACATAGTATGATTCTGGTAAAACACCGAAACTATTTTGCTGTTCTGTGGGTCGAGGGAAAGGTTTGCTCAGTCAAGAATTAGAGCCTTTTGTACTTCGTCAATTATGGTTTCTATATTTCTTTCCTTTTATCAAATTCGTTGGCGGACATTATAAATTATAATAGACACATAGCCATGAAAGGAAAATGTTATCTTGCTGGTACATATGCAGATGAGTTTGAATAAATTGGAAAAGAATAACCATAAGCCAGTCAAGTTGAAAAGAAAGTTTTCTTATTCAACAAGAATATTCTATTTTGCCTAATCCAATTACTGAACATCAATTTTGGCTGGCGGAAAATTCAATTGAATTCCAATTCTGTCACAAATTATTCATTGTGAACTTAAGAGTTAAACAAATAAAGTCAAGCTTGATCCATTTTTGATGAAGTGTCAGTTGTACTGCTACAATCAGAATGACTCAAGAAGAAGCAGGGATTTGCAAAGAACAAGAATATTCAGTCACCAACAAATTAAGCAAAAACAAATCCATAATTTCCCATACAAATCCTGAATCTTTGATCACTTGTTTTTACCTTGCTAATCTTGATCCTTCGAATCAAGAAGCTCCTCCAACAGCTTATTGTCAAAATATTCTAACTCTATAACACCACCTTCTTGTCCTCTGGAAGAAGCTCCTCCTCTGCCAGCAGAACCATTGCCACCAGACGAAGAGGCCAGAGATGGCAAAGAGCTGCTGATGCCAACTTGGGTGTGATATTGATATTCATTTGGGAAATTAAGAATGGCTAAATGTCCCCGGAAAGCAAATGCAGCTCTGTCATAGGCCCTCGCCGCTTCTTCAGCAGTGTTAAAAGTCCCCAGCCACACTCGTGTACCATTCCTTGTTGGATCACGTATTTCTGCTGCAAATTTACCCCAAGGCCTCCGGCGAATGCCCCGATATCTTCCCTTGTTGTTCTCCATGTTCTTCTTTCCTCCACGATTTCCGTCCTCGTTGTGTTTTTGCTTGGATGATCGCGTCAGTCAATTTATAAACGACTACTAATTTGATTTCAACTTCGGTTGCCAAAAGCACGTGGCTGCCCAGAGAGGATGACATTGATGTGTAGGTTCACGTAAAGGTAAAAGACAAAAATAAGATAAACGAATAAAATCGCATAAACAGGTCATAACTGACGACAGTTGATTAGAATTTTGCTGTACATAGGAAACTTCTTCGAGACCAAACAAAGATTTGAGTCTACCATAGTTATTATTATAACATGATTTGAACACGATTGGACGAAATATAATATAATTTTAATCCCAATTCAACGTGTTCATGGGACTTCGGTCAGAAAAATTAAACCATACAGGTGCAGGCATGACGAGGGAATGCTGACCATGCTGTTGAATATTAATCCGATATCCGTCTAAATCTCTTGTTGAGAGAGAGAGAGGGTCCAAGTAAAGTCTTTTAACCTCATTTTCCTTATAGTTTGTAAATACCCACTTGATCCAGAAGTATTTGAAACTTCTTCTAGCTTTTATTCCAGTCAATACTTGTTGGCTATTCTTGTGGCATGTGCATATATTATTTGATTTGGGTAAAACTCCCCAAGAAAGTCAGGTTGTCCAAAAACACAAAGTCTTGAGTTTATTTAGATTGGATTAGGTTAATTTTGTTAAATGCATTTCTATAATCCTCTCATAATTGAGTGGCATCTCTTTTCTAGTGGGCATTATTTAAAACTTAATTTAGCATTAATGTATGATGGCTTTTAAGATGTTAATTATTAAAATAAAATGAATAAATTTTACCAAATATTAGTATAATCAAAATTAATAAATCCAACTTTTTTTTAACCTTTACTTTAAAAGTACAGTTGTTGCAAGTACCATAAATTGATGATTCCCAAAACCATAATTTAGATCAATTTGGCCACTCACCATATAAATAAATGATTAAAAAATTAATTAATTTTACATTAATTTTAAATGACAATAATAATAATAATAATAATAAGATGTGTTTTTGCAAAAGTGTTACTATTAAGACTCATCTAATATTTTTTTAAAACTCTTTTTTATTTATCCCATTAATATATATATATATATATATATATATAAATTTTAAAAATAACTCATACTTTTCGTCCTTTTACATAGATTTCATTATTATTATTATTATTGTAATTATTTTTGTTATTGCTGGAACTTATATGTTAATAGTTTTTTTTTAACATAAGTCCTATGATTATTGTTATTATTTACACTCTATAATTAATTCAAACTCTGTGTCAACTACCTTTTTATTTTTATTTTTATTTTTTTGTTATTCTTAAAAAAACTACTATTAAGTAGAAATTAAAATCTCATAGAATAGTTTTGAATTTATTAAAGAATAAGGCAAATGTTTAATTATTTTGTTGTTTATAAAAGAAAAAAGTTAAAAAGTCAAAAAGTTAAATCAAAGTAATAACCTATAGATATGATACATGAGCAGTAAATAATATTTAACAAAAAAGAAACTACATATCATATTTATTATCTTTTTAATTAATTCTATATAAAGTTAAAATTATAAATAGAGGAATGAAGTTTTTAAAAGAATTTTAGAGATATTCCAATAGCTTTACTCTCATGTATGAGGTGGGGTGGGAGGTGGAGAGTGTAGTTATAGTGTATGAAAATCTAAAAAATTACAATTAAAACAAAAGAAGATAGAGAATTAAAATTGATAAATATTTTTCTAATTTTAAAATCAAACTTTAACTCTCATTTGTTTCTAAAAAAAAATTAATACTTATCCTTCTAAAGCAAGTAACCTATTGCATGTTAAAATTAAAACTTTAGAATCCGAACATTTTAGTTCCTTCAACATTTCTAATAAATCACTATTTTATTTGGAACAAGTAAACTATTGTGCTTAATTCAAGTCTTTTTTTTTGTTTTATTAAAAGGTTTGTGAGCATTGTCATTGAAAAAAATAATTACATGACATAACATATAACAATCACAAAATTTCATAATATAAACTCTTCAGTGTTTAAAAACTAACATATATCATATATATATGTACGAAAAACATTAATGGGATGATTTTCTTACCTTAATTATTTGATAGATTGATGAAAAAAACTTCAGAATTAATGACATCTCTACAATCTACATGACCAAAATAAGAGAAGATGTCTTAATTAAATTTTGGGAGAGAAACTTAGATTTTTTTTATCAAATAAATAATTGATAAAGTTACCCTTTTATACTTAAGCTTTTATCCAAAATTATAATATTAACTCCTAAGTCTATTAATAGATAATTATCTAATAATTATCATATATTACTTTTTGATCTTTGTACTTTTACATATTATATTTACTTAAATATAACTTTGAGAGCTTAATTGTAATTATTTAATAATTGATAATTTGTATTTAGGTTCTTTGATAATCTATATTATTAAAAATGACATGTAATTTATATTAAAATTATATAAAATTATAAAAATTCTTTAAATACTTTAAAGAATTGTAAAAATATATAACGCTTATGTGTATTTATTTTAATCAATATATTATTTCAAAAGTGCTAAACTTACTAAAAATATTTTTTTTTCTCTCTAAAATATTGCTCACCATTTTGGTTATTAGTGTGATTATGTAAGTTTATTGAAAAATAACCATAAACTTGCTCTGAGTCTTTTGAATATTGAACACTTCGAAAACTCAAAGACTATAATTAATATTTAGTAATGTATCATGTCCCTTAAACTATAATCAAGTAATATTTCATTAAATCTCATCTTAATTGTATGTACCATGTATCAATTAATATATTATGAATTCATCGTCATGAACTCCTTCATATGATATTTAATTTACTCTAACTAAATATTTACTATTTCAGTCATTTATCGATGTTCATTTAAAAATTCGAATTTAAATCAAGTCAGTAAAAATTTTGATCTTATATATATCGAGCCTACGGATCCTGTTTTGACCATCATTCATTTTCATATATAAATAACACATGACTAAACTAGTTTTAACATAAAAAATGTGGTTAGTCTCGTACTTATATATCATATAAACCATATGCATTTATAACAGATTTAACCATCATGTCTCAAGTCAAAGAATTATATTACATATTGTACAATGATACAATGAATCATTGAATATCTATGTTACCATATAATTTATCGTTAATTAGTCATATTCAAAAAATATTTTTCTAACTATTAATCTATACTAATGCTTTTATAACATTATTATTATTATTATTATTATTACTCGCACCAATATCAACTCATAATATTTATTGAACATATTCAGTAAGCTTATTATACGATATTATTGTCCATTCAATATCACCTTTGTGGAAAATAATTTGTGTGGAGTCTATTTATATTTATATTTTATTTACTATTTTATTTTTTAATTGAAATTTTGAATTAAAACTTGGAATTTTGGTTTGAAACTTTTGTATTTATACTTTTTTTAAACATTTTATGTTATACTAAAATAAGCATTGATGCTAAAATTTCGATAATGCATGGAAAAATATTAAGTTTAGTCAACAAACACAATTTATAAACTTCTATGTAAGAAACTTAATCATCCCAAGCACTTAAAAACAAGAGGTTTAAATTAACAAATAAAATGCCAAAAATTTATGATCAAAAACTCAAAAAAATAAAAATAATACTAGGTTGACCCAAAATATGTCAAGAACAAAAAATAAATGATAGAGAAAAATCATATAAAATTTTATGATAACATACTTTTACTTCATTAAAACATTCACTTTTATTATCGCCAATGATTATTAGATATAGAAATCGAGTTCATAACTTGAAAGTATTTTAGTTATTGAAGAAGAAACATCCTTTAACATGTAATCACCCCAACAATTAAAATGCCGTAAAATTTATTCCAATTTTCTTTTTATCTGTCACCAATTAATGTTTCTTTTTAATAGCATTCAATGGATATGTTATTTTACCAACAAAATTATTTTAATTCATTTGCTGGAATAAATTAGCTACCGACGAAAACTTAAGGGGTTTTAATAGAAAATTATTTTTGGCACAATGGTACTTACCTTTAGTCTTGACAAAACTTTAATCATTAGTATCGTTAATTGAAAATTGAAATTTAGCAATTTCTCTTTTTAATTTGAACCAGATTGTAATTGAATTGATTAAAATTAAACAAGTCTTGACAAAAATTAAGTTACCACCATCAACGATAATAAAATATAAATAAGTAAAAAATATAATTTTTTTTCTTTTTCAAAAAATCTTTTAGAGAGAATATCACATACTAAAAAGACATGTTTTGAATTAGCTCTTCCTTAATATGTTATATTAGCATAAATTACAGTTATAAATAAAGATTATTTGTATCATTCTACCCTTAATTTTAAAATATAAATCTTTTTATGAGAACTTTAGTTTTTATTTTTTAAATAATGATTTGTGATTGTTTTTAAAAACAAAAAATTATATTTATGTTTCAATTTCAAAACTCATATATATTTTAGAACATCCGAAAAGAAGAAAATGGAATAGAAATATAAGGGGTGGATAGGTGTGAAATTTCTAAATAATAAATATCCAACCGCTCCCAAATTATTTCAATACGAAGCAAACCCTAAATTTTCATTGACCAACTAGTTTATTCTGGGAACAACTTGTTTCAAAGTTGAGAGAAACCATTAACCGATTTTAAGCACTTCTGGCTTGAAATGCTTCGTGTTGATCAGAAAATGTTTTCATTAGAGCAATGGCATGTAGCATCGATGAGTTAATGTTGAGTTTTATTTAATTTGGGAATTGGGTTCGACTGTCAATGTGACAGAAATTAGAGTCCTCTTTCGACTTGGGCCGAGTCTATTTTGTGGAAAGGTACGAACTTACATCGATGTAAAACATCCCCAAACAATTTGAAGGTTGAAAACGAAAAGCCATTCAACACATGTAAATGTATATGAAACTGATTAATATTTCATGTTTTGCCATTTAAAAAATCAAATAAAGAAATACTAGGCCAAAACTAGCTACAAATGTTCCAATGTCATTGTTGAATAACGTTAATGTTCAAAGTAGACAAATTAAAGGTCATACTTTCATGCTTCCGTGGTCTTTTTTGGTTGCTCAATGCACTTTTTTTATAATTTTTTTTTCAAATACAACCTTGGTTTCTCAGCCTATAAAATAAAATAACACTAACCCACCCCGCTCTGGAAGCTTCAAAGAAAGTGGGAATTTCACATTTCCTTAATATTAATCAGCCCCAATTAGCTAATTAATTAAGATTATGACTTAGGATCTAGAATACTACAAAAACAATTTTTTTTTAAAAAAAGGGAAGGTATTTGTATAACAATAGAAGAGATTTCTTGGCAACTTCTTTCATGCATAATAATGAGATGCATAAAATTGAAAGCTCGTAATAAAGGTCATTTTCAATCGTAAAAGTGTGAGAGAATGCATGCATTTGGGTCTAGTAATGACATTGCTAATGACCAAAAATGATTTTGTAGTCCCCACTAACAAATTATATATATATATATATATTATTCCTCTTTCATGGTTTAATAAATGTTATCATAGTTAAACTTATAATTATTTAAGGTAATAATATAATTTGTTGGTGTTAATTTTTTCTTACATAATCTTGACTTTTGAATATATATCGAATTTTATTAGAATTTTTTACTTTGATAAAGAATTATTATATAATTAAAAATTAAAAAAAAAGAAAAGAATATTGTTGTAACATTCGATTGACCTACATTATTTTAAAATAATTTACAATTTATAATTGTACACAATGTTTTTAATTTTTAGCATGACGTAATCTAACACGTCATAATATATCCCTTTTCAGACACTTGACTTATTTACTTAGCTTTTGAAAATAATAACAATGATAATAATTAAAAATATTTTATCTTAATTATTTGTGATCAATTTTATTTTTTTATTAATCATCAACTTATTTCTCAATTATTATATTTTATTATTAAATTAAATTTAATAATAAAATAATGTGAAATGATCATTTAATGTAATAAATAATTATTTTATCGCAAAAAATACAGTTGAAAAAATTAAAAAATATATATATATATTAAAATTAATTAAAAATTATTAAAAATGGAATAAAAAGAACCGTTCTAATTACAGGGTGTAAACTGACCATTTCAAAGAAGATATGGTTGTTGTGCGCAAGACAACATACCAGTTTCCAAATAATTTCGTAGCAGTTAGATATTAAAAATGCAAGAGGCAAAATAATTTTTTTTTCAGAAAATAAAATAAATTAAGCAACAACATGCATATAATTTAATGCATTATGGGCTGTGCATGCCACGACTTGTTGAAACTGAAGGCATGCATTTACTACATCCTTTTGGCTAAATCATTAAAATTTAACACAACTATTGACAAGCTACAAAATTTCCAAGAGCTTAACATATAGATTGTGCCTAACTCTCTTTCCCTCCCTGTTTCTAGAAGTTGCCCGTCGAGGAGATTAACGCTGAAAAAGAAAACTCCATTAATTACTTATAGGACTCAACTTCTTCAATATTGACTACCAATTTGAAAAGATTTTAAGCACGTTGTTTTTCTGCAACATTTTTTTATTTTTTAATTTGGGTTTCGGTGGGCGTGGGAGGTGGGGGGACTATGAATTAGAATGGTCATGATATTGAAAGGTAATGTTCAATTAAGTTATACGGGGTTCATGCACCATGTCCAAAATGGCTGACATTCCATGGCCCCATTCTGTCCATTATCCTGTTACCAATAACATCACCAGTCTGCAAGTTGGCCATCCACTCAATTTCCATTGGTTCTATCGAATTATCCACCACTTTTCTGACTTACTTTTCTCTTTGTTTTTTTTTCCCTTTTTGAAAAATTATACAAAAATAAATCTTACCCCACCTTTAACGTAGACACGTATGAAAATAATAATAACATCATTAATTTATTCAATTATATATATAGTAGCGATTCAATCCAATCATAAATAGTAAGTATCATAAAATAACTCTCAAATTTAATACATAAAATTATTAATTATATTCTACTTGCACGTATAAATATCTATGATTTTTCTTAATCTTACTTAAATAAAAATTATTTATTAAAAAAATATAAATATATTTTTTAAAAAAATAATAACTAATTAATATCATCACATTTTTTAAATTAAAAAATATATATAATAATATAGTATAAATTTTTAGAATTAGAAAGACCATCATATAAGAAAAAATCAAATTATAATGATTCAATACAAGATTAAAATTTTGATTAATGACATAACAAAAGATTAGAAATATAATTAGGGGATGAGTATTTTATTGGGAAATCCATCGGATATTTGTTAACAATATTTGGTGAGCAAGTGGTGCATTATTTTAGTTTTACAAGTTGATGATATTAAGATAATGAACGGAGTAAATGTCGTTCAGCTTTTTGACATAGAAGCCAAGCCCACGATACCAATTAACCATAATATTCTGACAACTTTATCTTGTTTACTATAATTAATCAGGTAATTAAAGAATGAAAATATAGGAAGAAGGGTTGGCTGAGGGTGGCGAGTGCTGATTCAAGTGACGGCGCCCGGACGGGAATTTAGATTGTGGATATCGTTGAGTCTTGGACTAGTCATTTGTGGAGGCTAATTACAATAGTAAGGAAGAAGGGACCAAGTACCATGAATCTTTCCAATATTATGTAAGCGTGGGAAAGGGAAACAAAAGCATAAACTAGTTTGAGAAAGATGTCAAAATTGCAATGACTCCAGTTTATTCGGATATTCTGTGTGGGTCCGCGGTAATTACCTCCATCTAATCCAACACTGTTGTCACGTGACAATGATATTAAAAGATCATTCGTTTAACCATAATAATATAAATATATATATATATAATTTTATACAAATTAACTCGACAAAATTATATAATTATTATATATTTTATGTAAATTTTTTTAAAATATCAAATTAATTTTTTTATAAAAAATAAATATATTCAATATTGAAGAGTCTCAATAAAATTTATAATTTATCCCTAAAAAATATATATTTTTTATTTTATTATAATTTTTTGTATTAACAATTTTATTAAAAAATACACTAATAAATAATATAATATCGATTAAAATATTGCACTGTGTGCTCACTTAAAAGTAATCTTAAAAACAACTGAGTTAATTGATGGATTTTTAAAGTCCGACGGCGGTGATCAATGAAGACTTTGAACTTCCATTTGAGGAAAGTTGGAAGAACGAGGCTACACTTTTCTCTTATCTTTTACCTTCGTCTCTCATTTCAACTTCAGAAGTTAAACCCAAGTTTCCTCGCTCTTCAGGGCGCGGTTTCATAACCAGCAAAACTAAAAACTTTGGTGCATGCATCTGAACCTTTCTTTTCACCGTCAATCACTGCCACAACGACAGCCAACCTTGTCTGCTTGCTCGTTCAATGACACGAGCAGTGTCACATCCCTTCAAACTCTCGTTCATTGGTATATACTTCAAAAATTTAATATTAAATAGATTTATAATAATTTTAATATTTAATATTTATTAAATTCATATATATATATATATATTATAAATTTTTAAAAAATTTATCTATTTGACTGTACTGATATTTTTATAAAATATAAATTTTAAATTTATAATTTATCTAATAAAATTATTTTTATTAATAAATTGATTAGAAGAATAATAGTTTTGTTAAAAATATTAATAAAAATAAATATTAATTATTATATTTTTATAAATTTAAACAATTTTATGAAAAATAAAGAAATTATGGATGATATAAATAATTTATCATTTTTACTTTTTTAAAAATATAAAATTAAAATAAATAATTTATCAAGAGTAAAATGAACAATTCTAAAAACAAGAATTTCATTCTTAACTCTCTCTTAAAAATTAAAATTTTTATTTTTATTACTATTTTAACAAATAAATATTAAAATTTCAATTTCAATTAGTAAATAAACCCTAAGTGAAATAAGTTGACAGGACAAATCCCACATCATCAACGTGACTTATTATGATGTCAAATTTGGGTCCCACTCTGCCGCCGTACGTCATTCAGTTGCGTGGCAAGTTGCATACACTTGTTGTTCTTTGGTCCTGGCTGTGCGCAAGCAAAACCCTACTTTCGACTAATTGTGGTCCTGCATCGTAAATTAGACAACTCTTGGATTAGAAAAGTTACAAGGCAGGTTCCTGAGACATCCTCCTTGACCAGTATCCTAACCTTCCACTCTAATTTTAACTTTATCCTCTCACTCATTATTTTATACCCAATTGATTTCTTCCCTTTTCGTTCAAATCCTCCCCTTTTATCTCGTTATATATAAGCCCCTCAGTTTGGAAAATCTGATAATTGTAACCCCATAAGCCAAACCATAGTTGCCACTTCTTACCAGGGAAAATTTGATTATACACCCATCAATTGAATTATCCTCGTATGGAATCTTCTTCCCTTCACTACCCACAACCGGAATTCTCGCCGGAATCTTCTTTCGGTTCATCTCTTGATTCTTTTTCTTGGGATGAGCTCCTGTTCAGCCACAATTCTCTTCCTTTCAACATGAATGATTCCGAAGAAATGCTTCTGCTTGATGTATTAGCAGAAGGGACAACAAAAGAATCGTCGGAATCCCATTCCGTCGAGGGAGTTAACAAGGAAGAAGAAGTTACCTCAAGCTCAAAAGTAGAAGAGTCAATATCGAAGAAAGAGAAGGCTTACAGAGGCGTGAGAAAGAGGCCGTGGGGGAAATACGCGGCGGAGATAAGAGATTCGACGAGAAACGGCGTGAGGGTATGGCTAGGCACATTCGACAGCGCAGAGGCTGCAGCTTTAGCATACGACCAAGCAGCATTTTCAATGCGTGGTTCATTGGCAACACTGAATTTTCCAATAGAAATGGTGAAAGAATCACTTCAAGACATGAAGTACAGATGTGAAGATGGGTGCTCGCCGGTAGTAGCATTAAAGAGAAGGCATTCAATGAGAAACAAAACATCCTCAGGGAGTAATAAGAAAAGCAAAAGGAAATCAGATCAGAATCAGGTACAACTAGGGTCACAAAATGTGGTTGTGCTTGAAGATTTGGGAGCTGATTATCTAGAGCAACTTTTAATGAGCTCATGTGAAAGTAACAGTGCCGCTGCTCCTAAATGCCATTGGTGAAGCTAGCATCAAATACCTCATTCCCTCATTTGTTTATTTATCATTTTTTTTTCTCTCTCTCTCTTTTTTCAAACGTTCTGGAGGTGTCGTAGACTCGTAGTGGGGCTTAGATGATCTGGGTTTTCACAGTTTTCTCTGTTCTTCTTTTTTTGCATTCTTATGGGGTTCTTTGTAAAGTTGGAACAATTTTTAAGTGTATAAACTTCCATCTTGTCTAATTGTGCCAAGGAAACTCAATTATTGCAGTATAAACTATTCAAGGCTCAGCAGCCGTGTGTCTTCTACTTGCATGCTTTTTGGCGGAATTGAAGATTTTCAATGATTTTTAGTTGAAGCGAAAAACAAAGAAGAAATGGTATATGCTTGAACCAGCTACTGCAAGTGGCCATTAACACATGCAACTATTTCATATAATATTTGTTTGCTTCTCTTACATGCTACCTGGCAATTGAATTAAAAAAATAAAAATTATAAAAATATACATACAGTTAATTTTTTTTTAAAGAAAAAAAAATTGAAAAATAAATATAATGATCACATTAAAATAAAAAAGAAATAAAACATGTGATTATAATTATTAGACAATAATTGTCCGTTTTCAGAATTATTTCGTCCGCGAGAAACATGCATGAGGATTTGTTTCAGTTTTTTTGTGCAAAGAAGAATGAATGTGCAAAGCAATTGTGGGGAGTCGTCTTGCATTCTTTTGTTATTTTCCTCGTGTTTGCCCGCGTGCTACCCCTTTTTGGATTCATTTAAATGTGAAGTGACTCCCACTTTGTACTATTCTAATTTATATGTCACGTGCCCTGCACATGCCACTTTTCTTGTATTCTCTTTTTCCTTTGGTTTTATATATATATATATTAAAGTAATTATAAAATTTTTACTAGAAAACATTTGTACTCATCATGCAATTCATTATAAAAAGTTTATTCTAAAAAAAGTTATAAAAGACAAATTATTATTTTTTAATTTTATAATATTTATAATTCATGATAATTATTTAAAAATCATCACATTTCAATTTCAAAAAAAGTTTATGCACGCAAAAATTAAATTTTTTTAAAAAATACTAAATTATTTATAGAATAATGCGAAGAAGAGTGGGACATAAACTAAGTGATTACTTGTACGGCACAATACTGCATCTTTTTGGCATGTTAAACACAAATTAACTGTATTTTTAATTATAATTTAAAAAGAAAAAGACAGCATTTTAAATTTAAACAAAACAAAATATACATTGGGCCTCAGAAGCAGTTTGATTATATATTTTAATGGCATGTATGTTTTGATTGGGGGAGGGGGTTGGGGTTGTGGTTCATTATTTAAATAATACACAGAAGCTTGCGGAAGAGATGGCACTTGATTCTCTAGTAGTTATCCCCTTCGCCATCTTTTGTCAACTTTATATTTTCAATGATTTGGGTTTGCTTGCTTTTATGATAATATAAAATAAAATATTTAATTTAATCACAATCCCAAAATGATGCTATTAATAAAACATTGAGAAACTGCGGGCCGAGTTTTTAGTTTTACGTATCCATCATCATCAGTGTATTATAATTTCATTAATTAATGTTGGTATTAGGAATAACATATATATATATATATATATATAAAGTTTAGTTGCTAATCGTACTGACTTCCGCGCCACATTCACACTATACTTAATTAATCAGACCTGCAACGTTTCTAGTTGAGGCAGGCTTCCTCCCAGTTCAAAAATATAATAAATAAAATATATTGTTGGAGTAATTAATGTCAGAGTATAATAAATTAATTTTGAATACAAAAATTTTAAGTTAAACTATAATCGTATCCATATAAACTTTCAATAAACTTTAGGCGTCGGACAAAATTTTATGTAATATTTAATTTTTTATTTTAAAAAGAGAGGCATACTAATATTCTTTTTCTTTTATATGTACACTTTTTAATACAAATATACGAGAAAGTTGTTGATTCGATTAGATAAATTTATTAATTTTTGTTGTATTTTTAAATGACATTTATAAAGAATTGGATAAAAATATGTGTTTTTGAATTATTTTTTTAATATCTCTCAGTGATTAATTTTTCATTAAAATACCAAGAATTTCTCTATGCAAATTCATTTTTTTGTTTATTGAGAGATTTTAATTATTACTAATTGGAGTTTACGTTAAATTTCATTTATTTTAATTATCTCTCAATCAATTCAAAATTTTTTTGTTAATTATTTTGGTGTTTTTATCATTTGATAAAATTGAAACACCTTGATAAAAGTTTATTAAGGTATTCAATAATTGAAACCCATAAATAAACTTTGATTGAGGGAATTGAATAACTAAAATATTTAGAAAAAAAAATTATCTATAATTTTTTTAGTACCTTGAGAAAGATTGCGAGATTTCAAGACTAAAATTCTTTATCGAAAGAGAAGAAGTGGACATCCTAGAAACTTGCAATCCAACCCAATTCGTTGTAATATTTGATAAAAAAAAATACAATAAATTTGATAAATGTATTCAATCCAATTAACAATTAATCATGCATAATAATAATAATAATAATTTTGTTCAAAATATATTCTAAATCATGCTTCTTTTTAAAAAAAAATAGCAAAGCTTCTAACTCCAAGACATAAATATAAAGCCCATTGTTTTATTATTATTTTTTTAAATTTAAAAACACTCAAAAAAACAAAATAAATCGATATGCCTTCGAAATTTAAAGCTCGCTTTTGGATGGGGGTGGCAACCAGGCTCATGAAAATTGGGCCTATCTGGGCTTGCGGGCTTAATTGAGCCGAGATTGTAAAAAAAAATGGAGAGTCTTTAGCCTTGCCCATCAAGCCCCGACTACATAAGCTTAGCCCAGGTTGCCCGCAGGCTTAAATGATCCTTTTTTAAAATTTAAATAATAAATAGGCATGTAGGTTAAAGTTTGGAACGAGTCTTTTACGAAATGACTATATATCAATGAAAAAAATTGTCCTAAATGATACGTTTTGGTCACAAATAGACAACAACATTGTTGAAAATTCTGAATTATTTGTTAACACCATTTATGTGGTTAATATTTTGTGATGAATTCGTTATAGTTCAATGCTTTGTTTTAATATTGGGCTCTAAAATCGGGCTCATTAAAGATGTCTAAAAATGGCCGGGCCCATACAATAGATTTTGATTCAAAAATTGAACAGGCCCAAATTAGGCTTGCCAGGTTCCATATGCATTCGGCTTTTCTCTCTCTCCTAATCAATTGGAAAGTCCAATTATGAAGCCCGCCGATTTCTTTTATGATCTTTAGAAACAAATGATTTTAGACTTAGATTATCGGGAAGAAGATTATTGTTGTTGAAGGAGAAACTTTAACACAAATTCTCAATTATCAAATGATTACAAAGCTTTTTTACAATAAATATTTGATTATTTATTTAAAATAATATAATATTAACGATAATAGTAGTGAGAGTGGCGATATAAGTTACGATAAAATTATTTGATATGAATTTAAAATAAATAAATATATTCTAATTTGAAATTTTTGACATGAATAAAAAATATATCGTATTTATATTATTTGTTTTAATAATGTATTATTTTTTATTCGAACCATTGTATTTGTTTATATATTTAAAACACAAATCATAAATAAATAAAAGATAATAAATGAATTGTATTATAAATGAATAACAAGTTCATCTCAATTCGTTCATAATATTTATTTGTTTATAATTCATTTATAATATATTTAAAATTATTACATATTTGTACTTATAATTTAAAATTCTTTTATACTTATTTTTAATCTAAATTCACTCTTTTGGACGATAAGATAATGCCTCCACCTCCAATACACTAAAAAATTTCGGTAGATTTTTCCTAATAAAATGAATATTTTTCTATAATTAAAACTTCCAAATAAAATTTCAACACTTTTAAAAAATTCCAATCTCAACAACTTCCTCTCAACATTTAAAATTTAATGAACATTTATCACTTAGGTATTTATATTACGTTCAAAACTACATAAGTTGTTTGTTCATAGTTACACAACAAAAAAATAATAATAATACAAGAAGATATCTTTACGATGAAAAACCTCTAGTTCGTATCAATTATTGTCTCCAATATTGCCAGAACTTGAAAAGTAAAGATAAATTAATATTCACTAGATATTTACATGTAATAAAAGTTTGAAAAAAAAACCACAATTTATTTTTTTAAAATCTTGAATAATAATATACAAAAATTTTAAACAATTAACTTTCAAACAAGATTGAAAAAATAAGTATCATTTTACCATAGACAAATTTATTTAATGAATTATATGCATACTTCTAAAGAATTATTTTTAAACATTGTAATATTAAAAAATCAAAACACTTTAAGGGTATTATTTTCAGAGAGTGTTACTTCGTTATTAGTCAACATAGTTTAGGAATATCATATATTAGAGATCATGATCTCACTTAATTTTTTATTTACAAACTTTCATTATATTAAATTACATCCAAAATTATAGGTGCTTAACTAATTACAACCACAGTAGTTTCTCGTTCAATAAATTACTCAATTGATAAAAATGATAACATTTCATATTTTCTAACAAAATTCACAAAATATTTAATAATATAAAATGCCCTTTTTTTTCCTTTTTTTTTCCCCTTACAAAAATAAAAAATATACATTGTCATTAAAAACTTCAATTTTTGCCTCCAATCACACCAAACAAATTTTTTTTCTAAAATAGTTAAATAACGCATTATGATATAAAAATACACTATATAAAATTCAATTTACTAACACATTTAAAATTTATTTTAAATAATTTATGACAAAAATAAAATTTCATCATATGCCTTTTTCAATTCAAAGCAAAATTTATAATAAAATTAGGAGAAGAGAAACATATATTTTATTCATAACATAATTAACAACTAACTAACTAACTATATAATATATAATATATATATATAAAATTTCTAAAAATTTTAATGCATAAGAATTAAACCAAGCTTACAAAATATCAAAAGGCTATTGAAAATCCACTCCGAGTTCTCCACTTCAAATTGCAAAATTATAAAAAGACTCATGGCAATTTATTTTTGACTTTTTAAAAGAAAAACAACCCTATGACAAAGGGACGACTGCATGAATTATACCTCACTCTATGACACATAGATTGTCACACATTTAAAATTAGAATTCGTAAATTAGGACTTAACATAATTTAAATAAAAAATGTAATTATAAATGTTTTGACAAATTTTTTATTATACATGGGTAGTATCAATATAGACATGCAAGTATCAAATTTTTCTAGCACTCTCAATATTTCTTCATGAAATTCCAAACTAGCCTCACAACAAAATTCATTATATCAAAATTTAATACAATTATTTAACTACATATGAACAATTTCTTACAACATTCTAATAAATGTAATATACATTGCAAAATATCTCTTCAAAATATATCTGACAAAAGATAAAATTTTCTTCTAAATTTACTATTTTCAACTACTCCAAAAGGAGCTGAAAAATATGGTATGATCTAAAATTTCATAGATATTCATAAATAATTAATGTTTTTCGAATAAATTTAATAATAATTATACTTTTAATTAATTAAATTATAAATAAACATAATAAGTATAAGTAATTATGAATAACGATAATACAATCTAGTTATTATTATATAAAAATGCATAGTTTTGGGATATTATTCTCAATGACTGTTGTTCAATAAATATTTAACCTACATACTTTAAGGACTTTTATCATGGGATGGAAATTGAATCCATAGTCATTGATGCTAAACAAAAGGTTATATATTATTTACAATTTAATTACATACAGTAATAACAAAATTGTTTACTTATTTTTTAATATTTCAAACATCAAAAGTATAATATAACAAAAATAATATTGTTAAATTCTCGAATAATTTATACAAAATATTACAAAATAGTAATGAAATTTTTTCACAACCCAAAATTTCTAACTATTTGTACACAAATCCACTATTTTACAAAATAGGAGAAATTTTCTACAATCCTTGCAATTTTAATCTAATTTTCAATAATTATCGAGAAATCTTCAGATCAAATTACCAAATTCAATAAAAATTTATTGATTTAGAGTTCAAGAACTTAAAATAGTAATAATTTTAACTATTAAATTATTAAAATAAATATATTTATTTTTTTTAATAATTTTTATACTAAATATAAATATTTTTCTTCTCATAGTAAAGAAAAAGGGAATTGTTTATTTTCCTTCTCTTTCTTTTCTTTTTCCCTTTCATTTCTTCTTCTCTTTCCCTCCTCTCTTTTTTCTTTTCTTTCTTTTTCTCTCTTCTCGTGGCTTTCAAAAACTACTTCAAAATTCTAGGCTAAATCCATACTTATCCATATATTTATATTCCGAATAACATGGGCCAAAATTTAAGTTTTTTAGCATGAAGAAAATAATAAAATATTTGGGCCTATATTTTGTTTATTAATGGGCTTTAATCATTTTTGGTTGGACCTCTAATTTTGTGCTGCCGAAAGTAAAGCAAAATAATAATGGGCTTCGGCATTTTTATTGAAAATTGCAAAACACATAAAATACTAATCAGTTTTATTATAATAATGGGATTAACACCGCAATAACAATTGTAAGCTTAAAAAAAATATTAGACTTTAGTTCATGATTGGGCTTGACATTACATAGAGCATTACTACTTATATTGTTGTTGCTTTGGGAGAATTGAGATTTATGTTTATAGATGATGAAGTTTTTATGGTACTTGAATTGTCCATGTTGTTAATTGTTACTAATTATGACTTAGGGTTTATGAATGATAATGTTGTGTAAGGTACTTGATTTGTTTATGTTGTTTATTTTAAGGACAAGTTGAGATTTGTGTTTATTAGTTATAATAAAATTATACATATTCAAAAACTATATATATATATATATATTTTCCGACATATCTCAAACTCTTAAACAACAAAAAAACCAAAAGCAGAATAAAAATGCAGTGAGATTTGGTCTAAAAACATAGTAATTGTCCAATTGAATACGAAAACAGTATTTAGTCATATTTGGTATTCTGGGTCACAAGCCAAATACATACATATCCCTTCGCCTAATATTATTGTTCAGTGGTGTCGCCCTGTTTTCTGTAAACAAATGATCCAAACTGTTTGATGAAATGTAAGGGCACATTGTATCAGAGGCAGCGGTGAAGGTGGTGGCAGCGGGCCATTTTTTCTGCAGACGAAAATATCTGATGATTACTGAGCAAGTCAACTATTTTCATTTTCATGTTCTGGCCTACCAACATAACCAAATAGCTCCACTTACTACTTCAAATTCTGAGTTTATAAATGGTAACTTCAAATTTGTGGATAATGATGTTGCGTAAGGTGCTTGATTTGTTTATATCATTAAATGTTAGTTTAGGGAAAATTAAAATTGGAGTTTATTAATGATAATATAGTTTATTTTATTATTTAAGATAAGTGATTTAAGTTGTTATTATTATTTTTACTTGGGATAAATTTGTATGAATATAGATTTAATTGCATGGTTGTTAAGGTCATGATTTTTAGTTTTTTTTATTATTGTTGTGTTGTGTAATTTAGTATACATATTAAAAAATGATATCTCAGTTTTGCTTATAACATAAACAAATCATGTACCATAAAACATGACTAGAACTCTTAACAACAACAAAAAAGGCAGGATAAAAATGCAGTGAGATTTAGTCTAAAAACATAATAATTGTCCAATTGAAAACAAAAACGTTGACATACATACAAATCCCTTCGCCTAATATTGTTCAGTGATTGCACTATTTTCTGTAAACAAATGATCCAAACTGTTCATGAAATGTCTGGGCACATTATACCAGGAGGAGTGGTGAAGGTGGTGGTGGCGGGCCATTTTACTGCAGAGAAAAATATCAGCTGATTATTGAGCAACTCAACAAATTTCATGTTCATGTTCTGACCTACCAACAAAGCCAAATGGCTTCACTGACTACCTCAAATTCTGATCATGGAATTAGGGTATATGGATTTTGATTTTTTTTTCTTTTATCAATGTGCAGGCATTGACATGAGGACAATTAATTCATAACTTCTTAAGCTACGCTGCGTATTGATATTGACATAAAAGTTAAAATCATTTGACGCAAAAGATAAGTGGCGGCTTTCTAGGAAGTGCTTCCTTGTATCGTTATTGCTGCTGTAAAAAATGGAGAGTGAGAGTTACGATTTCTGTCTTCCGAATTTGATTCCGCCGGCCGCCTAACTTGAATATTAATCTTCTCACTGTACTTCCCACTAAACCCAGAAAGTGGGGTTTCACTATTATTCCTTGCAGAGTTTCAAAGAAGCAGTCATGGCTGACCTACCCGACCACTTCAGATTTTTATAAGCTGAAATAATAATAATAATAATAATAATAAAGGAGCAATAACTTTATTTTCACTGCAGGGTTTAGTGATATTGAAGATGGAGAAAAGAAAAGAGTGACTGGCGCAGAATGCTCTACGAAGTTCTTCTTTAAACCATGACCTTTGAGAATGGACTTCTCATGATCAGTACTCCAAAGTGATTCTTTAAAAAGCACTGTTGGCTGCAGCAAATATCACGGTGGGAGTGAGTGGATAGTTATTTTTAGGCCACCTTGGACGCACTAAACCAGTGTTAAAACACAAGTCATAATTAATTTTTCTACTTATTTATTTTTTTATCTCTTGTTTTTATGATAATTAAGACGACATTGTGGTGATGGGATTAGCAAGTAATGATGGTTAGTAGTTAATATATGTATGGAGAGAGATCAAAACAAAGAACATGAAACGCCCGCTGCAGCTTGGAACATTTTGGATGGTTGGTTTTTAATTTGACTTAAAATTTTTTTAACATTTGTTTGAACCACGATATAGCATTTTAATGTAGCCGAAAGCCATAAAAAGTGCTTTTTGACAACAAATAATGTTGGAGGATCTCGCAACCCGGCAACAACAATTAATTAATTAAAGTCATTAAGTCTTATTAATAATAATTTATCATTGCATGGGAATATGGAATCCCCTCGTCATTTTCATATTCTTAGCGTTACGGACATGGGTAAGCAAACAAATTTTATTTGTTGAATTCTTTTCTATTTTAGGTTCAAGCTATATATTTCATTTTCAAGACACGAACAAAAAAAAACACACACTTGCATCTGGGGCTACCGCAGAGGAAATTAACTTGGAAAAGTGTTGAATCGTTGGATGGGAGGAGCAGTCTATTGTCTTCCATTTTTCCCATGTGCTCAAATTAACAAACACGTTTTTGGACAAAGTCGACAAATATAGGCGACCACACAAACATCAGGTGTCCTTTTAATAAAAAATCTGGCTCGCTCTGTATTTTCCCGTTTTGCATTTGTTTATAAGATTGACAGTACAACTTTGACTTGATAACCAAAACCACCTGAACAGAAAACACTAACAGATTGACCGTCTGTAACCAAAGATGGTAATTTTCAAATTATTAATCAAATTAAGAAAATAATACTAACGGTACGCGTCGACTTATGGTCAATGTCCTGCCAAGCGTGAAAGGAGGCAAAGAGAGTTTGGATGGTTGGCGCGCAAAGGCAGGGGAATATGCCGGTGGAATATTTGGCTTTCGCGGCTATAAATATTTCACACTACCCCCGACTTGTTTTCATGAACAAACCCAATTCTTCTTCTTTTCTCTCCTCCTCTCTCTGATTACTCGCTCTTTTCACTCTCTTTCTTATTTTTTTCTCGGGAAGAAATACAGAAAGAACAGGTCAGTTTTTACAACTTTCTCGCTTTGTCTTAGTTCTTTCCTCCGTGCTGCAAATTGCTTAAAGGTTTTGTTAGTTTGTTCGCTCTTTTCCTTTTTATGATTCTGGTCGTTTCAAGTGCTTGTCCCGTTCTGTCCTTGTATGAAAGACACGAAATAAATTAGACCCAGAATCTAAAGTTAAGGGTGGTATGATCTGTCTGATTGAATTTTTTGTTGTTTTTTTTTCCTCTCGTGTTTTTGAGGTTCTTCTTTCTTCTTTCTATTCATAAAGCTTTAATTATTCTGTTATGAATTCACCAGTAATAATACAGAGTGTGCAGGTTTTTGTCAAAACAGGAAAATTATAACTGATGCGTCTGTTTCGGAATTATCGCTGATTTGATTATCTCAGACATTATTATGTACAATGAGGAGATTTAATAAAATATTAGCCAAGATACTAGATCTTACACCACATTTAGTGACTCCGTTGAATTTACGCTATAAAATTATTTGAACCCGTTCATGTTCATATGGCTGTTCTCGCTCTTGTGTACGAACATTTACAGTAAAGTCATGATTACAGATATAAATGAAACAGTGTTCATAAGAATCTCTAACACTAGGTAATGATTTCTTTATTATTTATCTATTTAGTTATTAATTGCTATAGCTTGGTTGCACCACAACAGGGCATTTCTCCCCTGATTTTCTTCTGCGCCAATGTTTGTTTATCTGAAAAATTAATTGTGCATGTGTCGATGCTCTCTTGAAAGAGAAACATACTATTGATTCATATAACTAAGACAGGGAAGGGCTTCTGTCTTTTTCCTCTAATTTTAACCTAGTCATGGAGGTTTTTCCTTTTTCTATGACTACTGAAACATGTTATTAACCAATGTAGTTGTGCTAGTCTTTAACAGATTAAGATTTAATAATCTAGTCTCTCTTTTTCTTCTCTTCAATTCAAATCTCATGCTTCTTTGGTAATAGCCCTCATAATTTCAAAAAAGGGTAAGAAAAAGTGAAGCAGTTGTACCAATCAATTTTTTTAAGCTGACCAAATTGTCTTGCTCAATAAAGGTTTTGTTTTAGCATGCAAGACTAAGATCTTTAGTAATAATAGTCCTTAGTCAGTATCTACTTAATTTGATTGTGCATTGTCATTGTCCATCGTTCTTGGTTTAAGAAATCATCCCTGATGTTCCTGCACAGGTAAAGGATGAATTCTCCTTCTTCTTCTTCAAAGAATTGGGATGATTGTGTAATATGTCCAACAACTATGCAACCGTGCCCCCCTTCCTAACAATGTAGACTTTTTAAACTTGATTGACTCAACAAAACCAAGAGAACAGAGTTGAGATTATAATACTCTTACCTCAGTATCTTCCAATAATTTTGTAGTTTGTACATGTTTTCATTGTTATTCTGTCGTTGCAGTTGAAGAGAGAGCAGAGAAAGGAAAGTTTTCAGTACCGTAGTAGGTCATGGCCAACGGACAATTAGAGGTGCTTAATGCACTGGACTCAGCAAAAACACAATGGTATCATTTTACTGCAATCATCATTGCTGGAATGGGCTTCTTCACTGATGCATATGATTTATTTTGCATATCCCTTGTGACCAAATTGCTTGGCCGCATATATTACCATGTTGATGGTGCTGAGAAGCCCGGAACATTGCCTCCCAATGTATCAGCTGCTGTTAATGGTGTAGCCTTTTGTGGAACACTAGCAGGTCAACTTTTCTTTGGTTGGCTTGGAGATAAAATGGGCAGAAAGAAAGTCTATGGTATGACTCTTATGCTCATGGTCATAAGCTCAGTTGGCTCAGGTCTTTCCTTTGGCCAAAATCCCAAAGGCGTGATGGCAACTCTTTGCTTCTTCCGTTTCTGGCTTGGGTTTGGCATTGGTGGTGACTACCCACTTTCAGCCACTATCATGTCCGAATATTCCAACAAGAAGACTCGTGGTGCTTTCATTGCTGCTGTATTTGCAATGCAGGGCTTCGGAATCTTAGCTGGTGGGATATTTGCAATTGTTGTGTCCCTAGCATTCAATGCTAGGTATAATGCTCCATCTTATGAGACCAATCCAATTGCCTCAACTGTCCCAGAAGCTGACTTTGTTTGGCGTATTATTCTAATGGTCGGAGCACTTCCGGCAGCACTTACCTACTATTGGAGGATGAAGATGCCAGAGACTGCTCGTTACACTGCCCTTGTTGCCAAGAACGCAAAGCAGGCTGCATCAGACATGTCAAAGGTTTTGCAGGTGGACCTTGAAGCAGAAGAGCAGAAGATTCAGCAACTGAATCAGGATAAAGCCAATGCTTTTGGGTTGTTCTCTAAGCAGTTTCTCCGTCGCCATGGACTGCACTTGCTCGGAACAACAAGCACGTGGTTCTTGCTTGACATTGCATTTTACAGTCAAAATTTGTTCCAAAAGGATATCTTCAGTGCAATTGGATGGATTCCTTCTGCAAAGACTATGAACGCCATTGATGAAGTGTTCAGAATTGCCAGGGCTCAAACGCTTATTGCTCTTCTCAGTACTGTTCCAGGCTACTGGTTCACAGTGTTTTTCATCGATAGGATCGGAAGATTTGCTATTCAGATTATGGGGTTCTTCTTCATGACAGTGTTTATGTTTGCCCTGGCCATTCCTTACGATCATTGGACTCACAAGGACAACAGAATTGGATTTGTGGTTATGTACTCGCTAACCTTCTTCTTTGCCAATTTTGGACCTAATGCTACAACATTTGTCGTTCCAGCTGAGATTTTCCCTGCTAGGTTGAGGTCTACTTGTCATGGTATATCAGCGGCATCTGGGAAGCTTGGTGCTATAGTTGGTGCATTTGGTTTCTTGTATTTGGCTCAGAGTCAGGACAAGACCAAGACAGATGCTGGGTATCCTACTGGTATTGGGGTGAAGAATTCGCTCATTGTGTTGGGTGTAGTTAACCTCTTGGGTCTGCTGTTCACTTTCTTGGTACCGGAATCGAAGGGAAAATCCTTGGAGGAGATGTCAGGTGAGCAGGCTGAGGGGGCACAAGAGATTGGGCAGTCTTCATCTCATATCAATAGGACAGTTCCAGTTTAGCATGATGCAGTGGAAAAAGATTTTTTTTTCTAAGAAGATCTGATGTTCTGTTTTCGTTTTTCCTTTCTTACCGGTTTTCTTTTCTTCTCTCTCCCTTTCCCTCTCTCTCTCTCTCTCTCTCTCTAATCTGAAACCTGTAATGTCCTGCAAGCATAATGAAGTTTGTAAGTCTTATTCGCTGGTCGGATTGCCTATGGCTTTTGGATAGTTTTCAGTATTGAGTTTTCTTCTAATTGTTAGGAAATAATTTCAAGTCATAAAGTATTTGGTATTGAAAATATCTATGGAGCTTGTTAATAAAAATCCAGGTTCCACCTGTTGAATCCGATAGCGGCATTTGGAGACAAAGTACACAGTTCAAATAAATGAACAACGAAAGCAAGGCGAATGAGGCCAAAGAAAATCAGTCCAGTTCACTGCTGGTTTCTATTGCTGCAGAGGCAGATAATTTGACGGGAATTCTCTGTTTGTTTTTGATTTTACGTGCCTGATTTCTGCTCCGCCACATTTTATTTAGGGAAAGTTAATTTAGCTTTTGCAACCTCCCAAGAAGACTTCAACCTAGATGTCTTCACCAATAAAGGGCAAAAAGGAAAATCTAATTCGGTGCATTTGGTTGGGTCCTAGTATTGTCCACTTATAGGGCCTTAGCATTTCCTCCGGGAATTGGCTGAGATTGGCCTATAGCACAAGAATTGCACAATGTTACGTTCTGTGGCAACTTTAGCATGAGCTCTGTAATATCAACACTGATTTCTCAGCCTTTATACTGGCCTTGTGGATTAGTATTTTTTTTTCACGGATGGAACAAAGAATCCATGCACGTTGCCTAACAAGTTTCAGCTGCTGTTAGTGAATGGCGTAGAGTTCGTTGGAGCTCTATCAGGCCCGCTCTTCTTTGGCTGGCTAGATGACATGGTACGCTGAATCTGAAAGCCGAGTGGCGTCAAAATTCTGCTCCATTGCTTCGGGTCTACGCATTTGGGAAGGACCCAAAAGCTGTAACAGGAGCAGGATTTATTTGGAGTATTGTTTTATTGGCTTCCAGGCTCCAGCTGCCTTACTGGAGGATGAAAATGCAAGAAACTTAGTCTCCAAGAAAGCAAAACAGGCAGCAGAATACAGGCACAAGGTTTTGCAGGTTTACAGAACCTCGAGAAGTTGAGCGGTTGGCCGAGGAACTAACCAATGCTTTTGGTTTATTGGCTGCTATGGGTTTCGCTTGCAGTATGGTCCATCACTGGTTTACGATGGCTTTTCTCTATAAGATGGGGAAGATTTGTAATTTATTTGATAGGCTTTTTCTTAGTGACAATGTTCAAGTGTGTGCTGGCAGTCCCTTAACGTTACTGAACTACTAAGAACCATCTAACTGAGTGGGAGAAATTTTGGACTTGCTGGCACTACATTTGTAATGCCAGCTGAGAATTTGCCAGCCAGGTCGAGGTTGTTTCATTTGCTTAACATGGTACATACCGCAGCATTTGGGAAGTTCTGATCAATAGTGCATGGCAGAATCAAAAGGGATATCTTACACATGTCAAGAAACAACAAAGACAAAAATGGAGCAGAGGTAACATCGAAGAAGAGAATCCATAACATAACAAGAACTGTTCATTACTTCTCTCGTTAAGGATTAACTTAGCATTGGAACACTTGTTCTTACCTACTGAATTCTTTTGATAGTTTCGCATTTTGAAGCAAAAGAGAACTCCTAGAATCATGCAGTTGTTCTTTACTTCTATTTCTTACCATGTGCGACTGCACTTCATTTTAAAGTTTGTGTAAAAGATAATAAGCAATAAAACCACACGAAGCACAGGGACAGAAATGTGAGCTAGAGATAAATCTATAAGATAATATTCTGGAATTTTCCAAACACCGAACAACAAACTTATATTCTTCGGAATATAAGTAAACAATAAGGAGGTGAACTTCAACACAGCAAGAGAGTCAGCCTAATCAGTCTCCGCAGATGCCAGTTATTCAAAGATGCATATAAGAATTTTTGCACATAGCTTAATGAAGCGAGGAACAAAGTACAGCAGTTGCCAAACCCTTGGCATAATTCTTTTCCTGGTAGGAAGAAACTGGAGAACTGCAGGTATTTTCAGTTTGCCCGTTCTCTAATCACTTCAAGATCCATCTCTGAAGGATCAGTAGCCTGAATCTCATAGTGGATTCCATCCAGCTCCCGTCGGAACCTGTCTTTAGATGTAGCATATAGCATCTTGGCACGGATTCTAGAGGTTGAAGGGGACCTGATTAGAAACAAGTAATTACCAACAATGATGTTAGGCAGCATCACTTTTCTAATTGAAATTAAAGAGGAAAATCACGAGAATAGATTTTAGCAATGTTCTTATCACATTTCATAAAGATATTTTCTGACCAACAAGAAATAAGATCAATCAAATTCAAGAAATTTGTGAAATTGAAGGCAAAAGCTAACCATGCAATGAAGAATATCTTGCTCTTCCGACAATTCTCGGAAGTCACAAAGTCGAAATCATAGACAGCATATCGACAATCATCCTCAGGTAAAGCTGCTGTGAAATCATCATAGCTCTCAGCTGGACCACCGGTCTTCTCAACCACAACCTCCTTTTTCTTCTCATCAATCTGGAATATCACATAACGGTGAACCTTCTTCCTTTGCAATTCCACAAACGCATTTTTGCTGTGATCAGCTACGCCCATGCCAGATGTGGCATTTGGCTGAAAAGGAGAAAGCCAATTGCATAAAAAGTTTTGCCATTGAATAGCTAAACCTTAAATAAATTCTAGTAAAGCTTGACAGGTATCTATCTTTTAACAGATTATAACATATGGTTTTACAAATCCCTCGTTTCAAAGCCAGAGTAATTTTTTCCCCTCTTCTTCTCTTATTCAATCGTATCAACATTGATCAATAATTCTAATAGTGATCAAATCAAGAAAGCAACCTCAGATTCAAAGAACTAGAAACTTTATCAAAGAGAAAGCATAAACGCTCCGCCCGGCTGCTAAGAAAATCTGAGGTTTCATGGGCTAAAACCCAATATTACAAAGACCTTGCCTATGGGTAAGGTAGTATACAACATCAGGAAGGAAAGCTGTGTTAGTAGATAGTCAGATACCTTATTTCCTTACCTTTCTTAGCCAAGAAACTGAAAGAAAACAAGTAATCAACATCCCATCCCAAATCTAACCAAGTTTATGAGAGTGGAGCCGATCCTTTTCACAAAATATGATTAGTGGAGCTCGATCTTAGCTCTAAATCGTAAGCTTTTCAAACAAAAGAACCCATTATCCGACAAGGTTTCTCTCACAGAAAACCGTAGAATCGATTCAAGTCATAACAAGATAAAAAGACCTACCCCAAACTACCCAGTACCCATCAACGATTTCCATATCCTATGCAAAAACCATAAATTCAACCAAACAAGCTGACATGAAATGAACTACTGTAGAAACTTACTCGACTTAGTCCTCTGAACGACATGGCAGCAATTAAAGGGCAGATCACCAGAACCGAAGAGCAAAAATATATCGTGCAGCAGAATATAAAACTGTTTAATACGCAAAAACAAGATAGATAAAACAAGTAACAGATGAAAGCTGACGAGGGGAGAAATACTCAAAGCAGGGAGAAATACGCAAAGCAAAAGCAAACTCAATATTCTTTTCTTTTCTTTCCTCTTATTTTCTGAGGTGGGAAACAGAAAGAAAACTTCAAAGATTCGATTAATTGTGAGGAGCGTATGAGTTCTTGTGAATGGCAACGGATGTATATATATATATATATATATTTATATACAGCGAGTATGTAAAATGGAAAATTGCTCGTCTACGGATTTGAAAAAGACAATTACGAAAAGTAGGGTCGGTGCGTCGTACCAACGCTTCACTTCTTTTTATCAATGACAGACGTTGACTGGGAATTCTTTGTCGTTAAGTGGGACCACAGGGAATCTAGTAAACATTTTCAAGCGGCACAGAGATAACCTTGTTTGACATCTGTATCGAGACGGAGATCTATTACTGTTGATCTGCAAACAAAATCTGGGCCACGACAGTCCTTTGGACCCCACCAAAGGGCGTGCTTCGTGGGCATCCATTCAGCAAGTTTGCATGTGCTGTTACGTGGGTCTCGTCTGACGTGTGTATGACAGCGTTATCTAGTCGCCGCGTATTGAGTTCGAAGGAGCCCCGCGGAAAAAAAACAAAAAAAAAGATTTTCAATACTTTAAATGACTTTTTTTTTGGCCTGTTAATTTAATTAGTCATTTCTTTAAGAATTTATATACAAATTCGTGTATTAAATATATCTAAAATAATGATGAAAAAAAATTAATTATTCAATTATAATTTATTATATGTGAGTCGAAGAAGTATTTAATAAAATAAAATTTATGTAAATTCAAATGTTATTTATTCTGTAATGTAATTTTAATAATGAAAATATTTTGAAAGGAAATCTCTAACAATCATGAATATTCTGAAAGGATGTGTTTCCTTCTTTGCTGCATCCCCATGAAAATATTCTGTAACCACCTTCACAATTGATAAAACCCCTCTTTCATATGCCTTAATCCTAGCAATTTCCTCTTCAGCCTCTTTCAGAAACATATTCATGGAGTTGAAGAATTGCCCCTGCATGTCTGGCTTCTCGTATTGCAAAACCAATCTGACTTTCTCAAGCCCTATTGCAAGCTTAGACAGATACCTGCTTAAGACATCTGAGTCCATTCACATTGCTGAGGTCAGTACTCAGCCCAGCCGCAACCTGCAATCCTTGCTTCTTGAAATCATGCTCCTTAATGCTGGAGTTTTTGTTTTCAACATTCTCATTTGTAGAATCAACTGCTTCTCCTTCAGATCTAATAATTTCCTGGACTACAAAGTGAAGCAATGTTGTCTTCCCATCTGTTCCCTTTATATCTACAAGTTTTAAGAGTGTATCAAGTTTAAAAGCTTTTGCATCACCACGGTTAGTGCCAACATTCATCCGGTTTCCTGTCTTGAGAACAGCTTCAAGGAGTTTGAGAAATAACCGGCTGTTCTTCAATTCCTCGCTCGCTACCTGACAAGTGCAAAGATACAAGGTTTAAGTTTCTAGCAGTTGTTACTGGAAAAGTTCGCGGAGATCAAAGCAGAAAAACTTAAGTTATCAACATCAAACTTTCAGCAAAAATACCTCAAGGGTTTGATATGACTTTCTTAGATATTTTACTTGTGTGTCAAAATTGGCTCTGTACAGCATTGCTTCAGCTCTTTTAAAGGCAAATGGAATATCCAGTACTGCCTTAAGAAACCATTCTGCAGATCCTAGTTTAGAGACATCACCAGTGTAGCCTTGGATCAGGCTAGCCCATGGATGTGGATCAGAATATTCAGTTCTTTCTTTCCTTGTTTAGTCTTGTTTTTATTGAAATTGCTTGTTTTCTCCAATTTGTGAATACTAACATCATTGCACAATCATTAGTTTTGTTGTTCTCAAGAGGGGTTTGTCGTTCCCTTGCCGCATTTCACTTTCACGGGTGTGAAGAAGTACATGACCCCTTCACCAAAATCATGTGCAAGACCTGAGCAACGTTCCATAAAATTTTGATAGAAAGAAGGATGAAGATTGGATGTTAAAAAAAAATAAATTAATGATAACAGACTCTTACTTGAGAGCCGCGAAGGCTCATACTGGTAAACATCATCTACTTCTTTGATAAGTGGAAAAATTGGGCCATCAGTACAACCAGACACCTTCTTGGCAAGGTAGTAACCGGCGAGAACTTCATCGGATGGTCTGAATCTGGCGCCAACAACGGCGAATAAAGACTCTGATCCGCCGATAGTAGTATATAAGACCGATTTGTTTTCTTCACCGTTGACTTCAGAGGAAACAACAAGCATAGTTGAAGATGAAGCCATGTTATGAAATTCGATTACCCGTTCTGGCACGGTTCACTTGATTATTTATAAAAGAAGAAAATGTTTGACAAGACATTTCTGAAAGTTACCGATTTCAATTTGATTCTGATTATAGCTACCTTCATCGGAAGGAGGATGGGTGAAGAATTGGTTCATCGAACGGTTGTAAAGGGTTCGTCTTAGGAGCCTGTCTGCTATCAGAAACGCGCCGCTTTGATTTTGATTATAACTTGACGAACTGAGTTTACCGATTTCTTTCAACGTTGATTTGATAATTTGATATGTTCTTCCAGCAGTTGATCAACGTCTCGAATCTCTCTTTGAATTTTTATTATTTTCTTAATAAAAATATAATTTATTTATCGATATGAAAATTTTAATTTTTCTTATGCCGTCACGTGATGGACCCACACCAAGACGAGAAAACATTGACCCGACATTTAATAGTAGAATTTGCGTGATTGGTGTTGAAATGTTGAACGTTGATGTTGTTTTATTGGAAGTATGATCATTGATCATCATGAAATTGAGATTTTTAGAAATTTTAGATTTGAAATTATGAGTCATGGTCTGTGACAGGAAACTATTAATGTTTTGAGTGAAATTAACGACATTTTCCAACCTGGGTAATAATACAGGCTCATCGGAGACCCGGCCCAATAGCCAGGAACGAATGGTACCCGCTACAGCTCTCACTTGCACTGCTGTGGCATACGATGGTACGTGAGTTTCATTTACGCAGTTAAAAACCACCGTAGCAGAGTCGAACCCGATATTCCCAATCCGTACAAAAAGTAGGTTTTCTTCGAAAACTAAAAAAAAATCGTGTCCTTAATTAGGGTTTAGGAATCTAAAACTTTGATCGTTAATCGTTAAATTTTTCCCGCGAAAGATGGATCCTGAAGGTAGTCGTTCAATATCCATTTTTAAATTTCATTGCAGTAGAGAAAAATGGGAAAAAGATGTTGATATGTTCATGCCATGATCCAAAATTTCTGGGCTAATTGCAGGGCAACGAGGGTCAGCGAGCGCATCTGCAGTAATGGCTTCACTTCTAAGCAAGAGAGCCAAGCTTCACGAAGAGCTTCGTAATATTGAAAAACAGGTGATTTTTTTTTCTTTTTTGGTATAAGTTGTTCAATTTTGCGTTCAAGGTTAGAGATCACTCACTGAAATTGCTTATCTACCTAAGCAGGGTCGTGTTATGAATCCGATACGATTTTTCGATGGTTCTGTTTCTGGCTTGAATGTGTTTGTTCCTGTTAGCCAACCAAAGTATAGCTTGTCCAAATCTACATAAAACAATTATTGGGCTCTCTTTACCTTGTTGAAAAGAGAAATTGAGAATTAAAGCAGCGCATTTTAAAGTCTTCAATAGGATAAGGACAATGTTAGGTTGGAACTTGACAAGAATTGAAGTGTTTATATGCTATATTTGCCTGCTTATTGATAAGATGATCGGTGTGAGAGTTCTGTTAATCAAACCCGTTATTCAGAACAGACCCATAGAAGCAGGTCCTGAGAGGGCGTTTTCCATAATGGTATATGGTTAAAACTTCTGCAAAGTTTGTATTCGTCAATTCCTAACTTGCACTCATCCGTCTCAGACTTTTATTCTTATACCAGAACCAGACAGTGGTTCTTTGCGATTTCTATTTAAATATTCTGTGAAAAGTTTGGAAAGATAAAACAAGTAACCCTACCGACAGCTTCTGTATGTTTATCTTGTAGCAACGTCTTGTTCTAGCTTTAGTTTGTAAAATCTATCAATAGTTCAGTAGCAATGTTGTGCAAAATTTTTAATGTATCAGCTCTGGCTCAATCTTAAGCTCCAGATGTGGTGTATGGACATTAACACATCTTCTTTAGGGTTCCTGTTTCTGTCTTTGAATTTTCTATTATGCAGTTGAAATTTGCATTTTAATCCACCTCGTTAGATTCTAATGTGTTTTCTTCTAGTGCAGGTCTATGATATGGAGACAAGTTATTTACAGGATCCAAGCCAATGCGGCAATGTATTGAAAGGTTTTGAAGGGTTCTTATCTTCATCTAAGAACACTGCACTGTACGGAGTGGCAATTATTTTATTCTTTTTTATTTTCCTTTTGATAAAATATTACTCTTCTACACTGGCCTCCAGATGTGAAACCGTGATTGTGCTTAATTTCATGCCGAGGCTTTCACACTTGGGATGAATTTTTATTTTATTTTTTTATGTTTTGATGTCTGAATTTTTCAGAAGTTTACATGGTTATATACCAAACAAAAGATGAATAATATATCAATTTTATACACACACACACACACACACACACACAAAATTACAATCCAGTATCTTAGCGACTGAAAGATTTAGTCAGAACATGTAAATTGAGGATATTTCATATGGATGCTATTTGAGACTTTGTGACTTTGTTATTGTTTAGGTACAAAATTTGCACCCACAAGTCATATGATACCAGGAGTTCTTAAATCTCTTTGTATTTGGGAATAGATTGTGATTTGACTGATTCAAGATATGCATTGAAATGGAATAGGCTGATCATTGATGCATTTTAAAGTTATTTGTGCATTAAACTATTAAATTTATGAATGTAGCTTGAAGCGTTCAAGGAAGTTCCAGCCTGAAGATCGGCTCTTCTCATTGTCTTCAGTCACCTCACCGGCAGTATGTATTCTGAACTTTAAATTTCAATGATGATGGCACTTCCCATTCTCTGCCTACTTCTTGTTCTGCTTGTGTTTCTCTCTGACACTAATACCATGCTGAATACTATGAGTTATGTGATGCTAAGATTTAAGTTTCTTCAGAAACCCTTTTGGGAGCTCACTGAATCAGTATAGTAGATGTAACTGGGGCTTTGTTTAATAAATCTTGGCACTGACTTGGTTTGAGAAGAAGAAGATAATTTCATATAATGTTATGAGATCTTAACTCTTTCACTTTATGATTGCTTCAAGCTGCATCCATAAACTAACCTTTTCGTTTTGGGAGTGATGGGGTTCAGGCTGAAGAGCAAGCAGTTGGACGAGAAGGTGAGCCCAAATTGTAGAGTTTTAGATTTTTTTTGCCTAGTTTTCTTACTGTTTATTTTCCCTTCCATCTACTGTAGATGGGAGATCAGACTTTGGTTCAGGACGGTCCAAGGGTGGAAGTGTCTATGGGAATGGGCAGTAAGTACTCTTAAGTTGTCTTTAAAAATTATCATAATGCTGCTACCCATGGTCAAAGCGAATGGGAACGGTAATAAACATGTTCTACGTGTGTCCTTATTGTTTTCAGAGGAAAACCAAAGAAGGGAAGAGGCGCTTCAAGAGATGCAAAAAGATTTAGACACTCCAGTGAAGATTTTGATTATGATGATGATCCTGATGTGACATTGTGAAATTAAAATTGCCGGTTATCCTTTTTCACAAGAGCTTAGCAGGATCTGGAGCCTGAGACAGACAAGAGAGTTTTGTGTTTTTCTTAATCCTGTCAATGCCAATTCCTGAAGTTATACTGTTCAGGCAGGCAAGTAAGACCTGTTTTTGACTGATGCAAAATTGGAAGATGGAATTAACCTCTTCGAAAGGTGGTTGTTTCGGGAGATAATATGTTCTTGGTATGACTATGCTTACATTGTCAGACGTGACAAGTCTTGTTTAAATTATTGAGAAGGATTGTCATTGTTTGAAGGAAAAAGGGTACTTGTATAAAAACTGATATATTTAATCACAGTTTTTTTTTATTTAATAAATTAATCCATTTCGAAAGCTCAAAATTTATTCATAATTAAGAAAATTTTAAATTTTAATTTCAGCTAAAAGCACAAATGAAGGGAGTTTGTGCAATATAATTGTATGGTCGATAATATTTATATAATTTTTTTTTAATTATTTGTAGTTGTATGGTTGGTAATATTTATATAATTTTTTGTTATAATATAAAAATTTTTATCCAATATTAAGAATTTTAATATTTGATAAAAATTTTGATCAAATATCTAATTTAATTCAAAAATTAATTTTTGCAATATTTTTTTATTAAAATTATTATTATTTTTTGGCCTTAAACCAAAATTGAGCTTTCCATTAGAAATCGTTATTATGTCAGAAAAACCCGATTAATAGCGAGAGCTTCTCTTGACGTTCAAGGCGTGTAGGCACCGAGAACTCCGCCGGAGTAAGCGTCAGTCAGTCTCTCTTATAACATACTCTCTTCCTCCATGAACTTACTGGTATTTGTAAACTCACTCAAAAATTCCTTAGCTTTAAATTATCAATTGATTTAATTTTATTGAATTTCTTGCCTTTTTCTTTCTCAAGGAAAAGATTATGATGCAGAAGAAGAAGGAACCGGATAAAAGCAGCATCGCGGTACGAGAAATCCCAGTCTGCTGGTTTGAAACCTCCAATTCAGTCTGTCGCTACTACCAGTTCCAACCCGACGGTCACCTCTCTGTAAGTTTCTCTACTCAATTTTCACTATTATTTTGTATTTACAACCTTCTTTCAGTTTTATATATATATATATATATATATATGTATGTATGTATGTATGTATGTATGTATTCATATCTTGTTTTGTAGGTGAAGGTGGTTGATGACTCAAGACCAGTGTACAATAGGGTAATTGAATCCTTCGTCGATAAATTTTTCCCCTCAGGATATCCGTACAGGTAAACTTGTTTATTTCTACTTGTTGGAGGTACAGATTGGTTTTGTGGCTAATTTGGGTGTTATAATTGTGCAGTGTAAACGAGGGATATCTTAGATACACGCAATTTCGGGCGCTGCAACACTTTACAAGTGCAGCGTTATCTGTGTTGTCGACTCAGGTCTGTTTGATACCCACTTCAGAACTCTATAACTTATTTAATACCATTACCATATCTAGTGCCAAAGAGAGATATTTTTTAACATTTGCTTGAATGTGTTTTCATTTATCTGCTTGTTTATTATGATCTATAGCCTTCTGCTAATGATAATGCGGGTTGTTTCTTAGTATTCTTACTATTTTGCAGTCACTGCTATTTGCTGCAGGCTTGCGACCTACCCCTGCACAGGCAACTGTTGTGAGCTGGGTAAGTTGTCACTTCTTGGATTACCGATGATGTGTAGTCAGAATTGCATTTTTTTTCTGAAGAAGTTTTGTTCATGTTGTTGATGAGCAGATATTGAAGGATGGCATGCAGCACGCAGGAAAGCTCATATGCAGTAATCTGGGAGCTAGAATGGATTCGGAGCCAAAACGATGGAGAATTTTAGGTTTGTCTGCTTTGTGTGCCAGTAATTGCCTTGGTGTTATCTATGACTTCTGTAAGATATCTAACTAGATAAGCCTTTGAACTTGCAGCTGATGCCCTCTATGACTTTGGCACTGGCTTGGAAGTTTTTTCTCCTTTATGTCCAAATCTTTTTCTTGAAATGGCAGGACTTGGCAATTTTGCCAAGGTATATTCACTTACCTCATTAATTTGGCCTTCCCAAACCTGCATATTTATTTTCTTCAAAATTTTTATTATTTGTCCAATTGATATGATGATATTTGGGGTTCACACTGTCAAATCAGAATAAAATTGAGAGGGAGCTTCTGGGCAACTTGTTTCTTTCTGTTTGCTTCTTTTCTCATTTTTAAGTTCATGGCTACTGAATTTTTCTTGCCCTCTAGGTTTAGATATTCTTCATGTTACCCCTATGCTAAACTTTTATTTTTTGGATTTGATAGGGAATGGCAGTGGTTGCAGCAAGAGCAACCAGATTACCTATATATTCATCCTTTGCAAAAGAAGCTAATCTTAGTGACCTATTTGCAAAAGGGGAGGCCATCTCGACTCTTTTTAATGTTGTTGGCATAGGAGCAGGGATTCAGTTGGCATCTACCATTTGTTCCTCTATGCAAGGAAAGGTATTCATTTTCTTACTAGCATCTGATTTTAAGCATTCAGTTTTTTGAATGGTATTTTAGTGTTCATTATTGTGTAATTTTGATAAGATTGTAAATTTGTAATTTAACAATGAGGATTGTCATTTGAAACATTACAATGATTTACCATCCTATTGTTTAATCAAATGTTAGAAATGAAATTCACAATTTGTAGAGGACAATTGAAGTAATAATGAAAACTTGTCGTTTATGTTGTATAATTTGTCTTAGTTTCATAAAATCTTGTATCAGTCTCATTATTGAAGTTTAACTAAAGTCATCAAAGCTTTGGCATATTTCACTAATGTAGTGAAACATTGCAGATTAGACAAAAGGTCTTCGAGGTTGATGCTAAGCCTGATATTGGTCTTCGAGGTTGATACTAAGCCTGCTATTGGTCATATAAGTTTCAATCAACTTTCAACTAGAATTATTCTTAATTATACTATAAAGAAAGAAGAAAATAAATTGTATTGACAAATGTAATGCTTTCTTTGCAATTATAAACTTCTTGATATTTTCTTGTAGTTGGTTGTTGGTCCTCTTCTTTCCATCATACATGTTTATAGTGTCATCGAAGAAATGCGAGCTGTTCCTGTCAATACATTGAATTCACAAAGAACTGCACTGATCGTGGCTGATTTTGTAAAGGTTTGTTTTCTATTTCCAATTCCATGTGTTCATTGGTGCTTAGTATTTCTTATTTCTGACTCTTTGATTGGAATCTTGCTCAGACGGGAAGAATATCAAGCCCTGCTGATCTAAGATACCAAGAAGATCTCCTTTTTCCTGGACGCCTTATAGAAGATGCTGGCAGTGTAAAGGTGGGCAGGGCTCTGCACATGGTTGTCAAGCCTTCCAAACTTCAGGAATTGAAAGAATTATTTGCTGAGGAAAAGTTTATTTTGAGTTGTGGAAATAAGTGGACTGACATGGTATTGGAGCATAATGCTTCAGGTGAAGATGCGTTGAGGGGCTGGCTAGTTGCAGCTTATGCAGCAAGCATGGAGAAGTCTGTCCATGATCCAAGTCTCACTGTCTTACAGGAAGCCTATGAGAAGATGAACAGTGTGTTCACTCCATTTCTCTCTGAACTGCAGGCCAAAGGGTGGCATACTGATCGTTTTCTGGATGGAACCGGAACCCGTTTTGCATGGTAGAGTTTGTGGTTTCAGAGGACACATATCTTCTTGGAGGTATAAGATTCTGTGCTTAAAAATGAGTGCAATAAATGTTATGGTGATTTTGGCCATCTAGACATTTTTTTTCACTTAGTTGATTTATTTGCTGTTTGAGACTAACTCCGTCAAGGCTGTGCTAATGAGCATTAATGAGCCTTCTGTTGGTTACTCAAGTCTAGTCATTATGAACATAGTTAAGAGCATGAAGTTGGTGCTTGTAGGAGAACAACCTCGTTGAAGTTGTTTGCATAGGGAAAATGAATCATTTGATAAAAGACTCGACTCACTTTTAGCTTTTAGTTGGAATAATTGTTGTTTATTCTTTCTTATCCTTCTGAGAAATTTTACTTGGAATTGGTAGGCATAGTGAACATTGAAGTAAAGAAGGTTCATATTATTATGTATTTGTTGTGGGTGCTATTTTTTTTCTGCAAGTTTTTGGCATGTGGATTGTGGACTTTTAAATTTTATTATTATTATTATTATTATTTTTTTACTTAATTCTCTCGGACATATTATTTTCTCTGTTACTGTTAACCTACTAAAAAGGAGGAGCATGACAGAATTACTATTTATGAAAGTGAAAAGCTGGAAGTTGGAACCAACAACAAGAGTCGAGTACCTCAATCAAACTGATTAGTCTGCCAATCGATTGATTAAAGTATTGTGTTTGTATTATTATATTTAGCCTTTTTACTTAACTTTAAAAGCAGGGTTAAAAGTTGTAAATAAAACAAACAATTATTAATTTTTATTTCACAGCAATTGTGTAGATTAATGGGATTTAATCTTTAAAGTTGATGCATGTTAATTTGTTTTTACCAGAAAATTTTCCTCCAGTTTCAAAACTATGCTTGCCACTTTATCCATTTGAAAACTTCAATTTCAATAGTGAAAATGTGAGGTAAAATAGCCTCTTCTTAAAAACACAAATTTGAACAATTATGATCATTACACTTGAAACCATACATTAATAGATCATTTATTGTCTTCCATGTGTTGGAGTGCATGCAGTGCCAAATTTCCATTCAAAATGTTGACGATTGTGATGGAATGTTTTAAATTTATGCAAAAAAAGAAAGCAAATGTAGGCAGGACACCATGACAATTGATCAGACCAGATAAAAATTTGCACATCTTGGAATAAAATGGCAGCCCAGCCTCAGCTTCAGATGGCTGACTCTTCATCATCTTTTAATTTTATGGCAAAACGAAGTTGGAAACTTTTGATATTGATGTTCAAAGACAGTGACTCGTAGAATTTGTGTTCATGCATAACATGTCATACTTTGGACTAACCCAAGCCACAATTGTATTTCTACCCCTCAAAGTCACTTTTTCTTTAATGTTCTACTTAATTTTCAAGTGCACGTAGCAAGCACTAACGTTACCGTCAACAGCACTAACACCCATGGACCCTATTGTTTTAGGCATTGACTTTGATCCATTTAGTGCATTGTTCTAACTTCAAAATGTGGACTCCAATCTAGAAAATTAACCTTTCAATATCAAAGTATTATTAGATATATAAATTTATCTATACAAATTGACGATAATAATATAATAATATTTTTGTATATCTTACATTTAACAAAAATAAAACACAAATATATATAAAATATATGATAATAATTGAAAATTCTTACGTTATATTCATATTGTATTAAATAAATATTAATTTAAACTTATAAATTTCGTAAATAATTCATGTAAATTTGTTAAATTGTGTTAAAAATTATTATCCCTAAAATAATATAACAGTATCATATTAATTTTCATAAGAGCTCTTGTTATTAGTATCATAATCTAATTTTTTTAATTTAAAAAATTTTAAATATTTTTATTTTTATAAATTATATATTTTTATAATTTTAAAAATATTTATAATAATATTTTATCTCTCGCGTGGTTAATGCCACCTCTATTTAGGATAGAAGCTTGTGATACAAATTTGAGATATTATCTAGCATTACTTTTGTTAGGAAATTAGTTGTTTAGCCTATTCCGTAATCAAAATAAAGGTTTATAGAATCACGAAGAAATCTAATGTTACAAAGCAAAGATGGTGAGAGAGATTTGGTGTTATTCTCAGGCCTATTTTGCACTGGAGCCTACAAAATGAAGAATTCTGAAAGATGTGCCAATGTCAAGCCCAAGTCGTGCTCGAGCCAACATTCTTCAAACCCGACCAAAAGTATGCTGCCATCCACGCACCATGGGTCAAGCTCGAGCATTCGAGGTCTAAAAGGTTGGCACTTAGTGCTAGCCAAGGTCATGTCTGAGCTGCCACTTACTGAAATTTGTGCCATTAATGCACTCGGCTCGTTGCCATTAATGCGCTCGGCTCGTGGCCGAGCATACGTTGGAAATATAAAACATCTTTGATGTTTATGTAGTGTTGAGTATTGATTTTAGTAGTATCGCGAGTTCCTTTGAGCATATAAAAGGAACAGCCTATGACTTTTTTTCCTTTGAGAGAAAACACAAATTTTATTATTGTTAGTGGGATTTACTTTATTTATTTATTTTTTTAAATTCATACTACAAATTTAAAATTAATTTTAGAGTTTGAATGATATTTACGAGATAAATTAGAGTCAATTGAATAATTATTCATAAATTTAACAAGAAAGAAAATTTTAGAATTTTAAAAAATGAAATTGCTATAATATATTGTTTTGGAATAAATTTAAAAATTTTTATAGTCAGAATCACCAATTATATATTTTTCTCTATTTAGTAAATTCTTGAGATAGTTTTTGTATTAATTCAAAGGGTTTTAATTCTACAAAGAAGAATTCTCCTTTGATACCATATTGAAATATTTTTATTCTTTTATTGTTTTTGATTGTACGAGTTAAAATTGTTTATAATAAACTTTAATTGATATCTTGAAATTTACTGTAATTATTAAATTTAAATATAGCAAATTTTATCTTATTTTAATTTGTCATCTACAGACTTAATTTTTTGCAATTACGATCTAAATGTAAGAATTATACAAGTTAAAAAATTATTGTAAAAAAGTTAAAAATAATAAGAATATATTTAAGAAATAATACCCTTAATTTTTTTTTATCAACTAGTCATAAATTAATCATGATAATGCAGAATAATTAGTTGAATTGAAAAGCTGGTTGCATAGGGTCTGCTAAATGATGCTTGTGAAGATGTTATAATTTCTTTTAGTGAGGTATGGTGTGCTATCAGCAATTTGTCTATTCTTAAAACTTCATTTTGAATTAATTAAATTGGATTGGGTTAAAATTATCTATCTTTTAATAAATTTTAAATTTGTTGATCCTTTTGAAGAAGAAATAAAAAAATTTCATGTGAATAATTAAAATAATAATAATATTATTATATATATAAATTCTAATGACAATATTATATTATTGATATATATTTTACAGTCTACGCATCACACAATTATAATATATATATATATATAATATATATATTTAAAAATATATTAATATATATAAATTAACAACTCTTATATATATTTATATATTATTAAATTAATTTTAATTAAATAATTAATATTATATTTTATATATGTATTAATTATAATATATTATTTAATTTTAATTATTAAAAATATGCTATTTTAATTATATAAAATTAAAGTCGGTCTTAATTTTGTTGTCTCGATACGTAGTGGTCAGGTTTTGACCAACTAAATGTACATCGTAATTGTGTTTTTGCGTGAAATGATACATACATTCATGTCCCTTGTGCCTGCTTATTTAACACGCAATAAACGCAAATCCCACGTGTTGGTTGACCGTCAATGCACTAACTACATTACACATCACCCCACACGAAAGCGAATGATTGTAATTAATTTTCTTTTGCCCGAAATTAATTAATTAATTGTATCTGTGTAGCCTACTACACTTGGCCATGGCGGCTTCTCTTTGTTTTATATAAACCTTGACGATCTAGCTTGCTTACATTATATTATATATGCTCTCGGATTTCCACAAGAGAGAGAGCGAGAGAAATATATATAACCAAGTCTTTTATTTATTTTTAATTCTCTCAAGGTTTCTCAGTACTGAGTCCAAAATGGTGAGAGCTCCTTGCTGTGAGAAGTTAGGACTGAAGAAAGGACAATGGACTCGTGAAGAAGATCAGATACTTATCAATTACATTCAACTCTACGGCCATGGAAACTGGCGTGCTCTTCCTAAACAAGCAGGTATTTATGTACATTTAATCTGATCACGAGATCTTCTTCCGTTTTGAAAATTTTCTCTGGCTTTTGATCTATCTTCCCCGGAAAGCATTCTTCAGAGAGGTTACTTTGTTGTTTTGGTGCCTAATTTTGTTTCGAAACTTCATGGGATGATCTTGTTAAAATTAATATCGCAAGTGTGAGGAGGAGAAGATGCACAGCCGGGTGTTGGGTTTTTTTTTCAAATGAAGAATTTGCTTGGTCTCCTTGGTGATCAGGTTTATTAAGGTGTGGAAAGAGTTGCAGACTCCGGTGGACAAATTACTTGAGGCCAGATATTAAACGGGGAAATTTTACCAGAGAAGAAGAAGACACCATCATCAAATTACATGAAATGCTCGGAAATAGGTATGTGAATTTCTGATTTTATAAACTGGGTATAGCTTCAAGATTTGATCAGCATCTGTAGCTGAATCAGAATAATACACCAAAAAGGTTTGCATATTTATTGATTTTCCAGAGGAAGTTAAAAAACTGAAGAGTTGAGAAGATTCCTTGATGCAACATGCATTGTTGATAATAATTTATCACACTTTTCATAGCCATACACGACAAGATTAGCTCTCTGATGAACGGTGCATAAAATCTTTCATATCTGACAGTAAACTACAAGCTTTTTCAGACATTTAAAATTAAAAAGAAAATCTCATATACTGATGCAAAGGTAATCCTAACGTGATACCGTGACTTGATTTTTGATCAGATGGTCAGCAATCGCAGCAAGACTACCGGGACGAACAGATAATGAAATAAAAAATGTTTGGCACACCCACTTGAAAAAGAGACTCAAACAAAATCACAATCATCAATATCAATCCAAAAAACCAGAAGAACGAGAACAAGAGATCACGCCCGTGAATCATGTGATGATGAACAGATCATCAGACAACACAACAGATCAATTGTACAGGGCAGTACTCTCCCCAGAACAAGAACAGTCGGGCAAGTCACCCGTCTCTGTCACCTCATCGGTTCACAACAACAACAAAAGCAGCGGCAATGGCAATATGTGCATGAAAACGGAGACACCGACGGAAAATGTTTTCGAAATTGAAGACGACTTTTGGTCTGAAGTATTGTCAGCTGATAATTCAAGCACCGACACACCCTCTAAAATGGGGCCTTCTTCAACATCAGTCAATGCTTTAAGTTCGAATAATTTGTATCATAGCGTGGGCCTTCGGTTTAATCTCTTCAACATTGCTGGGCATCCAACGGAATTACCAGAGATTTGAGTTGTTATTTTCTTTTCTTCTTGGAAAATGGAAATCAATTATTTTCTAAGTTTCCCGTAAATCTTGAGCGTAAAACAATATGTTCAACTTTGGATACTGATTATGACCTGATTGAAAGAAAAAAAAACGCATAAATCCCATTTAAATCGGGGAAATCGGTACCCTTAACTAATAATAAAAATATCAACTGGCCGGGGAACGTTGCGGCTTCCTCACTCGAACAATCTAGGAAGCGCAAAATATTATATACACTAAAATCATGCCGTCATTTATTTTAATGGCCGTCCTACTCCACTTTCGATCACTTGGGGCAACTGATTCTGATAAGCACGAATTTCATCTCACACATTCATAGCTATCAATTTTCAGAATAATTAAAAGTAAGGAAATCTGGATTGTGATCCTGAAGGAAATTTCAAGCTTGGAGAGAAGATTAAGAATGGTTGATATGGAGACAGCCTATCTATTGAGATGACGACGACGATGCATCCAAGGTATGACTGATTAAAGTTTCACGTGGCTGCAGTCCGTGGTTGAAATGGGATTGCAAAGAAAAACAAAATTGCAAGTTGTAAATTTAATCATCGACGTGCATGTATACACGCTTACTCTTTCTATGCCTGTACACCAGAAAAAGGGTAATCTGCATTTGCATGATTGTATATAAATACGTACACTGGGATGTAAATATTTAGTAGAAATAAAATAAAGCAGAGAGTCATAAGTTATATTTTGCTAATTGTACAAATAGGCTAGAGAACACACAAGCATTTATATATAAAAGTGATAATTATTCTCTTTTTTTAAATTATTTTTAAAATTTTAATAATATATAAATATAAAAATATAATAAAAAATTTAGATTTTATTTTAATTATTTTTTTAATAAGTAAAATTAATTAAAAATATAAAAAAAAATTAGGAAAGGATTATAACCCATGTAAGAGATATTTTGATATATTGAAACTATTAAGCCAACCCAAAAGCATAATTAGCAAAGATATTCAATGTAACAATTGATATTCAAAATTTGAAAACATATAAACATACTCGAAACTTTTAAGTTTATATATGATGTATAAACTTATAAAAAATAATTAATAGAACATTACTGCTAAAAGTAAAATACAAGAATATATATATATATATATATATATATATATATGGTATACTTATTTCCAACGCGAAATATTTAAATTATTGATGACCAAATAACATATTCACAAGGATATTTGCAAAAAATAAAAATAATATAATAATATAAGAGCAATATATATAATGTGACAATATTTAAACAGAAATAACTAGAATTTCAAAATTAAGTATTTCATGTACCTGAATGTGGTAATAATATATTTTAAATTAAATATTAACTTAAAATTAAAATAATAATAATAATAAAGTAGTGGGACACAAGGATATTTTACTATTTAACTCAATAAATAATTATAATAAAATAGAGGAGCATAAGAAATATTTTGCAGCATTGAGACCACGACACAGAACCAACCGAAGTTAGGAATGGACTTTTCCAGTACACAGGGAGTATAGATAAATTTATGCCACAACGTCTATGCCAATAGAACACAATAATTAAGTATTTTTTTTAAAATTCTTCGAGGACACTTGTCAATAGGTGTAGGTGAAGGGGTGAAAATGTATCAACCAAGGCACAACGATTGTCTGGGATGCGTCCAAAGTATTTAATGCCCAACGAATGCTTTGCAACCAAACAATCAAATGCTAAAGGGCACAACCAATTTAGTTATTGGTTGTTGCAAATAATAATAAAAATAATTAATTAAAAATTTAAAATATTTAATATTATAAAAATTAATAATGAATTAGTTCATAATATTTTACCTAGTTTATAGGTGTTTCAATCCTTGCATTTGTGTTCTAAATTTTGTGATAGTGTTTTAAGTTCTTTATAAAATTGTTTCAAGTTTTACATTGTGCATTTTATGAGTGACTTTAGTGTTTCAAGTCCATGAATAGATACTTATGTTAAATTATACTTTGTTAAATATTTTGTGTATCCTAATTTCTATTTTTACGTTAGTATTTTAAACTTTTAAAGTTAATATTTTAAGCATCATTTTATTTCTTTTTAAATTTTTATTGTTTATTTCAAAAATCACGTTAGTCTTTTAAGTATTATGAGTCAGATTACTGTTTAAGTATAATAGGATAAGTATTCATATCAATTTACACTCCATTAAATAATTGTATGCACCTGAGTTTTAACTTTTTTTATTGGTGTTTTAAGTACATTTCAAGTTATTTGTTACTTGTTTTAATAATCATGTTAGTGTTTCAAATATTATAAACAAGTATTGGTGTTAATATATACCTCATAACAAAATTGAGTGCATTCTAATTTTAAATTTTGCATTGGTGTTTGAACGTTAGTTTTAGTGTTCCAAGCATTATTTGATCACATTTCAAACTTTTTATTATTTGTTTAAAGAATCGTGTTAGTATTTTAAGTATTGTATACAAATATTTGTATCAGTATACACTCTATGATAACGTTGTGTGCATAGTAATTTTAATTTTTATGTTGAAATTTTAATTTTTTACATTAGTATTTTAAGTATTGTTTAATTACGTTTCAAGTTTTTCATTACTTATTTCAATAATCACTTTAGTATTTCGGCTCATGTTAATGTACTTATGCATTACATTGATTTCAACTTTTGCATTGTGATTCCAAACTTAATAATCTTAGGAATATTTGCTAGGAATTTTTGAATTTCTAATTCTACACTTCATGTCTACATTTGACTAAATCTATACAATACTATGAATGGTCCACATCCTTAGAAGGAGAAGTAGTCCCATTAGGCCTACTACTACTTATATTAGACTCATCCACTCTATTATTTGACCCCATTTCCTAAGTTAAAAGATCAGCATCCTCAGCTTCTTAAGCAGATACTACTACAAGATGCTCATAAAACAACATCCTCATTCTCATTTGGTGTCAAAATTTGGATTTAACATCTACCTGCATGAATGTCCATCCATGAGAACCTTAGAGAAGTAACCAGTCGACTCATCATGATATAAATGAGCAAATTTAGGGGGTCTTGTTTTATAGAAACTTTCAACTATAAGATTAAGTTAAAAAAAAAGCTTATAATAGACCCAAACTCACAAGCAATGCCTACAAGCCCAAAATCAAGGACTTAAATGAGTAAAATCCTCATGAAAAAAAATATATTTTTAATTAAAAGAACAATCAACTACGATTACCTTTTTAGAACTAAAGTTCTATCTCACAAAAAGAAGAGTCCTTACAATCAAAAGAAGAGTTCTTTCTAGAATTTATCTTTGAGAGCTTCTCTGTCCAAAGTGAAAATTCTGATAATTGACTTGATTATCGGAAAGTTAATGCCGGCAATCCTGCCAGCATCTATGATCTCGTGTTATTTTACAAGGAAGCGAAAGAGAATCAACAAATTAAGACATGACATATGGAGAAGTAATCTTTGTAATCAATTTGAGCTAGTTGAATCAACATAAGCTTTGGCCAGTATACATGTATAATTAGTAACTTCTCTCTTTGGATATCTTGCCAATTTGTAATATGCACCCAAAGATTGAAGGGGAGATGACAATGCAAGTGAAATTTTTTGAGTATTGATGTTCACAGCTATTGGTATTTAGTTTTGTTTGTCCATCAGTAATAAATAAATAAAAAGACATGAGAAAACCTTGATGGCTTAGTGCTTTTACTGTTTGAATTTGAAGTAACAACGTTATCACACTCCGTTACATTTTTACCACGAACGGTTTTAATTACTGATGGACAAACAAAACCAACAACAATTGTTCAAACTAAAAATTGACAGTAACTTTTAACTGTTGTGTGAGCTGAGAAGTACTTCCAAAATATTAGCTGTTGAAGGATATCTGCCATGTCAATTATAGAACTGAACACTTTGATGTAGATCTTTGTATGTTTCGTTCGTTCAAACAGCGACGCATAAATCAAAGAAACCAAAGGGGTAAAACTATTGAAACTACACATTTGTAATCGCTACTCCCATCGTCTCCTGACGTTCCATTTCTGCCCGGAATCGTTGAATGAAGTCCTCATCTCACTGGTTTATTCCATGCATTTGTAGGAATGCCAACGCAAACGACACCCACTTATCATCTCCATCTTCTGCGGATGCACGACCTTTTTCTTCCTTAGTATTAATATTATTGCTCCTTCATCCCTGCTCTAACTTCCTCCTGTTCAAGGATCTTCACATTCTTTGCAATCGGGGATGCGAATTGGCTCGGCAGCTACAGGCTACTTAAATAGTCTATCGATGAACACAGGTGAAGTTGCTGCTTTATTCTTGAAAGGGTAACGGTAACGAAAACGAGGAGCATGGTTTGGCTTGGGAAGTTGCAGCTGAAGCAGATATCTTTTACGTTGAATACGTTGTCCAAGGAACGGAGACGGGCTAATAGCTGCTGATTTTGCATCAGTCGTGGCATGAAGCCGCCGGGTTTTTGATTTCTTTTGACTTGTGTAGATTATGCAGGTTGCTCTGCAATTTGGAAGTGAAGTACTTCCATGCCTGCTTGGCTGTCGGTAATCTAAGACTCAAGCAAGACATGAAAATGAATACGAGTGCCAGCCGAGAGATAAGTTACTAGTAGCAGTGCTTTGCATGGAGAGTGATAGAATTTCAATCTATATAACAGGTGAAAACCAGAATCTTTCTGCAATGAAGATTTTACTTTTTCATATATTATTTATTAGACAATGATTCGTTCCCGTTCCGGCTTATTTCCAACGCCACGCGTTTCATTGATGCTGGAGGCAGCAGCTTACATCTTGCCGCGAGGGTTCCGCTTGGACACTTGACTACTAATAAGCTTAGGGACAACAATACTACATTATCTTCTGTCTTGCAAATGCACGCCTACTTGTCCCATCTTATCTCAAGTGATTTTTCATCTTCGTTTCTTTTTCTTTCGGATAATAATAATAATAATAATTGAATGTTGAATGTAAATTGTACGAAATAACTAACTCAAAATTTGTTTCTCAGTTTACCCAATAATAATATTCAAAATCTTCCGAGCTTCCCTCCCCGTTCCAAATTGTGGGAGCAGGCACAAACTCAATTGGATTTATTTGCTTTCAGGCCTGGCTTTCAATTTTATGCTTGCCCAAGCTTCTCATTATTCTCTTTTGCTCGTTGAGAACTCTTCCATCTCGAACCAAGGTCATAAAAGGACCAGCATCTATCAAAATCGTTAACAATGTAATTGTTCTTTTCTTTTCTCACTCTTTTTTTTTCTGATGTCTTACCACCAATAACCATTGAAATTGACATCATTTTCTACACCGTGAGTAGCTGTATCAGACTGCATATGAAATTTGTACCACCAGCTTTTGAGAAACACAAAAATGTTACGACTTAAATGGGAAAATATATTCAGGCGTTCGTTACATATGCACATTTCTCAATTGAATCAGACAAAATTTCCCTTTCCATACAATGAGGATGAATTTTCATGCTTCCCAATCTTTCATTATTTGATTCTAATAATTTAAAATTACCTAACATCCATATTTTCCCTGGCAGTAATATGACAAAAACCCAGAGAAGCTTGGACAAAAAAGGCATAGAGAAAAGGGTAAAACCAAAAAAATCTTACAAGCACCATCAACAAGATGGGAATTTCGAAAACTAGATGAGGGCTTGGATGCCAAGTTGTTGCATCTCTCTCAACTTCCATATCGGGTAGAGAGCACCTTCAATCTCTTCTGCATCCACCTGCTGCATAGCCCAGGCATAGTATACAGTATGTATTGTGTCCTGAAAAATAAATTCCCAAACGATAATAAAAGACTCAACTGAATCTTTCACTAAGCAGGACCACAAAGTGTACGATGAGGGCATAACTCTGCACATCCCTAGGAGACAAACAATTTATCATTCATTTACCTTTCCCCCTTCAGTTATTGCACCATGTTTATCGCGTACACAGTAGATTTGCTGTGTTTGGAACTGTCATAATCCCAGGAAAATGGCAAAATATGTCAGCTTTTTGTTAAACTAAGAATTGTCAGCTGCATTCAATTGAGTTTTGGAGGCATAAAAGTATTCACATACTGCTACAATGATTATAGGAGAAGCTCCCATCATTTTAGTCTCTCTTACTTCCACCTCGGACACATGCAGCATCTGCACCAGAAAGGTTTTGAGTGACATTCAGTTCATATACACAATATTATTTGGCATAGGACTTGAAACGAAACATACTAATTGCAATCTGAAACCTGGTTCCATCAAGATCAGTTTAATAAAATATCACTACAAGGACATTTCTCTTTCAACGTCATGTAAAAGATCTGGACCAATTCTTGTCTAACCTCAACATACTCTTAGCTAGTCAAATGTGGTCTGGTGAACCATCATATCAGCAAATTAATGGCTTCAAATGATACTTTATTTAGATGGTACAAGCAAGATATCTCCTCATATCAGCAGAATTTTCCAATCAGCTTGCCAAATTGCACATCCAATATAGTAATTTGGCTTTTGGGAATTCCCAAAGTACCAAGATGTATAAAAATAAAAATACAGACAGTTGCTATATTCTGCTCTACATTATCACAACTATAATTGGAGAAAAAAAATGGATAGGATAGAACTTCATAAATTCCTTTACCCTATTATCAAAAAATATTCCATGGCTTTGATAAGCAGTATGTTCTGCTTTACATCGTTCAATCACTTCAGGGCTACAATACTTCTTCAAAGTATCAACATCTCCCTGTCATACAGAATTTTGTCAAGAAATTAACCTCCAATACCACTCACAGCCCATATTGAAAAAGAACTGGGGAAAGAATACATTACAAACATAAAAGTACCAACAGTCCATCAGTTGCACAGAAGCTCAAACTCACCTTCATGTAAGCATTAAGTACTGGTCTAATTGCTTCCTGAACTTCAGCCACAAAATCTGGTAAGGAGAATGATCTAATCCATACACACAAAAAAAATAAAGAAATAAAACAGTTGTTAAACTCTGGAACATAAAATCTAGTAGCAAACATCAAAAGAGACATGATCATACGGATCTCGACGCCGTATTTCCTTTATTGATGCTGCAGCATCTGTCTCCTGAAAGATGCTCTCATTGATACTGAAAAAGACAAGATCCTTAAATAAACAATATTCATCTTAAAACTCTACAAACAATTCTATAAATCATGTGTAGATCAGCAGAAAACATATAAAGGACACAAGGCATACTCCTGAATTTTGTGAACAATGGGGTTTTCACTGGTTTCCCATCTTTCCCGCATATCCCCTGCAATCTGAAATCCCAATTCAGTAAAAAATTAGTCACCATCTAACTAACTATCTCCAGCATAAATGAAAGCCAGGTAAGCATAGTTAATCACTACAATCTAATACCAGTAAGTGATAAATGATAAAAAGTGAAACAGAAATCATGCTGTTCAAGCATGCAATTGAAGAACTCTAGTTGCCAAGGAGAAAAGTCAAATGGCTACACATATACTATTGAAAGAGCTTGAATGTATAACTATACACAAGTTTAGGATTTAGGATGACAATGCAAAATATATTGAGATTTCATTGGACTTGCAAAAGAAATTTGTTTGATGATAAAACACAACACATTGTGAAGATAATGCAAATAGAACCGATAAGATTGTCATGAACAATATCCATAACTAGTAATAACGAACAATTCTGGGAGAACAACGTCAGCTATATGAAAAAAAAGACCAAACTGAAGAACTGGAAGAAAAGTTCACAATAAAAAGGACAAAAGGGAGAGGAAACATTGGCATCTGTCTTCAATAATAGACCAAATAACCAGATAAATTGCATCTGATATTTAGTGCCAATACAATGAGCACCCTTCGAGAAAACTAGACAGTTTGAAGTTAAAATAATCAATTGGAGCATACCTCTTGGCTCTTTGTCACAACAGGTTCACTAATTCCACTAAAGTGTTTAAATACAGGATAATCTTGCATCTGGTTGAAAGAGAAATTAATTTCAGAAAAGTGGAATTAAAAGTAAGAAATTGATAGAACATCTTGAGATATTATGCAGCACAAGAAATATATATACCTTCTCTCTGAATTTACTCCGCATAGACTGCTTCGAGGGAGTAAAAACTAGATCAGTTCTTGTACTTTTTTTGCCAGTCCATGAGGGGGGAGGAGTGTATTCCAGATGCTTTCTCTTAGTTGGGCTACCACTTAATTCATCCTTTACAATGTCATACCCCTTCTTTGCTAAGTCAACCACTTTTGCTTCCTTCAATTTTTGAAAGGCAGCAGTAAATTTTGGGGAAGAGATTCTCGACTTAAACTTCCCATAAAATGTTTCAGCAGTATCACTAGACCTTGTCTGCTTGCGCTTTTCTTCCCCAGATGATGTCTTGAACCCATCTTTCAAATCAGCATCATGCTTTGCCGAAGTGTCCGTGTATCCAATCCCAAAAGTCTCTTTGACCTAAGTGGCATGAGAATAAGTAAATAATAAACAATTATCATATCAGGATACTTATCAGCCATTACAGGCCAGTTGACAATTTAAATAGAAAGCATACCTCCTCTGTGGCGGCTGAAATCTTGTCTTTCATGTTGACAGACACCTACAAAAAACTTATTCAACTGTCAATAATTCTTTTTGTTTGGATATGAAACAAAGACAGTAAGAAAAAGCAACACCTAACACTTGATGCGTGAAAGCACCAAATATTGATCAAGTTTACAGATTTCAATGTGTGTTTAAGAGAGAGAGTGAGAAAAGAGGTGAGACCAAATTGTACTGATCTAAAATTTCTAAGTTTACACTACTCATTTAACTTCTCATAAGATCTATTTTTGATCAATCACACCATTGATTCAAATTCATCCTAATAACTGTAATGTGCACTGATATTACATTGATTGAACATCTATTGCTATCAGATTCCATGAACTCACATTTCTATGCACATTAAGCTTCTGTTGTGGAATAGAATTCAATTGTATAACTCTAAATCTCTGATAAACCAAAAACTTTGCAATGTGTGATGTCTAAGCAGAGAGTAGGGAATACAAGTTGGTCTCCTACATCATAAACTTGTCTTGCTAGCTAAAATTTTGACACAATAGCACATTGAGACCTCAAATATGGCCAGAAGAAAGCAGCTTAGCTTAGTTTACTAGTATCATTTAGGCTACCCTTGGGTTTGAGTTTCCTATTTAAACACCAAATTAGCTCAATCTCCAGTCTGAGATCAAATCCATGGACATGACAGTAAAAGTTCATAAATATTAGACCACATTCAATCCTAGGTCAAGGATTAGAGTGGAATCCAACAACTTTCCCACAGATTGCATATCCACGGGCAGAATACAAAGGAACCACATTTATGCTCAATATATGTACAAGCATATAATCAGACCTTTTTTACTGTACATTCAGCTTCCGTCCACACACCATCCACACGCTTGTAAAGCTGCTCAGTTGTCTGCTTCGTTCTGCATTCGCCATTTCACCATCTCAGGCCCACCCTTGACATACAAAAGTATGTCTCAGCCTATTATCTAATAAAGCTACAAATAATATGCAATGAGGAACTATATACAACATTACCTTTCTTTAAGGTTGTCTTTCACATCTTTTAGCTCCTCTGTTTTCTCCTTCAGCTCCTTCACTGACTGTTTAAATTCAAAGTTTCTGCAACCAAGCATACAACAAATATGCAAATGACCACCCATGCAAAGTAAATAAAAGATAAATAATGCCTAAAAAATTGCAAACCCAGAAGAAGAAACCCACTAAAATCAAACAAATTAAAAAGAAGCCTCCAATCAAACTCCGTAGATATTAAAATTCAGTTTTCAACAATCTTTTACAGGAAAACAAGGCAGCTCAGCACAGAACTAGGGATGCAGCACAATATCCATCTAACCACAGAATACACGAGACAAGTTAGAATCCATGACAAGCTCAAAACTTTAAAAGTCGTAGTAATTTCATATTTCTAAATTATATTTCCGCAATTGCCAAAAACTGAACAGCCTAAGCTTAACAATTTTATCTTGCGTTTGATTATCACACTGTATCATCAACAGCAAAACGACACCAGAAGTTGAGGGATATAACACAAACTTTGAAACCAGGATGGAAAAAAAAATACAATAAATTTTTTTACACCCAAGAAAAACATAAACTAGCACAAACAGAGACCTCTACATTTTACCAATCTCATATTATAAAAGCAAATACCAAAATGTGAAAGTACTAACATACCTTTCAGCTTCGCCTTTAATTTTCTTTGAAAACTCTTTGAACACGCTGAATTGGCGACTTCTCGAATACCCATTTATAGTAAGCAACTTCAGCGTTGTGCTTGAACCCTAACCCCACCAAATTGCACCCCCAGGAAAAAATTAATTTTTTTTTCACCATAAACCATCGAAAAAAAAAGAAATATATATTAACCAACCTGTCGAGCCGTTAACTGACGAAACACTGACTGCTGTCTGGAAAGAAGCAAGTCCCGAACAAGCTTTCTACTAGCCATTAGTTAGAGACACAAAAGTTTCTCGAGGAAATAGGCGGCTTCTTCTTATTCTCAGGAAATTAGAATATCAATTTATGTATCCTCCCGAAATTGGAGCGGAGAACAGAATCTGTAAGTTTCTTGAGAAACAAACAATGGGGACTGACTAACATGCCCGTAGGATGAAGTTGTGAGTGTTTAGGGATTGTTTGGATGTTCGAATAAGTTTGTGCGAGCGATGGGCGGTTGAGATATTTGTAACAAGACAGACCAGCTATTTTGCAAAGATAAATGTGGAGGAATAAACTAAAACAGGTCGGAGTTTTGAATCCATTCACAACCAAACGAGACTCTAGGGTTTTGATACATTGGCTATGCACGACCCAACCTTTTTCATGGGATATTTTGGAGGATTAATTTTATTAAAATTTATAAAAATTACGCGTAAATATAATTTTTTTTAAAAGTTAATAAATAATAACAATATTATTATATATATTTGATATTAATTAATTAATAAAATAATAAAAATAATAATATATTTCGTAAATTTTATATTTATAACAATTTTTTATGTATTATTATGAATTTAAAAAATTAATAAAAAATATTATCAAAAATAATTTTTAAAATTTAATTTAATTTGATAACTATATATAAATTAATGATATTTTTATTAAATAAAATTATAAATTATTTATTTATATAAAATTATTTTAAATTATTAAAAATATTTTATAATTATTTAAAATATTAAATAAAAAAATTAATTTTAATAATTATAAAAATATATATATTTATTATATTACATATTATTAATTTATTATTTTAAATTTATCAAATTAACATATAATTAATATATATTTATTTATAAAATATAAAAGATAATTATATATTAAATTTAAAAAAAATTAAAAAATATTACTCATGATATAAAAAATTTTTATAAAAAAATAATTTTATTATTTTAATTAAACAAAATTTTGAAATTAGTCAAAACTATGTTAAAATAATTTTTTATTTTATAAGACCAAAATCAAATTCAACATGAAATAATGTATTAAATTCTGTGTGTGTGCATTGAGAGATATAAAATAAAATTTTTAAAATATATTTTATTCATTAAATATTTATTTTTATAACATTTATACCATATTTTTTTTATTAAAAATATTTATAATAAATATAATATATAATATAATTAATAATAAATAATTTAAATTATATTTATATAAATATTTTATATTTTATAATATAATTTAAAATTAAAATATTATTTAAATTATTTATTATTAATTATATTACTTATTAACATTTAAATCATATTTATTAATTAAACAAAAATAAACAATTCCGCTCTATTTTTCTAATAATATTTCCTTTGTTCTTATACATACTAATCGTATGTGTAGAGTCAAAGAGTTTCGTAATCAGGTCTAATGATTCTCTGATTAATAGTTTGTGTTAAAATGCAAGCAACTATCTAATTGATTTGGGTTAGTTCCGTATGAAATTGTTTATATAATTCCAACCAAAATCAATTAAGACCCAGAGAAGAGCAAGTCAAGAAGCAGAAGCAGAGTTGGTTTAATTACAAGCCTGATTGGCAACAGAAAACAATTTGGCTTGACGAGCAGCAGCTTCTTCTGATACGAACGCTTGTATAACCAAAGTCTTCACTTCCCAGGCTGAGAGTGGAAATCCTTCTCTTGCATACGAGTTGAGCAACGCTGCTGTTGCCTGCTTCACCAATCCAGCAAACGCGTTCTCTCCATCGTCATTTCTGGTCGTTGCTTCTAGTAGTGTCAGATCCGATCTGAACCGTTCGTACACTCTTGATCCGAATACCTTCGATAACGTTGACGCTTCTGGAACCATCCTTGGCCACGCCTCCCTCCTGCTGCTCCAGAAACTGTAATGTGAGTTAATATCTCTGTGTCAGATCCTAGTAACTCGGCCGAGTTCATCGACTCAATCGTAACATTGATCTGAAGAGATCTTACTGTGGCGTGCATCTTCCTCTTGTTCTAGCGTAGAGAAACCCAGGCCTTGCCGTTTGACTCGTTGCGGATGCGCTGCTACTTGCTGAAATCGCAAAGCAAACTATAAAGAATAATAAGAAGAAAACACCGAGTCGACTCAGTTGGTTAGTGATCTCCATCTTCTTTGCTTGCTTGTGGAACTAAACTTCCATTATCTCTGCAGAGTTTGCTATGCTTCGTCTATATGGGATCTGAAAAGACGAGCATCCTTGGAGGTCGGGTTTGGTTTGACAATGCTTCCTTCAAACAAGTCTGCTTTCGGCTGAAACTGTCGTAAACTGGCTCCATTTTCGATACAGTAGTTTTTAAAAATGAAACTAGTTACTTGGACAACTTTGCCCTTCTTGTACTTGAAAAATGTCCCCGTAACGTTACAGCACGTGCGGAAGTTAGCAACGCAGCCGAATTAATAGTTTGGACCGTGCAGTGTGCTTGAATGACCACTAGTAAGCTATAAGCTGAGGTAAGCCTGGCTTTGATCAGCACAGTAGCGTTCACAATTTAATTAGAAGGGTCCCGCAGTCACATGATGTATACACTGAACTGCTTATGTATATTATGTTGAAGACTTCGTCTTCACTCCGGGAACAATCATAACTGAGCCCGTTCTTGCTCGTGACCTCACTAAACAGTTACGAGTATGTATGAGAGTTACATTGTGGGGTTACAAATTCGCTTGGATTAATATACACATGCACGTACAGTCATACATATTGCTTGTGAACCGAGGACATGAGGCCCAAAGAAAAGGCCATAACAGTAAAAGAAAATGTAAGTACAATGACAAGTTGGCCCACAAAGGCCCATCACATATATATAGGAGAAAATTGGGATAATTATATATATCATGAGTGTACGCTCATGAGTCAATGCGAACAAGAATACTTGAATTGGCAATTTCACTATTGCATTTACACGCAAATTACCCAGGAAGATAATAGGCGTAATAGAAAGTCCTTTCTTAGATCACCTATTCGTCTTTCTGACGTTGGTTGCTGCATCAAAGGGGAAGAGTTCCAGCTTGTGATATTCCTCATTCATATCGTTTGGGTCAATTGTGAGATTAGGAAGATCATCAAGTTATAATTTCCAAATTCTTTAATGAAAAACAATATAATAGGATTAATTAATTGCAAGCATTGCTTACTTTTCTATTCCTTAGAAAGTCAACACATAGTTGCTACTACTACCAGTAGTAATAGCAGTAGTTAAACAACTTTAACCACAGAACTAACTCTCTCCTCTCATGGCAGTGGCAGACTCTAAAAAGTCTCCTTGCTTCCTAACCCTAAACCCGTAAACTAAAAAGCTATATTTTTAGTTATAAACATTATTCAATTAGGCATCATCCCTTATTGAAGATTGGCTTCCGGGAATCAGAGTGGTCTGCTAATTGCTGAACTTATCCTCCTTGCGTCTTCTCTAGATATCTGAAACACGTTGGCAAGCACCTCCTCTGGCATGTCTCGTATAACTGATGTGCGACCAGAGAGCGGGCTGATAATGGCGTTATCATTGGTCTTGAATGCAATCCATTCGAATTCCTGTCCTCATGCCCGTTTCACCACAGCATAGTGTTGTGGCACAGTCAAGACCTGTCCTTGTCGGACACGACCAACTACGTCTTATCGACGAGAGTATGACGTGTGCGTTCAAGTTCCAGTCTGGAACCATAATAGCATTCTGCATGCATGCACATATTTATGAATTTCATCAATAATCAATTAGTAAATTAATTAAGCGTGCAGCAATTGCACTTCCTCCGTGGAGAAAGCTCCTTCAGCACTAAGTCGAAGCCATTGAAGAATAGGGAGGTTATGGCTGTTGAGAGTGCTAACATAACCAGTTTCTATGAGTTTCATGGTGTAGAGAGTCTCTTCAAGACCATTGTCACATCCTCCATATTGTCCTTGAGTCTCTTCATATCCTTGATCTCTCTGCATCCTCGGTGGCCGGACGATCTGGAGGTCGCCTCTTACTCCAACAACAGCTCCTCTGTTGTCATTCTCGTTTTGGAGCCTCCTAATAAGACATTCATCAACGTTGAAAGCCTCAGCCAGAACCGGTGGGTCGAAGCCGTGGAAAATGTTGTTGCATTGTTGGCCGCCTCGGCGGTAAGGCGTGCTGTTGGAACTTCTCTCCCAGGCAAGAAAATTTTTCAGAGAAAATGAGAAGAACTTTCTATATTTCACCAAAATTGCAAAAGCTGTATATTACAAGTGGTAATTATACTAATAAAAAATACTCACAACTAACTCCCCTTAAATTGAGGATTATTTAACTAATTGAACTTATAACTAATAATAGCTTTTAACCAATTACGAATTAAGTCTAACTATCATAAACACCTTTGCACAGCTATCACTTCAAATCAAATGCTCTGCTCTTCGTACTCAATACTTAGCTTTGATACGCAGTTGGATGAGTAGCCTTGACATCCCCCCTCAGGCTGAGTGGTGCTGAGAAAATATTCAGCTTGGAACGAAAGTATCGAAAGTGGTTGCAGATAGAGGCTTGGTGAGAACATCATCAAGCTGCTCAGCAGAAGGAACATAGCGAATATCTAATTGCTTATTAAGAACATGATCTCGGACAAAATGAATATAAAGTTCAATATGCTTTGTTTGGGAATGAAAAACTGGAATTTTGGCTAAAGAGGTGACACTTTGATTGTCACACCAAAGAACTGGAACTATAGAAGGAAGCATATTTATTTCAAGCAATAGAAAGACAACCAGGCAAGCTCAGCTAATGTAGCAGCTAAGAAGCGGTATTCTGATTCAGTGCTAGATCAAGTGACAACTTGTTGCTTCTTAGATGACTAGGAGACCAGGTTATCTCCTAGAAAAATATAATAAGCACTAATGGACCTGCAATCATCTAGATCACATCCCTAATCAGCATCCAAGAAGCCAGTTAGTTCATGTCTTCTTGTGTGAAAGAACTAAAGACCGAGATCAGAAGAGCCCTATAGACATCACAGTAAATGTTGGCAAGCTAACCAATGTGCAGTAGAAGGATTTGACAGAAATTGGCTCAGACAATTCAAAGCATAAGAGATGTCTGGCCTAGTAATTGTAAGGTATTGAGTACTGCCAACTAGACTGCGATATCAGAGAAAAGTTCACCAGTTGATTTTGATTACTTGACACTAGATAACATTGGTGTATCACATGGATTGCATTCATTCATGCCAGCTTTGTGTGTAACAGATCCTTAATATATTTAACTTGAGACAAATGTAATCCTATAGCAGATGCAAAAACCTCAATGCCTAAAAATTGTGCAAGGATCCTAGATCATTCAGAGTAAAGGCATCATGTAAACAAGTAATAAAACTATCAATCTGTTGTGAATCTGAACCTGTCACTATAATATCATCAACATACACCAAAATAAGAAGCATAGGAGACGAAGAACTCATGAAGAACAATGAAGAATCCTCCCTAGAATTCATAAAACCTCACTGAATAAGAAATAATTTGAGCTTATCATACCAAGCTCGTGATGCTTGCCTAAGACCATATATAGCCTTTGTTAATTTGCAAACATGCTGAAGATAAAGATTATTAACTATAAAAGATCTATTTTTTAAAACATATTTAGTTATATGTAATGTACTTATATAAAGTGTATAATTGTACTAAATATTATTTATATCTAATTAACATAATATGTTAAATTTTAAAATAATAAGCTTCTTGTTCTGGTAGGAGTTAGAATTTTTTAAAAGAGATTTAGAGTATTATAAAAATTAAAAATTTGTAAATTTAAATTTTTTTATACTCGCATTATACTCTAGCAAAATATCTAAAATTATATGTCTTTATTTTAATTTATTTTATGTAACATCAAATCACTAACCTTAATTTTGGGCCGTGACAACTTCTTTGAGCTACAAACTTGAAACTCATAACATGGCACCATGCATGGTGACAAAAGGAAACATGTGTCATTATCTGCAAATGAAAAAGTATTGGTATCATAGGATAACAAGCAAAACAAAACTTCAAATAAAATTCTGTAATTACCAATTTAATTCTGTTCCTATTTATGAAAACTTAAATCTCTGTGTATGAGCTCAGGATAATTACCTTAAAGCAGCATCAAAGTTTTCTTGCTAACCAAAGGCGACTCCTTGATCTCCGGAGGCTGTGAGTTCTTCCAATCTATAATATGAACCATTGAGTTGGTTCCACCAGGCTTAAAGCTTAGTTCTATAACACCCTTCTGCTTGGTCTGAGCTTTCAGCTTAATATACTTCTCACATATATCCTGGGCATCAAATATTTTCTCCGACAATTCCTTAACTTTCAATGCCCTAAAATTATTGTAATACACAGGGCGAGCTTCTTTGTCTTTGCAATTCAAGTACATGAATTTTTCAAGATCAGGATCCAAACATTCTTCCAGGATTGAATCAATATTGTATTCCCTTCGCCACTGGAGAGTCTTCCGAACCATCTCGAAGGCTTCATGGACCCTGAATTCTCTTGCTTGCAGGAATTTTAACAGGACCACATAGGTTCCTTCGTGACCTGCACTTGGCAGCAGAGGCACACCCCCTAGAGTAATCTTCTTGAGTTTTTTCTTTTGCCAATGCATCTTCTCTTGGAGAGAGATTTTCGTCAGGTTTCTCTAAAAGGTAATTGCTAAGAATTGCGTCTTCAACTATGCAAAGAAATTGGGACAAGGCGTTCTTCTTTTGGCACTTCTTGTCGTTTACAGCTCTGTTCCCATCTTCTTGAATAGTGTCAGAATTATATTGGGAATCTTCTTGGACATTCCTGGTCGGCTTTTCTTTCATTAGCAGCCTCCTTCTCCTTAAGAATGCAAGCAACCTAATGTCCCCCCGCACGGGCGACGTGGAATACGAATTACGATTTATAGCTAGCTCCGTTTTCTCCCGCTTCAAGTATTAAACACAGATCTTGTTGCTTCCATTGTCCGTTACTCTCCTCGACATTGTCACTGACTTGGAACTCCTCCCCGCTAGAATTCTGCCATAGACACACTGGGAGAGAAAGACAAAGCACCTAATGGAGAGAGGAAGACAGGAATCTACAGAGATTCTCAATTATTCAATTACGTTAACTGCCGAAGACCTGTCAGCTTCTGAAACTGGTGGTTTCTGTGAGATGAAAAATAAGTGGGATTGTTAAAAATAAATAAAATTATATTTTTGTCATGATGTTAAATACAGAATATAGATATAAGATCTTCCAGCTCTGGTTCGTTGATGGGAATAAACAAGTTGGACAGGAGACAACTTTTACCATTTAATTTTCCATAATTCCATCCCCAATCAGCTTACTTGTACCATAAAACTAGTAAACAACTCAGACTGAAATTTGAAGAATGATTTGGCTCGTCCAGGTCCGGCTGCGTGCACCCACAACCTGGAATGAAGCATATACAATATGTATTTTAGAACTCAGTTACTCCGACGAGATGCGAAAAACCCTTGAATTCACCATCCTTGACCTTGAAGCAATCCACAACGGAAAACCAACAACCATTATTAATATACTGCATTCCTTGTCATTCGACCGTCCTCAGGCTGCGAGAGACGGCGGTGGGAAACCTGTGAAAGTTGTCTACACGTGGGACAATATCAATCAACATCTAATAGATGATTATTATAACACCTTCAGCAGTAATTTGATACTTTGTATAGTCCAAAATATTTTAAGTTAGATGAAAAAGAGTGGCCTACTTGAATGAAATTTACCTTGTACAGCATCTACTTGGGATGAAAGGAACAAATTCTAACCAGTGGTCACATTGTACTGCATCTACTTGGGATGAAAGTAACAAATTCTAACAAGTGGTTTATCACATGCCAATTAAAAAAGAACATCAGAATACTTCCCAAGTCATGTACAATATTTACATCTCCAAACTATGCTTCTTTACAAAAGGAATAGCTAAACCATAGCAACCTGCAGTCGGATCTTCAAGATTCCCGATAAATTGTCAGATCAAATGTCAAGGTTCTTGAACAGCTGCCCAGAGAGGAAAAAAAAACCATTATTTTTGTATAGCTTCTTGATTTTCTTGGCATCCTGGACCACAACACTATAAACTGTCACCACAAAAAGAGCACAATTTAAATATGATTATGTGGAAAACTCACCCTCTCTCAGAGTCCCTGTAAACCCCAACCAAAGCTTCTGCCTTGTCATAAAAGCTATCCTTCAGAGATATCACAATACTCTGAAAACCATTGCCTTCATCCGCATCCTGATTACCCCTGCCTACTTCACATGATTTTGTACGGATGAATCCAGCTACCTTAGCAACGTTTAAATTATCCAAGGCCGCATCAACTTCATCCAATATAAAAAAGGGTGAAGGCTTGTAGCTGAAATCACGCGTGTATGGAGGGGGAAAAAATCAGACAACAGATAAAAGATAATAGATTAAAAAATTTAACTGCCCTGATCCTCAAATATATCTCCTAGGGTTTTTGTTGCAGTGTTTTTGGCTTTTTGTATTTTAAGGATTGCTTCATCATTTTACCTGCCCTTTGAGTGAGAAAAGCATATGTTTACAAATTTTTTTCTTCTAAAATTCCAGTTACTTTCAGTTAGTGGCTTAAATAACTTTTATTTATGAACTTTTTTTTTGTTATCAATTTTGATTTACTATACTAAATTATTAGTAAAACATTTGATGTTTATATAGAGAGAATGAGATGATGTCATTATATTCAATTAAATTATAAAAGCACTTACGAGAACGCTAAAACTCATGACACAATGCTCAATTTTTTCTCTCTATTAATTGCATTCAGTTTATGTAATTTCAAAGATATCAACATTTTGAACAATATATATTTTTGACAAAAACAAAACTCAAATATTGGCGTTTGAAAATGAAAAGAGATGTTGCGTATCATGGTAATAAAGGCCTCATGACCCCTAATAAAAGTTTCATCAAATTTAACACAGTGGACATTTTACAATTTTAATAAAATTCTAGTCCAGATAAAAAAAAAGGGTCAATGGTTTGACAACTAAGCCAACCTCGCAAAAGAAAGAAAATGATACAAGGATATTAAAGTCAGGTACACATCTAACAGACCATCCACTCAATGTATTGTGAGAAAATAAAGAGTTTCAGATTGATCTAATTCATAGGACGCACCTGTGAATTGAGAACAGTAATGCAAGTGCTGCAACTGTCTTCTCCCCACCAGAGAGCTGCTCCATATCACGAAAGCGCTTTGTTGGTGGCATAGCAGTGTACTTTATCCCATGTAAAAAAGGGTCATCCTCATTTTCTAAGTTCAAATATGCTGTTCCACCCAGAGGATGTGTATTACTCTTCGTTAGTTGTTTGTATATCTTATCGATATTACTAGAAATATGATTGAAAGCTTCCATAAATAATCCATATCTGCATCCACCAAAATAAAGTCATAGGCACTTTGTTCAGACTCCAAATACATGGAGTATTGTACTGAGATTAACATGCACATAAAGATGATGTTGAAAACCCAACAGAAGTACAAAAATTTACGAACTCAACAGCTTCCACCCCGACAAACATGAAGAAAAGCTGAGCATTCCACCCATGGAAATTGTGAGCAAACACAATTGATAAAGCTAACCAAAACAAGGAACTAAAAATTTCCTGCAAACATTTCTGTCCACATATAATATTATCTTAATTTTTGTAAATAAAATTTATTGCAAGGACTATACTCAATTAGAATATTTGCTACATTGAATTGAATTGAATGTAGTACCTCTTCTGCTTAATTGAATTGAAAGCATCAGCTGCCTGCCTAGCATCTTTCCTGGCAGCTTCAAACTCTTCGGTTACAGCCCTTTCCTTCACTAGCAGAGCTTCATACTGGTCCAGTGCCTTCAAATTCGGGGCAGTTCTTTCGATGTCTGAAATTAGCACATCAATTTTTTGCTTGAATTCAGATTCAATCTTCTCACGCTCAGAAGGTCTCTTTTCCTGCAAATGAGACCTATGTAACTGACTAAAATCAAAAACAGGGCCTGGAGATGAATAATCAGTTTCCATTGGGTCTGCAACTGTGGGAAGACTAATGTATTCTAGTTCACAGTTCTCCACAATTTCCTGCTTCCGCGAAATGAGCTGCTCAATCTGTGTCTCCTGTGTAAGTAGTAAAGAGATGTCAATTGCAATTTACCTATTTTTCTAGAATCTTTAGTGAAGACCTAAAATAATTAAAGAAGAAAAAATCTTGACACCTTAGAATTCATCAGACGATTCAACTTGGTTAGGCTTGTAGTAGCAGCAGAAGCCTGCTTTTCCCATTCCTGGATCTCCTTCTCACAATCTTCCGATTTGATTTTCCATTCTGTCAAAAAACATAGAGAAAAGATGCTGAATCATCACATCAGAACACCAAAAGTCATAAGGAGATTATTAACTGACCAAAACCTGAAAGTATAGATGATAACATTTCTGACTATTTCATGAGCAGTAATCAAATCAGATGAAGTAGAACTCTATAATAACATGCATACAAATCCACTGCAATACTTTTGAGCAGTTCTAGCTGGGTGTCTTGATGGGTGTGCACACTTGCATTCATACAAGAGAGAGGTGCAAAACAAGATTTAGGTAGTCAAAATAAAGCAAGCAAAAGTTCAGATAAAATCCGGGCAACACAGATAATGAATTAGTTTACTACTAGCAATATCTTATGCATCTAACTTGAAATGCATATGTTTTATACTTTGAGATAGTCTCACAAATAGGTGGATGCTAGAATTGAGACAAGTCCAACAGTCCACATACAATTTCCAAATATTGCAAAAGCAACCAGAAATAGTAACCATGGATAAAGATTAACGCCCTTACCAAAGAGAAAAATAAATACACAAGAAATACAGAAACAATGATAAGTTAGGGCTAAAAATCAAAAGGCACAACCCCACCTCTCAAACTAGGTGCAAAGAAAATAAAACACCGCATTTAGATTTCAGAAAGACAATATCTCATAAGCAGTCTTGTATGGAATACAAGCATCTGTACCAAAAATTTTAATTATAGTCCACACTAGTTTCTATGAAAATCAAATGTCCCTAGATATACTCTCTCAAAAAGATACAATTGCTGATTCCACAAACATCTCAAGTATTTAACACACATAAGATTTTTAACCTCTTGCAAAATAGGTGAATTGCCAAAATCATGATGAAGAACCCAATTACCTACTTAATATGAACCAATGTCTAAAAGAATAAACTAGGATTGTAAAAATTATCAGCAATTTCTTTTTACTGAGCCAAACAATTTCAAAAGCTATATCATCAGCAGAATTAAAATCATTTGATGTTGTCATTCTTCATTGGCTTGCTTTGATTGGGTTGCTTCTTTTGTTTTCTCAATATGTTTTCAATGTTTTTAATTTCTCAACATCATTCTTTTATAAGTTGATTTTTTTCAATCAAATAGCACACATTGTATCTGTTTCACATGATCTTTTGCTTGGTAGACTACCCTTTGATTGCAAATTGATAATACAATTCATAAAGAAGAATATGAAATAAAGGTTGGATATGGGAAGACAAATGTTTATCCAAGCAAGTCATTATACCACGCATTTCTTCCTTCCAATGAGTGATATCTCCAGTGGTTTTTTCTGTCGCTGACTTGACTTCATCTTCTTTCTTCCGAACCTGTTCCAATTCCTTTTCTAAGGCACTGAGAGAAGATTCCAGCTTTTTAATTCGAGATTCCACATCTCGCTTTTGCTCATACTCCAACCTGAAAATTAGAAGCAAAAACCAAAATAACACTACATACCCTAATTAATATTCGACAGAAAGAAACATTTACACAAATGCTTTAGATAAATATGGTGAAATTCAATATAAAGGTGACTCAAGTGAAAATTTCAGCAGCTGTGAATATGGCCTGTAATGCAGAATACACAACTAAATGGCTAAGCACCATTGGTTGACAGGCACCCCTAGCATTCAGAAATATGTAAAAATGTGAAAATATTCTAGAAGTGTCAGCCAAAGCAATTTTCTGGAATGAAATCCAAAGTTGAGGCAAATGATCTAATTTCCCTTTCCTACAAACAAAATTTTGAAATATGTACAAGAATGATGGAGATGTTCTTGTATTTTGATATATCTTCAATTTATTTCTGAAATTTTATTCTCTAAACCCTATTTATCATGCTCAACTTGGATTTTATCTCCTGCAGGAAAGAGAATCAGACTGCAGTAAGAAGAATAACTGGCAAGCCAAATATCTACTTCATTTGACAGCCACACCATGCAAAACCAGACATCAACTTTCAATTCAAACGACAATTTAGTTACAAATCCTTTCAATTACAGGAACCATTGAAGCTTCAAAACTTCAATTTGACTTGTCAAATAAGCAAAAGCTTACAGCTCCGAGTACAGAACAACGATATATATTTCCATGAAAAAACTACTCAGCAGATCATGCATGCTAAACAAATAAAGATAGACATCTAGTAAAAATACATAATATATCTACTGCCTATATATATAGTGCCTATCTATATCTGTTTGTCAATCCACCTGGATAGATTAAAAAAGAAACTTTTAATAGGAGACAAAGAAAAACTTACTGATACTTGAACTTTGACAACTGGTTACTCAAGTTAAGCCTCCCTTCAGCAACATTTTGGGCAGCCTTGAGCTGGTTTTCCTCATACTCGCGGATGTTTGCTACCCCGACAGATTTACTGAAATCTTTGTAGAGCCGATCAACAATCTCATTGATCCTCTTTTCCAGCTTCTTGATATCTGTGGTTCTCCTATCAATCTTATCCTTTAACTGCAAGCATTATTTACAAGCACCTAGGTCAGTGGGGTAAGATGTTTACTGCATAAACTAGATAAAGGGAATACTTGTGGACATAACTCACCTTATGAAGATCAGGATTTATACGGCCAATTTCTTCCTTGATATTACGCTTTTCGTGCCTCAAGTTTGCAAGTTTGTCCTCAATGCTTCGCTGCAAAATGATTTTCCAGGTAACCCAATTAACCAAATATGCATCCCAGTTGACACTAAATGACCAAATTAATCAGCACAACAAAAAATTATCCTATCCACTTGCTACAGATGCAAACTGATTTCTGTTCTTGTCCCCAACCTATAACCATATCTGCTTTTTTTTATGGTTCTTTCCCTTTTTGTTTTCTTAAGATAAAAAGACTATACTATTTTAACTACAAGCCATCAGAAATATATTAATAGTCCATTATGTTTTATGCTGCAAACACATCCCCTGTAGGCACCTGCAACAATGTTCCTCTACCATGCTAAAACAAGTAAGATGTTAAACACTTGCCTTCTCGATCTCAGCATACTGAATCTTCTTCTCAAGTCCACTAATTTTCCCAGACGTTTCAGACTCTCTTAGCTGCATCTCCCTAATAGAGCCAAGCTCTTCCAACTCCAATTCAAACTGTTCTTTCTTTCTCTTAAGTCCTAAAGAATGGCAACAGACAAACATTCAATGCTACAGAAAAAAAACTTAAAATTTTTCAATATGATAACCAACCTTCAATTTTCTTATCATCCCATTGTTTTGACCTCGCTTCCATTCCACCGGTGGTACCACCAGTCATTGTGCCAGCTTTTGTGAGTAGAATTCCATCAACAGTTACAACTGATACAACCAGATATAAGCAGATTTGATACAGGATGAATTTGGGTGATGCTGAACATTTACAAATCCAAAGGACGGTGGTACCTCTAAACCTCTCGCCACTCCAGCTAAGAACCTTGGCTTCGTCTAAGTCATCACAAACTAGAGTATTCCCAACAGCAAAGAGAATTGCCTTCTCCAAAGATGGATCAAATGTGCAATTGTTAAGTCCACAAATTTATGGCATTTGTTGAGATTGATTGTTGCTTTTCAAAATTTTTGATAAGAAAAAAGAAAATTTGTAATTTGGAAAGAATTTCAAAATGGTGGACCAGTAGTCCAGAAAAGAAATATTAAAAGGAAGAGAAACAAACCAAAACAGTAACATCATTTGACAACAGCTTCCTGCTTACGATGAATAAAAAAGAAGAAACCCCCAAATTCAGTAGTAAGACAATATTTGTTAACGGGTCTGTAGAACATAGTTTTTCTTAATCTTTGAAACAAAAAACTCAGAGCAGATACGGGCAAATAACAACCAGTAAAAGAGATAGGTAAAAACCAGCAACAAAATAGCAGATATGGGCATATGAGAAGTTTCAGCCTCGTTATAAAATAATACATATGGTAAGCTTAGGCAAAGGATATTGGATTACATCAAAGACCAGCTTTGCTGTACCACCTAAAGTTCGTAACTTCTCAATGATTGGCTTAACTCGTACTGACTGGAGAGGTATAAAAGTCTGAGGAGGAAGCCTCTGCTCTTTCAAATACTGTACAAAACCAATGGAAAGAATACTTGAATTACATTAATGTAAACCATAATATTAATTAACTCAATCAACATTGTATATGCATATTAAAAAACAGTACTTGCAAACAATATATGGATTGTCAAAACAATATGCCCAACCATAATATTATTTAGTTACAAGGCCAGATTATGTGATCCCAACTATTATAATTTTAATGTTTACACTTTCACAAGTCATTACTCACTAGCGTACATGACCAACAGCTCAAATTATCTACACCTTTCATCATTAAGAAGGATTGAGAAGATCTGTACCACCCCAAACAATCACAGACAAAAGTAAGTCATGAATCATTTTTCCTTCAACTGAAATGTTACTTCATCATCTCTAGGAGGTAAATTATGTATAAAACAATGTGTTGACCTTACTGATCCAACAAAGGCATAGCAAATTTTGAGATTGATAGTACCTTGATGCATTCCTTTCCAGTATTCTCATCCTCAACCACAACTGCATCCATAAATTTACCCATGGCAACAGTAACAGCAAGGTTGTATTTCTTCTGGCTTGGCCTACAAAGATCAGTCATACGACCATGAACTCCTTGAAATAGGCGTTTCAGAGTCTCCACAGCTTGAGACAGTTTAGCATCCCTCTCAGTTTCATGTCTATCAGCCTTCAATTCACGTAATTGATTTTCTACTTCACCAATTTTGGACTTCAAGTTTTCATATTTTTGCCTGTAAATCCAAAAGAAAGAGAGGCTTTTATTATGCCTTATATTCCATTCAAAACGTATACAAAACACAAGGAGATGGTGCCACCTATATCAGACTTTTTTTAACTAATGGAAAGGAAAATAGAGATGACAAAAAGTGAAAAAGCTATCCACAGCATGTGTTATACCAGGTCTATATCAAGACAGCTCAAAAAATAAAGATCTCAAATCAAGAGATCTGGCCATACAAAAACAACCAGCTGAGCAAATGCAAGCTTATCTGAACCTAAAAGAGCATATTAATGCAGAGAAAGAACAAACTTCATGCAATAAGCAAAGAAGTTTTATAACCTGGAATCACGGTGTTTATCTTGCATTGAACGCAGCTCCTTCTTCAGTGCTGTGAGCTCATCCTTATGTCTCACAGAAGTATCTAAAATACTTTTCTGTCTCTTTCTCATTTGCTCTTCCTGTGCATTCAGTTCATGCTCCCTATTACTAAGCTGTTGAAGATTTTCTTCCAGATTCTTTAAAACTTCAAGATCGGCATGTTGCTCCCTATCCAGAACCTCTTTCTCATCTCTTAACTTTGCAGTTTTCATTCCAGCATCTTCTTTACTGAAACATGAATATCACAGTGATGGAGGCGGCAAAAAATTATATGCTTGTGACTTGTGACAATGGGAATGGTTTTAAAACCATAGTTATTGAAGTCAATTTTCATATCAATCATTTCACAGTATACAACCATTATAAATCTTAAAAAGGTGGGGTGATATGACTGCCATCTATGGAAATGAAACTTTCCAAGAGTGAAAATAAACATTTTAAATTTGTAAACCAAGAGATCATGAAGGCATGAGTCTAAAGAAATATGAGAAATAATTAAAGTGCACATATTCAAATGCTAATTTAATTTCTAAGCATAAACTTGTAAACACATAAACAAAACTTACATTTGAAAATATTCTGTTAGTTGACTATCAAGCAAGGGAAGTTTCCCAGCACCATCTCGACTTTTTTCATTTAGATCATCTAGTTTTGCTGTCAGATCTTGAATACCTTTCTTTAACACTTTGATTTCATCAGCATGTTTACTCCTTTCTGCTCTTTTTCTACCAAGTTCCTTTTGGCTGCTCTTGATTTTTGACTTTATGCGAGACATTTCTTCATTCAATTTCAGAAGCTCAGGTTGCTGAGCACAAGATAATAACAAGGTAAATAAACCATTAGCTACGCTCCTCTTAGGCCTAACAGAAACAATTATTTTGACAGACCAAATAATCATAATTAATGAATCATATCCTCTTAAATTTGGCCAAAACATTAAACGATCATAAAAAAGTAAGCATTAAAAATAGTTGCTGTGTGCTCAATCTACATTCCACCCCCCACAACCGGCAGAGCCAGCTAAGGACCACTGAGGACTCAAGTCCCAAAAGAAATTCTTTTTCTTCTAAACCTTGGTTGTGCATTTATTTTTAAACCCTTAATACATTAAAATACACAAGGAAAGCCCCCATTGAAACCTTTTAATTTTCATAAAATTTACGCATAAAGAATTTGTTACGGGTAAATTATAAATATAAAACAACTTTAGTGCAAAAGAGTTTCGACTCTTAATTTTGCTTATTTTCAATTTTTAAATTTCTTTGATTATAAGAAATACAATCAAAAATTGAATTGTCTATTAATATCAGTCTTTTTTAAACTAACACCATATTTTGAATGTATTATGTTGATAATTTATTTCTATAATAAATAAGAGAATAATTTATTAATATATGCAATATTTTTTTATTTATCTAATAAATATAATAATATTTTGTCAACATGTTACTCTGTTTTTTCCATATTAATATGTTTGGAATAGCCATAATAAAAGGATCAAATGAAAATGCATTAAATTTTTAAGCATGATGAATGAGCATTAATTTCTTTTATTTTTGCATTTTATCATTATTAAAACTAGCCCCCACCAAGTAAAAATCCCGGGTCCACCTCTGCTCACCTCACCACAAACAAGGAAAAGAAAGCAAGAGAAATAGCCATGCAGCAGTGTAGTGACAGACATAATGTTCCACTCAAAATAGCTTAGCTGTAAAGTTAGCAATTGAAGTGTTCAAAGATGCTTGCTACAATCTAACACTTTGTTTGAAAGTGATTCTTCACAAAAATAAACTAAATACATTACAAATGCATCTATCTCTAATGCATGTGTAATAGAAAAATCTAACCTAACTTAACTAGTCAAAGTATGCATATTGCAAAGCAGATCAACAATACAAATCAACTAAAATCAACAAAAGAACAAAACTTACACTTTTGTCAAGTTTAACACTTCTCTCGGCAATCTTCTTTTCACATTGTGCAATCTCTTTCGAATATTTGGCTAGTTCCTTCCTCTTTAGTCTCTTTTCATCTTCAAAATGCTCTAATTCTTGCATTACATCTTCACGTGATCGCTTTTCAGCTTCAAGATCCTTACTCATCTTCTTAATATCCTTTTCTATGTTAAATAATTGCCACAGGAAGTGCTCTTTCTTCAAAGATTTCTGCAAGGAAAGAAAAAACAGCAAGTCAGGAACACATTTGACAACAAGACAAATGATATATCAGAGTAATCATGATGGTTAAAGAACAATGCTCTGCAAACATTTTAACACAGACATCAATCAAAGATGTGCAAAGAAACCATCTAATCCCTACCAGTTGATCTTGCAATCGAAGATGCTTCTCTGCTTCTTCCTTTTGTTCTTTCTTCTGCTTCCTCTCCATCACAACTTGTTTCTTTTTCTGATAAACAAGTGTTGAGTTATCTTCAGCAGCAGATTTTTCCCGTTCCAAAACCTCATACTCTCTCTTGAGTTCATCAGAAGCAGAAATCTGCTCAAGAAGTGCAGTAAGCTCCTTGGGATTCTTAGAGGCAATGGACTCCACATCACCCTACATTTACCAAAAAGAGAAAGAGAAACAATTATTAGTTAGAAATCAGATCCAGGTCACAGGAAATTCAATAGCCAAAACTGCCATACTAGCTGCAGTACAATTCAATAAGCTTGGTGCTTTAAGAAATAAGTTATAGGTATGTTTGACATGACCCTTTTTCATTTCTTCATTGGATCATTTGTCAGGGCATGTATCAAGAACAATGGATTACATCTCCTAATGACGAGATACTACAATTGCATTCCTTTTGCAAGCCATGTGCAATTTACAAAAGAACTGACCAAATTCAAATTATAATATGATACGCAAGAGAAAAAAAATAATCAAAACATCAAACGGTTAACTACTCAAAAATAAAAAATGGAATCGCCCAAAAATCACCTGATTAAATAAGAAAAAGAAAAGAAAGACATGTAATCCAACACCAAAATCATGTGCCCAGTGAGTAAAAAATAAAATGTAGAAATAGTTCATATATAAATGGTTCGTGTGTGTGTGGGTGTGAACTATGTCTACATTCAATTGATATAATCAATTAACCTGAAAGACGAGAAAATTTCTGGCCTTCACAAGAATCCCAAGAGACCTCAACTTGCCATTATACTCATCCCAAGTTACAACCTTCCCGTCAATTCGGTAGTCGCTTCCGCCAGAACTTGTAATAGTTCTTGTAAACTGAAGTTCGGACTCGTTAGCCAACTGATAGACCAGTCTCACGAATGCTCGCCTACCCTTCTGCTCCTTCTCTTTATCGTCGTAAGCATATATGAGGTCTCTCAGCTGGGCCCCACGAAGCTGGCCTGTGCGGACGCCGAGAACGAAGCTTATGGCGTCCATTAGGTTCGATTTTCCGGCGCCGTTGGGCCCAATTATCGCCGTGAAGTCAGAGAACGGCCCTATAGTCTGGAGGCCCTTGTAGGACTTGAAATTTTCCATTTCCAGCCGTAGGATTTTGCCGGGCGACCTAAGGGACGGCATTGTTTAGGGTTTTTGTGTGTGGAGTGAGAATTAGGGTTTCGTGGGAGTACAGATGTCGGGAATTGACGGAAATGAGAAAGAAAATCTGCAAAAGGAAAGGGCTAGTGTAGGATTTTTGAAAGGGGTGGGAATTTTGGGAGCGTGCACATTTTCAACAACGGAATTGCACGAAGAAATTGTGAAATGGCGCTTCTTTTCGGAGTCCTTACTACTTGCAAGACATATTTTTCCCTTCTTTCTCGCGTTTTTTAAACGCTTAAGTCCCTACATTTTAACGTTTTTTTAACTATACCCCAATTTGTTTCCAGTATTTCATTTATATCCTTCTCCATTGTCTATCGTCTGCTGCCCGCCTCTCCCTTCGCTCAACTAGCAGTTTTATAATATTCCTCATTTATCTAAGTAAACATTGTAAAGATAAATTAGCGGTTAATTTCATATTACCCTATAATAAATTGACATTCTTTCATCACACCCCTACCATTTTTCAAAATTTACCCGACCGCGTAGGTAATGAGTAGCTAACTAACTCCGTTTAAACATAAAATTATTATTATTATTATTATTATTAATAAACATTATTTTTAATTTTATATAAAAATATATATATAATTTTATTAAATTTTTGAAAAAAGATTTAAATTAAGCTGGACGTCGGAGCTTCCAAATTTTATTTAAAAAGATTTAAATTATATGCTATGTGTGACATTGTGTTATTATACACATTAGTTAGATTCACGGTCCAAATGTTGATATAAAAGAAAATTATAAACTATATTATTATTGCATATAACATTTATTTATTAAAAGTATTGGCAGGTAATAATTGACCGAAAATATAAGAGTGAATGCAATCAGTTCTTGTTTTTTTTTGGTGGGGGGTGGAGTTAACTTGTAATAATACGAACTCCCGCGTGGCCCAACATCAGAATATCAAATCTTTGGGTTCTTTACTCGTGTTGTAATTAAAATAAATAAATATAATTCTCATTTTAAAATTTATTTCCAGCAGAGACATGAATGGTGATGATGCCCATTATCATTTGATGCAAATAGAACCGATGAAGACTATTATTCTCAACCGCAATCCAATAAAAACAAAACAAAGCCCATCTCGCAAGCATGAAACAAACATATAATTAATAATTACAACCCCCAACAAACCCCCCACTGACAATAAAGTCATCGGCAGCTATACATACTTCTTCGGCGCAGCCCACGGGTTCGCACAACAACTCCCAGCACCCTCACTCAGTCATTAGACATATAACTGCCCGGTTCAGTACTCTCCCCTTTCGGGGAATCCGCTGCTTTGGTATCGTTATGAGCTTCCACGTGAGCAGGCAAGTTGGCCTTATCAGAGTTTTCGGGCACTTCTTGCCCAGATTTTAGAGCAGCTTCTAGTTCCTCGTATCTGGAGATGACTTGTTGCAGCTCATCGTGAAGATTCAGAGCTTCAAAAAGCATAGCTTCATCATCGGTGGTGCTTTCTATGATCTTCTGAATGACAGGTTGTGATTTCTTGCATTTCTCCAGCATGCTCACTGTTAGATCCTCCTGGAACCACATGGACCAATCTTTTACGATTTTTCAAAAAGTGTGGAGAGAATTCTGTTCTAGATGGGAAATCAGAGACCAACTACACCAACTCTTTGATGCAGCTACAACTAAACTTTCCAGGAGAAAAATGCAAGTATTGCACAGTGGCAGCAGTAGGAACAAAAATATTCTAAGATCCTACTCTACAAACTTTCATTTGTACATACATTATTTTATTGGTAGAATTAGCTAACTTTTTCCTTTAGTAGGAAACAGAAAAGTGTAGTGTTCAGCAAAAAGACACAAAAACAGTAATGTATCCCAACAGAATCAATAAGAATTCAAACATTTCAATGTGTAGAGATGACTCTTGAAATGCTTCCATGTGGTCAGCCAACAGCATTATTTTGGAAACAACACACATTAGCTAATGGGAATACAATATTATTCAAATTGCTGAGAGAAACAGATGAAGGTGAATGATTGCTTTCACATTAGAAGCGAATGAATTACCTTTATGGGTTTTGGCTCTGTTTCAGTATTCAGAATGCTACAAAGCAGATCAAGGCTATTCCGAGTTATAACAAGAATTTCTTTCTTTTCATCAACTGAGAGGCTCCTATAATTAAAGGCAAAATCAGCATGGTCTGCACCCTGCAATCCTGTTGTGGGAATGGGATAACTTCCAGAAGGAGATAGTGGCTCTTGATGAACATATGACTCCAGGGATTGCTGCATGGGAGGCAAATTGCCATCTTCTAAAGGTGCAGCCACAATTCTTCCTTTCAAGCTCTGCCATAGCACACAGCAAGAAGAAAAGTGAATAAAATACAGGAAACACCACCATATTTGACTGAACAAAATCTGTAAGTGCAATGGCAACAGAATGTAAATAAAAAATGTTGACATTTGTCTCTCATAAATACAAGAAACCTGAATGATTAAAAATGAAAAGCACTTCAGATAATGGGTGTGTGATAACTGAACAAATAATGAACGTCAACAATTATCTTCTGCTGAACTCCACTTTCTGACCATCTAACAAATCCAAAAGATCCACAAATTGTGCTCATTGAAGTTCTTAAAATTTAAATTACTTATAACTTACAAGTTAGAACAACTATTAAGAGTGACACTGAGCTATAATTGGAGAAAAAATGCAACTCTAATGGTGAAACTATTCAAAAACACCTCGAGTACTCAATGAATTCTCACTATTACTGACAGGGAAAATGATTCTAATCAATGCATTGTCACCAACATTAAGGTAAACTTTAAAGAGGAGCAATGATACATAGAAGATGTGATTTCATCCAAAGCATTTAAAATTACAAAAGGATATACAACAAAGCAGCAAAACTGTTCAACATATTAAAGAAAGATACAACTTACCTTAGACCTCAAAATAAGAACAAATGTTTCATTAAATAGATGACATATTTGAGACAATTGGTCAAGTACAGAAAGAGGCTTACCATATAAGTCTGCTGAAACACGGGAAGATAAGCCAGATCCTCGGACTCTCCCCAAGCTCTGATCAACTGCACAGCCCTGTTTCTATTAACTTGATCTGTCTGCAGATTCTCTATCATCCTTACCATCTCATCCAACACCTTCTCAGACGCTACCTCAGAGAACACCTTCTCACAATTCATAGTACAGACCTCCAACAAATCAAGACTCAGCCTTTGACTCACAGCACTCTTAGACGAAATCTTTTTCTTTATTGCCTTCACAATCTCCGACCCACTAAACTCCTCACTGTTGATCATCGAACAAATCCTCATATTCATGCCCCAATTGGGCTCCTCTAATGTCTCTAACGTGGCCTCATCGACCATTTTCGATTCAGGTGTTGGGGTTTGCAGCATTTCTTTCACTTTTCCACTTACAATTCTACTCATTTGAGCCCCACCCGTCTTTATTCTTTCTCCCAATTGACCTAATTTCAACTTATCCATCACTATACAAAGTACTCGATACTCAAAATCAGCAGCGACAGAAAACCCTAGTTTGATCAAAAGCAAAACCTATGTAAACATAACCATTCGTCCACGCTGAAAACTAATAAAAGCATCCACAAATTTTAAGACATAGCATAGAAAAACGACCCAAAAAACTTAATCTTGCCAAGAAAATTGATTAATAATTTGCGAAATCTCACAGTAAACTATGTTAGATTACTATTAAAAACGAATAATACATTTATTTCCTTCTACTTTTTCAGCAACCAAACAGAGCAACTGTAAATTGGACAACTTAAAAGCAGGGTTGAGAATCCGACAAAACCTCGGCAGTGGCCCAATTTGTGAATTTGTGCAAACGTCGAGTTTTGAGACTTCGGGTAGGCTTTGAACAAACTGGCGCTTTCGCTTGGTTATCAGGCGAGCACCGAGAAAGAGATCAGACTGGTCAAGTCTAAGATACGCGTGCCACGTTAACCGAACAGCTCGCGGTTTGGATATGTGGCTATCAAAAATAAAATATAGGAATGGGATAATTACTTCTGGATCCTTAATTTTTTTATATTTTCTCAAATAATTATATAGTTTGTCGATATTAAGAAGAAGTCAAAAAAATTGGACTAAGTTAAAAATGTCTAAAAATATCTATTAAATTATAAAAATAAGCACACTTAATTACCCATAAATAAAAACATTAATAAATTGTGTTTCATTCTATTAATCTAAATATAATAATAATAATAATAATAATAAAAAGTTTGCATTGTAATTGTAATAAAATAATTCTTATTATTCCGTTGAGACGAAACTACAAAAAAAATTTAAATATTTTTACGTGAATATATAATTAATTTAATAAAATTAAAATTAAATCACTCAATACACAAGATTCAATAACCTAATCAACTCGACTAATTATAATAAATTTTAAAAAAATTAATAATTATCGGTCTGAGAAATTTATTTAGTATATTAATTAATTTTAGTGATATTAAAAATATTATATTTAATTAATTAGTTAAAAATATCTTTTTAATTAATAAAAATAAGGACAAATAAATAAAAAAAGAAATATTATATAATAATAATACTGTAGTTCTAACTTATAGGGGTTTAACAGAAGTGAATGCTGAAGCTAAAATACACAAAACACAAACAATAGATATTTAGGCTGGGTATAGCGCAGGCAATGGTTTCTCTATCGACTTGGGTTCGATACATAGCCAACAAGCTCGAGTACTCAATCTCTGTCAGCTTGAGGGTAATTTACTCTATTCGATTCTTGCATTTGGATTTTGTTGCTCTTGTTTTGAAGGGTTTTTTTTATGTTGCCGTTCCCCAATTTTTTTTCTTCGAAATTCGGCTTTATTGTCCGTGACTTGGAGATTCTGTAATTTGCGTTTTTTAGTTACAGATTTTTGTTTTCTGTCATTTGTTCGGTTCATAGGTGAACTTCTGAAATGAAAAGACAAGATTATATATATATATATATATGTTTATATATTATATTCATATTTATATTACCCTTATTTTTGTGGGTTCTGATATTGTATAAGCGTGCCTTACATTAGATATTTGATATTTTGAGGCAGCAGTCACAATCTGTTTAGGGTTTATTCTAAATTTATACATCCTCTCTTGGGTATGCTACATTGTGTATTATTTGCAAGATGTTATTTTGTTGCAGGGTGTACTAATGGTATGTTTTAAGTGAGGTTGCAGTGGACTGTTATTGCAAAGGTGGCGAAATTGGCTTTAGATTAGGCTATTTAAGAGTCTGATTTTTAAGAGAAGAATGCACTGTTTGAATCTGGGTTTCTAATTGGAAATTGTGTATCAATGTAATAGGAAATCCATCAGGGTCATAGTTTAATAATTCGAGAGGATATTGTTCTTTCGCTTCCTTGGCTATGTTTAAATTCTCAATACATGAATTGTGACATTAAAAATTGAGAAAGAAATCATGACTTTTGTTTTCTTCATGAGATGAATTGGAATAGCATTTTTAATTGTTTATTTCTTTTATTTTATTATTAATTTCTTTTTTTTTGCAGTTTTTTGGGAATAGAAAATCAATTAATCTGTTGAACTTTTGAAACTGTTGAGGCCAGAGATAGACTTGATTTTATCATAATTTATAAGCGGAGTTGGACACTATTCTAACTAGCTACTACAAATAGTTTGGGAATGATAATTGTATGGAGTGAATTTAAAATTTCATGAGAAACTTCTTGCTATTGTTTGAAACTAAAATCTACGTTCAGCTGTCACATGGAAAAAATTTTGAAGCTACAGAGAAAGGTTCTTTAACTTTTGATATAGTTCATTTTCCTATCCACAAGACAAGAAATACTTTTATGGGTAAGTTCAGAGTTCACAAATGGTTTTCATGCTTTTTGTAACCTTTTGTTTCCAGCCGCTTCTTCTGTCATTGGTCTTTTTTTAACTTTTCCTTATGCACAACTTAAAAGTGTGGTTCCTAGAATTACTTTTATTAGATTGATCTAACAGAATCTTGCATGTGAAGCAGAGCTATACGCGAGGTCAAATCAATGACATAGAATTACGTGATTCGGTGTGGAAATATCTATTTCAGGGAAAGTTGACTTACTTACACTGGAATAAAGGAGAGGAAATGGCACCTCTTATCAGAGGGCAAGGTGGAACGCTTCTTGTACGGAAGTTGCCCACTGCTGATCCAACGTAATACCATTAACCTTTATTTTATCCCTAATAATTTTTGAAATTTATTTTATACTGCCCTTTACCACAGGCATATTGTTGTTATCTTTACTTTTTTCTGAAATTTCTATTAGTTAACATTTGCCTTAGCATGTCCTATAATGTTTTCATCTCAACATAGTTAATTGTATCGGTTTATTAACCTTAAGGGAGTTGCAAATGCTTTCAGGTTTAAAATTCCAATCAACTGTGCTGTGCCTGATTAAGAGTTATTAATTTTAATTACTTCAACTTCATTTCCATTTGTTCATATATGTATTAATGTTTTACACCCATGTGCTTTTTATTTATTATTTGAGTTTGAAAAGTCAAATTTCACAGTTGCTTTTATGTCAGTTTTGCATTTAGTTAAGCATGGCTTGTCAATTTAGGAACTCTTGAAAAGCCTTTACCTACTATTTAGTGGAAGAGAAACATTGGACTCATGGGTAATCCATAGCATAAACTAGGGATTAGGCAATCCATGTCCCCAAGAGCTGGTTGTGTTTTGAGGCAATCATTACCTTTTCTGCTTCCTTATCATATTTTCAACGAGTTTATTTATACTGCAGAATTGTGCTGCAGAGGCTTGAGTGATGGGGATAAGCTTTTGTAACTAAGCATTTCTGAAACATGATATTGTTTACATACTCATCAAAACAAAGAAAACAAATGTTATGATCAATGTAGTTTAATGTATACCTTACTTTCCGATAAAATCTTACAATACCAAGTAGTCATGTTTTTGTTTGGTTCACCACTGCAGCATCCTTTTCTTGTGCAAAATTCTATATTTGTACTTTAAACATTTGGAATTTCATTCTTCTAAGGTTTTCATCTTCCTTTTTTATTTGGTTGACAGGCGAGTTTTTGTTGGAGATGTTGTGGTCTTGAAAGACCCTGTGAAGTTGGGCGAATATCTAGTAAGAAGATTAGCTGCTATTGAAGGGTATGAAATGGTGTCTACAGATGAGAAAGACGAGCCTTTTGTACTTGAAAAAGATGAATGCTGGGTGTTGGCCGACAGTGAAACCATGAAACCTAAGGTATTTCATTTGTTTTTTATTTGAAATCTTAATATGATTTCCAAATATATTTTTGCTATATCTTGTATCGCCATACATATCTTTCTATAATGCAGACCATGAATGTGAAAAAGGAAAATCAGAAGAGTGAAATTAGCATGATTTTCTGCACTCTGTAGAATATTCATGGATAATCACAGATAAATTCCTTAGTTTCTCATTTAGAGTAATTAACATTGAGAGGACAATGCTAGGTATGGTTTATAAGCCTCCTTCCAAAAGCAGAGGCAAAGTCAACTAAAATTTTGCTTAGCAATAGCAATTACGGCAATTCAACGTCAAACTTGACTCCTGATCAGAAATGGATGCATACTATGTATACAAGTCCCTATAAGATGTAAACGCATTTAGTGATGCTTGTGCTAGGTGTCTGAGGAAGCTATTTTGTTGTTTCCATGGGTAATTTATAGGTTGATTACCACTAGTTGTGATTTATGATTTGATTATGACCATAATTTAAGCCTTCCGTCGCCAGACTGATTTATCTCCTCCTCTTTTGAAATTTTTTTTCTTTTTTATTTTTTGAGGGGCAGGAAGCCAATGATAGTCGAACATTTGGTCCAGTTCCCATGACAAACATAGTTGGCAGAGTTATATATTGCCTACGGACAGCTGTGGATCATGGTCCTGTACAGAACAGGTAAGCTGCTTTATTCCGTTTTTACTGTAACCTCGGTTGAAATATGATAGGTTAAATTCTGACAATCTTCAAATACTTGGTGTTCCTAAACCAGTCATTACAGCATGCGAAAGGATTCACCAGTTTTGGAGGTGGAACTGGATGTTGATGATATGATGAAAAATCACAAAGCATAGAGACCTTGCCCTCACAGAGCACTGACTGAATCATTTGGTTTGCATTAATTGTCTTTTCCCGTTTATTGTACTGGTTTGCATATCTTGAAGAACAAAGTGAAAAAAAATAAAAGATGATATTTAAGTTCATCTGTGAGGGAGATGCCAGATTTTTGATTACCCTTGAGCAGGTGTGGCTGTTGGGCAATCAAGTCTTTCCTTGGGACCGAAGAATATGAAGAGGCGTCTATGGTCGACTTTTCAACTATGTTTAACCCCTCATTCGGAACATTATATAGTTTAAAAAGTTAGCCAAAGAAAACAGCAAAAGATTGTGATGCTGCATGAGCGGTGAGTTCAGTTGTCAGGTTTTAAAAGATTATTAACATCCGAGTAACTGCAAGAGACTGCCTTTTCATTCTCTCCTAATTTCTCAAGTACGAGTTTTGGCATTTTTTCTGAACACTATTTTGTCTGCTGTTAGAACTACTATTATTAGCATCAGCCGTTGCATGCTCTTTACGCTTGAAGTCCATGTTATGCTCTTTACAACCACCAGCAATTGATGACTAGAAGAAAATTCAAGTTTCTGTTGCATGCTCTTTGCGTTTGAAGGTGTTTTTGGTTCTCCAGAAACAAAGAAAATATATCAAATGTTTTTGGTTGGTCTGTTCTTTGAATAAAATGGGTATTAGCTAAAAAGGGATCATCTTTATTTTTGTTTTTGTTTTATTGCAAAGAAAAGTAGTGAATAGAAGGTAAGTGTAATTTTCATAAAACTTTAAGCAAATTAAAATTATCATAAATATTAAAATATTTATTTAATAAAACTCTATTTGTATAATATAATTACGTAAAAATGGATTTTATAAAACTTTTATCAAGAACCATTTTACTATTTTTAATATTTTTGTATAAATTATTAAATATTATTTTACGTTATTTATTTCTAAATATTGTTGTGTTCAATAAATATTACAAGAAGCATTTTTAATTTTAGAAAATTGAATGAAAATTATTATTTTAATTCTCTAAAATAATTTTAATCTGGATTTATAAAATTATTAAAAAAATATGAAAAATACAAAAAATATATATATAAAAATTAATGTTTAGGGTTATATTATTGCAATATTTTTTATATTTTTGTCGTGGGATATTGGCCCGTTTGTTGGTTACAAGATCGACCTCGTTTGATACAAAGAGCAGAGATGGCGATGACATTGCCCTATGTCTAAAGCCCAGCTGGCTAAACTATTATGAACAACGAACATTCTTCTTCTTCGCCATATGTCCAGCCTCGGTGCATTCAAGATGTGGACTTTTGGATAGAATAGAAAAAAGCAAAAATCCGATTTTGGGTAAGCATTAAACTGAAACAGGATTGTGGACAGTGTTTTAAATATTTACAAAATGGTTGGATGAACACATTCATGCCCGTTACTATTGTTCTATCACTACAAAGTGGAGTTGCGTTGGATAATGACATTTGCTCATTTTATGGCTAATGGGAACTATTACTGGACTGATATTCTTTTTTCTTTGCATTCATGTTATCAATGGTATTACTCATGCGATATTAAAAAAATTAAATTAGAAAATTGTTTGCATTTAATTTTTAAACGTAGATATTAACAAGATGTGACCTCAGTTGCAAGAATAGTCCTTGCTTGTGGTCTTCATCTGCTCCTTTTTAATAGAATTGCAAGAACATTCTAATAATCGCGAGCTCAGTTGATGCTGTTGTATTCACCTTCATGGTATGAATGAGTATCATTTAGTGCTGATGTGTCTTCTGTCCATGTTGAGTTACTTGCCATGTCGGCATACAATTAACTGTGCATGACACACGTTGTAAAAGTTTGGGTAGTCAGCCAGTCTGGTCTAATGATTCAGAAGCTAGTTTTGGACGCAGTTGGATGAGGGAATGGAGGCAGAAATGTGTAATATAGGCTGAAAAGGGAGATACCCCAATTAACATTAACCAAGTTCATCATCCGAGGGATTTCAGAGGCTTTTTCCATTATCTGAGAGCGAGGGCGAGTGACACCGAGAATTGATGATGTTGAACGGCCATATTCAGAATGGCGGATTAGATTTTGAAAAAGCGGAGCGGGATTTGATGGAACAGACAAATGATAGCTGCAGAGGAAGAGCAAACATGAGAGGAAATAGTAAGGCCACACTGGGTTTTTGTCGATGTTCATTCATAATCATGGAGATTATTATGGTCTCACTGTTCACTGGTAATATTTTGTGGGAATAGATTTATCTTATTACTACAAAATATTATGTTAGTGGGATTACTTTGCATATTAATCAAATCCACCACCCCTAACGTTTTTCGCATTCATCCCTGTGCTCCCAAATATTTTGAGTCAGTTCTAATTTCCTATCCCTAACCAAACTTCCAATATATTTTTCCCAGTTGAGTTGGGCACGACAAAGTTGTTGCACTAGATTTTTCTAGCTATACGAGGGATGTTCATGTCGAAGTCAAGCGACAGGTTTCTCTCAATACAGAATCATTCATACTGGCGATATGGTTATTATTCGCTTCAGACAGGAAAGATTTCCTCCGGGGAGTTTCACCAGGCAACACGCCCGTTGAACTGGTCCCTTTTGTGTTACTCAGAAATTGGGCACAAATGCTTATGCCATTGACTTGCCCTCTGTCCAGTTTTTAACATCGAGGATCTCTCTGAGTAGATTTGTCCTTTGCGCCAGCTCTAGCTGCAACGCAAGCCTCTACTTTTGTGTTATTAAAAACACAAATTCTTTTTTTTGGTAATTATAATTATTGTTATTTAATTATATATAATTTTATGAGAAAATTTAATATTTGAATGGGTAAAATATTTTTTGTTAAAAAAAAAGTAATAATGTTGATTTAATAAATACTAAATTATTTTAGATTGTGTCAAACCGAAAATTCATTTTTTAGTCAATTTTTCGTCGCCCACTAAGGAGACGGATTAGGAAGAGCTCCGACACCAAACCGGACACGTTGCCGCCTTTAAATCAAGAAGTCCTACTTTACCCGTTCTACCCCTACTAAAACTACGGATTACCCAAACAACCCCTTATCACTGTCTATAAAAGTTGGCGTAGCTAACCTCGATTTTGGGTATAAAGAAACTGGAAGCGGAATTGAATTAAAACAAAAATTGAAAATAAAAATGCAAAACCTCCTTTAGCAAAGCAGGCACGAACTCTGAAATTTTGTATTGAGTGAGTGAATAGTGATGTCGCAAACAGCCCATCTCATTGCTAAGAATCTCCCAGGTCAGTTCAACTTCTTTGCTCTCTGGTTGGTCTCCAGGCCGAATGGGCGGTTCTAAATTTCATTTTTTTAAAAAATTTATTTGTTCATGTTTAAGCATTAGGGTTTATTTAATTATTTGTTGTTCTGTCGGTGGAAGTATTTGCCGAAAGGATTGTTTTGTTCACTTTGTTAAGTTTAAGTTTTTGCTTAAGCTTCTTTTTGAGGAAAGTTAAAGAAGGGATGGAGGCGTTTAATTTTAATAGACATGTTGGAGGGTTTTGTTTATTAGTTAATAGAGATAATAGATGGAATTTAGATGAGTATTTAGGTTTATAAAAGCTGTTTATGTGAAAGCACCAGAAATTTTTATTTTTTCGAAAAGGAAATTGTCAGGTGCTTCTGTAAAAATGACTGTGTTTTTCTTTTTTTAGCTCAAAAAGGGCTTCTGAGAAAAAAGCAGTATTTTATAGTAGAGAATCGCAAGTGCTTCTTGTGTGTGTTTGTGTCCCTTTTGGGTTTATTTAGAGTTGCTAGAGAAAGAAAATGTACTTGGGTTTGTGAAAAACAACCACCTAATGTACCCTAGATTTCACAGAGTTTAGGGCTTATACTCAAAAGAAAGCTTTGAGCTCAACCAGAAATTTTGTGTATGCTTAAGATGTATGGCATAAGTTGCGATTTTTTTTGGCTTTACATTGTATTTGCAAATACATGATTATCAGTTGACACTCTATTTATGTGAATAAAATAGATAGAGGGGAGCATATCATGGTTAGTCTTTTGAGTATCATGTAGAGAGAAAAAGAGAGGAGGGGAGGGATTTAGAAACTCAAGCTGTGTAATGATGAATTCTAATTACATGTTATTATCAGCAAGGATCCCTTTATATTTAAAATTAAAAGCAGCATGCTTCTTCTTTGTCTATCAAATAAGCTCACCAATTTTTGGCCCTTACCGCTCTGCTTCTAGGTAATATAAGTTGATCTGTTGTCATGATTAGACCATAAGTATTTATTACTCTGAATATCAGGAGTTTTCTTAGAGTTTTCCTCACTTTTTTTGAAGAGAAAAAATTTTCATAAATATATTACAAGTGAAATAACAGATTTGAAAAATGCTTTTGAATGTGCGGAATTTTTATTATAAGCATGTCAGAAAGATCCATTCAATGTGTTTCATACACTTTTTTTCTTGATAAATGTGTGGGGGTTGAGTTCTTAATATATAATTTTTGTATCAATTAATTTCTGTTTAATTTATATTTTGTGCACCTATCCCTTCCTGTAGGTTTTGGGCCATCTGAGGGCAGATGTCTCCCATGCTTGGGTGTTTCTGGAAGAGCAGTGGCTGTGTCTTCCTGTTCTTCGCTCAGTGACTTCAGAATCCGATTGCAGGTCAAGGTTGGAGCAGTGAAATGTGTTTCCAAGGGAGCATCATTGGTGTGCAGAGCCAGTTCTGGTGGTTATCGGAGAAATCCTGACTTCTCAAGGCAAAACAAAAATGGGTTCCGAGGCAGGAACAGGCAAAATGAAGAGAGGGATAGTTTTGATGATGAAGCTGATCTGTTGTCTTCAAAAAATGGGCCATTACTCTCCCTGTCCAATTCCGTAAAATTCCAAGCAACGGCTGCCCCAGGACCAAAAGAGAAGGAGATTGTTGAGCTTTTCCGGAAGGTCCAGACTCAGCTTCGAGAAAGAGCTGCAGCGAAACAGGATAAGAAGATTGAAGCCATGCAAGGACAACGTAAAGAGAGTGAAACAGTGGATTCTCTCCTCAAGCTGTTGAGGAAACACTCAACTAGGCATGGTAAGAGGACAAGCACAAGCACTGGTGGCAGTAGCAAAGACTTCAATTTGGACCAGACTGAACCAAATGACTCATATGATGAAAATAAAAGCACTAACTACTTTGAATCAACCAGCAGGACCAGTGCTCAGGCTAGAGAACCTAATTCCTCTTCTTTAACTAGACCAGCATCAAATTTCAGGCGCAGGTCTCCGGTCACTCTATCCAAATACCAGCCTTTTCATTCCAGTGAGGAAACAGTGGATTCTGTCTCACATTTAAGTTCAAGCGCAAGGAGAAAGAACAGTTCTGTTGAGACCCATACTGACCCTAAACATGCACCTGAACCAGAAACAGAGCAGGAGCCTGAGCCTGAGGCCAGTTTTGCAGATGGAGACATGTATGGTGAAGTATCAGACACTGAGTCCGATCTTGTTGATGGCAGTGTGTATGATGAGGCATTGGATAGTGAGTCCTATGCTCTAGAAGACAGTGTACGTGGGGTATCAGAAGGTGCAGCTTTGGATATTGATGATGGTGATAAGGATGAAGAAGGAAACAGACAGGAGCAGATTGAGAACGAAGATTTGAGTGGATTGAAGCTCCCTGAACTTAGGGCACTTGCCAAGTCCCGTGGTGTAAAAGGGTTTTCGAAGATGAAGAAAGGGGAGCTTGTGAAGTTACTAGGTGGTGCCTCAGTCCAAGTATGATTTAACAATCAGGAAGAGGCAAAGGCAAACACACCTTACAATTTTGAGATAGTTGTGAGATTCTCCTATTTGGTTTCCTTATGATTTACATATACATTCTCATTCTCGTTGTGGTTCAGTTGATTTACGTTATTTCTTTATGTATGTAATATTTGGGGAGCAAGTAGTTGTGTTGTCAACAGAGATGGTAGCAGTTCCTAAGTTATAAGCCTCTTAGTCAATCAAGTTTTCAATCAGCACAGTATGTAGTTGGCTGCAATTTTTCTTTACTGTTAATCAAATCTTGTTTCCTTTGTGAAAAAAAGGGTACCAGTATGCTGCTGTGCTATGGACTTTTTGTTGTTTATTCACCCGTATTTACTATTTCCATTACAATTACATGATTTCTGCCCTCTTCTCTTCTTAGTTTTTTATTTGTGTGTGTGTGTGTGTATTATCAGAAATATTAAAAAAAAACTTAAAAATTGTCATTGATGGTTAGAAATTTGGTTGCAGTTAGCCACAGACATATCAAATAAATTGGAAATATTAAAATTCAAGATTGCCTTTAACAATTTTACTTAAATATGATGAATTTTTGTTGTTTGTTGAATAAAAAAAATTAAAATAAAACCTTTGGTTATTAAATTAGACTTGGGAGAGCAAAGAATTTTGAAATTTTCAATTAAAAATTAAGTAATACCTGATACCTATTATTTCAATTTTTGTTTGTTCCATCTAATTTGTGTTGTCCATAATACTCCTCCCTCTTGTGTTTTGAGAAGTCTCTGATCGCACACCACAAATTCTATTATTATTATTATTATTATTATTATTTTTTGTTGTTGAAAATTGCGGTTGCGAAGTGCAGAAGATGGCTTACGCAGACATACTCTCTCGTCTTCTCCTTTGCCTTTGTTGTTTAGTCACAAAAGCCCATCTCTTCTTCATTCATTCGTTCCTGCAAGTTTTCCCATCAAAATTTGCTAACGTATCTATAAAACAATGGGGCAAAGTCTGAATTCTATGACCCACCGGGAACAACATCATACAGTATCCAAAGACGAGTTGCTCTATCAATGTGTCTCCACCGGCGACGTCGACGCCATCAAGGCCCTTCGCCACCAAGGCGCTAGCCTTGAGGTAACAACTAACCTACAATCTGCTTTCGAAATATTGTAATTCTGGGTTGTGTGTTTTTCCTTTTTCTTTTTCTTTATGTGAAGAAAGCTTTTTTTTTATGCAGTGGATTGACAGAGAAGGAAAGACTCCATTAATTGTGGCATGCATGGATTCTGGGTTCATAAATGTCGCTAAAACTCTTATTGAATTAGGTGCCAACATCAATGCTTACCGCCCTGGTAAGTTTCTTTCCGTCGAGATTTTGAATTGTTCTTTTTTGTTCCAAAGTATATGTTTCTGAATGGTAATTCAATTTCTGTAGGCCGTCGTGGTGGAACTCCTCTGCATCATGCAGCCAAAAGGGGATTGGAGCCTACTGTTAAGTTACTTCTCTCTTATGGAGGTTTGTGTTTGGGCTTGTTTAAGATTCTATTGCTGTAACGAATATTGAATTATAAGTTATTATTTGGTCCATGCGGATAACAGAATCTTGCGTGTTATAAATTGAAAAGGTATAAAATGTGTCACTTTTTGCACAAATGAAGTGTGATCAATTTTAGTTTTTTCGGTAATGTTTCAGCAAATCCTCTTTTGAGGAATGATGATTGTTACACTCCACTTGGTGTAGCAAGAATGAAGGGGCATACAAGTGTCGTCCGAGCGATCGAGGTATGCTTGAGAAAGTCCCATTTCAGCTGAAATCGTCTTTGTTTGTTAGAAAGCTGCTTCATTGCAAAAGCTTTATGTTATTTTTTTTGCCTTTTTCTAGAGTCATATTTGCTATTTCTCCGGTTGGCTGCGGGAATTTTATGGTCCAGGATTTCTCAAAGCACTATCTCCTCAATGGATGTCAAGAAAAATGTATGTTTGCTATCAATTCTCTTTCTTTCTGATGTATTTGTTTATGCACTTGTGAGAATAGCTTCTTTAACTATCATGTGAATAGCTTCTTTAACTATGATGTTTTTTATCTTATCCTTTGCTGCATGGCTGTGGCAGCAATGATGTTGATTACTCGGTGTATATAAGCTGTGCTTCTACTTTCAAGGCCTAGTTCAAAGGCTTTGAAGCAAATTGATATAGCTGATTATTTGTCCATCTCTGTGTGTAAGTAAATGTTCATTTCTTGCAGTTGGGCTGTTGTTATACCTTGTGGCCCTGCTAATCCCACGAAGCCTCCTCGATTTGAGCTTGCCATTTATCCTACTTTGCAGGTAAATGTTGATTTTTGACTTGCTTCCTGCACAAATACTCTGTGCTTCTACTTTCTACAATCAATGATAGAAAAGGAGCGAAAAAGAAAAACAAAAATAGAATAAGAATAAGAAAAAGCATCATTTGTCTACTGACAAGGATGACTTCGCACATGTCTGAAGACGATTTGGTGATATACTCCTGCTAGCTCTGTGTTTCTTATGCTTCCTAATTCTGGTTGGTTCCATAGGCATAGTTTATACTCTTTTAACTTTTGACATAGCCCTTAGGTTTATCTTTTACCTTGTGCAATGTGTATAGTTTATTTGTTACTATTGTATCTACCTTCTTTTTCAACTCATGCAGTCACTTTTGCAAATTTCTGTAATTGTGCTGATCTGCATCACATGGGAGTGTCATTGGACTTTTGTCCATTGTCTATGACTCTGTTACTGTGCTTGACGCACCAATATATTTCTACTTACTCATGCCCTTCTTAGTAGTCACAGCAAGAACAATAAGCTCAGAAGTTGGGGTAGATTAATTAGAAATTAGTTCTTGCTCTATGCTGTATATTTTCACCTTTTGGTGGAAAAGTAAATACTACTGGTTTCTCAACAATATGGAAGCCACAGATATTGGATACAAACTTTCGGATGTAGTTTGATGAATCCTTGTGAAATTGGTTTCACAATTTCTAGTGTAGCTATAAAATTAAATCTTTGAATTACTCTAAATATTTATTTGTGATGTTTACCTGCATTATTTATAGATCTTCCATTTGTATCCTTACCTAATGAACAGGATGTCCAGCCTTGTGCAGTCATTGAGCTTTGGAAGGCCAGAATTGATGAACCCAAATTTCATCAACCGGATCCTGCACTTACTATATTTGACCAGTCTACAAGTAATTCCATATAAATTGACCAATAAATTGAGCAATGAATTCCATCGGTATTCTGTAGGTTGATATGCAGCTGAGGGGCTGACAGTGATTGATTGATTTAATTGTATAATATAGCATTCCTTGTCATTTACCTTTGTATTGGACAATAATCTGAGTCTTTATCACATTTATTAAATTTCTTTTCTCATCACTTTGCTGGCTCTTTTCTTTTCTCTCGTATCTCTTTACCAGAAAGTCAATATAAGCTTGCATCTGTCAATGAGGGTGACAAACAGCAGCTTCAGTTGTTATATAATGCATGCAGAGGAGTTTCTCAGGTACGGAGTCAGATTTTATATGGATTATGTACTTGATTATGTGTATTGCCTGGATTACATGTCACCAATGCATATTAAATGGATCTTTGGCTTTTGTTGGTGAAAAGTTGTTGCCTGTTGCCTGTTCACTCTTAAGATCTTTAAATTTGTGATAATTATTTAAAAAGTGTCTCATGATGGATGACTTTACCCATATTAGACAAAAATCATGTTGTTATCTTTAGAGAAATCATGTTGTTATCTTTAGAGAATAATTATAATCCTGATAGGCGCATATATGTAGTGTCTTGTGATGGATGACTTCACCCGTATCAGACAAAAATCATATTGTTATCAAGAGAATAGATATAATCCTGATAGGTGTGTGTGTGTGTGTGTGTGTGTGTGTGTGTGTGTGTGTGTGTGTGTGTGTGTGTGTGTTCTTTTTACCCACCCTGTAGATCTCTATTTTCTTCTTATTGGTGTATGATTAAGTGTGTATTAGCCACCTCCTAGAAAGGCACTGAAAATGATGATTCATTATTGGAATGGTTTGATAGAGGTTATCATCGGTTATTTGATTTTTCATTTTTCCATTTTAAGTTTTTAATTTGCCGTGCAGTGATAGAACAATGCAGTTTTGAAAAATCTAAGAGCTGCTTTTACTTTCAAATAAATTATCTTGAGTAGTAGTTGTGGCGGTGAAATGCCTACTAGTATCATGGGAATTTGGAAAGTTATTGATAGGATGGACTTGTTTCATATGCTCTGATGTTATGCAACACAAAAGTAGAATTGAAGCTAGAAGCATTGTACTGTTGTCTACATCATCCTACTCATCTGAATCTCAGATGGGATTTTATTGGCTTTATGAGCTCTGGGAAACTTTTATTGAAATGTATATTGCATGATTGAGAATTCTGGGATTCCCAAAGGTTTAACAACTATGAGAGGAGCCATAAGCTTTATATGCTATTCTGTGAAGCATTTGGTGCAAATTTTTTGAGTCAAGTATTTATTGTGATATGGATTACTATTCTAAGTTCAAGTGAATGATATCTTTTACCGTTTATCTAATGTGTATAACATATCCTAATTTCTAGAGTTTTGAAGAAAGAAGGTAGAACTGTATGTCAAGGAGATGCTTTTAAATTTAGCATTTGCTCCAGTTGATGTATTTACCAAACAAATGATATTGGTTTTGCTCTATACTTGTTTATTAAAATGCATCATTTGTTTTCTGTCACCACCAGGATACCGTTCTTAACTTTCTCAGTTTCAGGTCACACCTCTCAGAGTAACTCATGGTGGAACTGGCTGGGGAGATTGTACAAATGCTGACACTCACAATGGATGGGGTGCTATTGAACGTACAGAAGCAAACTGTCCGGACTTGGCAACAGCAAATAGCCACTGTAATGCTGGAGTAATTAATGCAACTGGTTGGGGAGATTCTACAAATTTTGATACCCACAATGGATGGGGTGCTGTTGAACATACAGAAGCAAATTGTATTGGACTGACAGCCGCAAATAGCCACCGGAATGCCAAAGCAATTACTGGAACTGATTGGGTAGGTTCTACAAGTGCTGACACTCACAATGGATGGGGTGCTGTTGAACATATGGATGCAAACTACCATGGATGGATGGATAAACCGGCAAAAGAAGACTACAACGGGTGGGGTGCACAAAATTCTGGCCCAATTTTTAATCAAAGTCAAGGTGTACAAACCCATACTAACCCTGGCCCTGATGTCCAAGCAAGCAGCAGAATTTCTACATCTGCTTCCACAGCTCCATCAGCTCCACCAATTCCCGAGGAGGAATCTGGTGAAGGGCCAGTTTGCTATCCATTGGTTGAAAACAGTCTGGCTGACTTGCATGTTCCGGTTGTTGAGCATGGAGCTTCTGCAACAGGTAATGTAAAAGAGGAAGGCCCTTCTTCCTCATGTGTAATATGCTGGGAAGCTCCAGTAGAAGGTGCATGCATTCCATGTGGTCACATGGCCGGCTGCATGTCATGTTTAAGTGAGATTAAGTCCAAGAAAGGTCTCTGTCCTGTTTGCAGAACCGAGATAAATCAAGTGATACGACTCTATGCTGTGTAGTAAGGTAACTCAAAGCACTGGATCAGCAACTTTTTTTTGTAAATTATGGTTTGTTTTTTCTCCAAGTATATTACATTTTCTGGGAGCGAAATTGAAGTGTGCGAATGAAACTTGGGCTATTGTGGAGAAATTATTCAGTGAAGTTTGGAGTATCATGTTCCATGCTCATAAATTGGTGGATCCTACATGTAAATTCATTGTTAGAATCTATTTATATACAAGGAGCTTATGCCCGGGGAATATTGAATGGTTGGGCACCATGGAATGAGTTTTTAACGGCCATCAATAATATAGACTCTGTTCATTGAATTCTGCTTGAAGTCTTTCTTTTTTCAAGGTTTTACATGATAACCATGTATATGCATCCCTGTAGAAAAGAAAAACATTTTTTGGAGCTTTCAGACGGGGAACATTCATATTTGTAAAGTCAAGTAGCTGAGCGTAAGATCCCTCCTCAGAACCAATGTAATGTCATACTTTCGATTCAGATGTTGCCTTTGTTTACTGAATATTTCCTGCATCGAAAGATCACACTCGCCATTTTCAATAGGGAACACATATTCTAGTAGAACTGCTTTCCTTTTTTTCAGGATGATTTGGAATTTGAATACTGACATCAATAAACTGACAAAAAAAAGAAAATATGCATCTCTTGGATGCTGGGTATGGAATGGTAAGAGGCAAATTGCTGCAGGAAGAGAAATTACAGAGTTAACAGTCGGATATTTTCAGCTGTTATCCTAGTCTTTAATACACCTGTCATTTAAAGTGGAAGAACATGCCCATAACACGAGATCCCACCATTCCAACATCGAAGACCCTACCCTTTCAATTTTTGATACCAGCTGTTAAAAAACTAGCACATGCCATGCTTGACAGACAAGAATCTCAGTGATCGGAGAGAAAAATTTCTGGAAGCCGTATTTTAACCTTGCCGGAAAAATCAGTCAATCAATCCCCTCAGCACTCATTCACCACAGAAATCCAAATGTTGGGCAAGTGATTAGACAGACCGAAGTCATTTTTAGGTCTTCAAATCTTTTTTATGTAGAGTACATCCCCCATTGGGGAAACAAAAAATCCTTGGTGAATCTGCACTATTTTTGATTGTTTTGAAGCTGGTAACTTGGCGTGTACGGCAAATGTTTAAAGTTGTTAGTGGCTTGACCATGTGAACAAGATGAATTGGATAAACAGCTCATTTCATTAAAGTCACAGTGGCAGTTGCAAGCATGTGTTTTTGAAAATTGCAGCTGAAACTGTAGGTCAAACCATTCAAATTGGCTAGTGTTTAGTCTACTCTCTTGTCTTCTCATCTATTTCTTTCTTACCATAGGCCTGTAATATAAACAACAGAAAATTAAAGCGTACAACAATCCCCTGAATGGACCAAGGTTTGACAATGGACAATCTTGGTACGTTACACTTGTTAGCATTTTCAAAGTTATGTTTTTAACAGCCTTTCAGAAAATACATGCTCAATAACATTTGTTAAAAACAGTGTTCATAAAGGTTAAAACAAAATGTTTAGTATTGTCCTAAAAATTGCAACTACCAATGAGTTTTTAGCATGGAAACATGTCCAATTTCATCACTAAACTCCATTAACACCTGTAACTTTCTTTGAAAAATAACTATTTTTTTTTCTGTTATTTTATTTAAATTTATCTCCATTCTTTTAACGAAAAGATATGATAATCCCTTGATAATGAAGGCAAGACGATGACATGACATCTATTGTAAATATGGCCCTACCCAGGCAATCTTTGTGTACTAAAAAACATTTGATTATATTGGGGTAACAGCTAAAAATGATTATTAAATACAGCTATATTTAGATGTGTCCAAACAAGAGTAACCAATTTGTTTGGTGTCATTCATAATTTCCCTCGGTCTTTCAGGTTTGGGGCATCCCAGAATCCTGCCTGCCTCTCTTGGTTGGCTTATCTCCAATTCTATTTTATTCTTTCAACAAGTGGCAAAGTCAATTCATGATACAGATGTAAATTTGTCAGTCTCCCCAGTTATCATCCATCAAGCAAGAAATGCCAAATTGTATCTATCAAGATTCATAAGCAGGAATATACCTTGGCCTATTTTATATTCAGGAAAATAAGGACATATGCATGCAATTTAAGAAATTAACTATAAATTGAAGGGTATATTGGTCATTTTGTAAATTCACCTTAAACATCTTTGGGGTATCGGTTCATTCTCTTCTATTGCAGCATCATGTTCAACTTAATAAAAAGCCTTGACTGCTGCTTAATTCCTCTTCTGATCTCTCTAAATTTGTAATCTTGATCAACAAATCCATAAATAATTTTCCCAACTCATTATCATCATCATCTTCCATCTATTTAATTATGATCCTTGATTAAGTTCGCCCCACAAAACCCAACAAATCTGCAACCAGAATGGGCCCCAACCTTTTTTTTAACCTATTGCTTTTTACTATTTTATTCCCAGTTCTTACAATAAATTTTCTTTCCTTCTCTGGAGTCAGTCTCTCTCTCATGCAACTTTTTGTATTTGTAAGACAAGCAAAGCTAGGGAGGGTTTCATAGTACTAATGATTGTTGAAGATTAAATTTTCTTCAATTTACTTACCAATGTTTTTGGCTTAAGAATCCAGCTGAACCCCTTCAATACAGGTATGTTTTGTTGCAATAAAGTTTTGAATTTGTTTTTAAGTGTTGATCTTTCTATTGTTTTTGGATTTTTAATATGATATTTCGCGAATGTTTTCAATCATGCGTTGATGGGTTGTTTACAATTGTTAAAGTTTTTTTTTGATTGGTAACTTCAGAGCTCTTCTGCTTTCTATTCTTGTTTTGCGTGATTCAACTAATGATGCTTGTTGTTCTTGGAGCATATTTGGTTTTCATCGTTTTTAATTTTAACATGGTTTGGTCTTCTTGGAGAATTGTTATCTAACATGTTGGGGTGGGATTGTTTAGCTTGAGTACATGATCAAACTTTCTGTTTGCTTCCTTACAAAAATGAGGAAAAGAGGAAAAAATGGCGTTTTGGATCTCAGACAGACATGGTTTCCTGAAAATGTGATTTCAACACGTGAAATAATCAGAGACAACCAGAACGGAAAAGTTCCCTTTAGCTAAGCCAAATGGTGAAGTTATACTCTACTTAGTGAAGGCTCTTCAATTCACTGTTCTAGTGTAGCGCAAAATATAAGTTTCATAGATTTAATTTATTTTCCTGTGTAGATTTTGTAATCTAGGAACAGTGAACATTTTCTCAAATGCTTATTAGATGCCGCGTCCGAGCGAGAGACATGCAAGAGTGAAAAACCATCTGCCCTCATAACACATTCTGAAAATCCTGGGAGATTTTGGTTTCATCTGATAATCAGGTCAAATGGGTTTCCTCAAATAATGGAAGAAAGGCGGCACAGAAAATGCCATGGATAGCTTTTTATTTATTTATTGTCTCTAAGATGCAAGATGGAGTCTGTCTTTTTGGAAGAATAAGTCTTAATTCTATTTGTCTTGCGCTGGCAATTGAATTTTTTAGAAGTCTGTTGATTTTTACTGAAGTGTCCTGCTTTTCAGCGTATCTTTCTCAATGTGATAAACCATGCATTTCCAAGCAACGACATTCTCGTTGTTTTTTTTTCTTTTGGCTTTCCATGAAGCACTCATTGAATTACACTTTTAATAAGAAAGATTATTTGATGCATTTATGGTAAGTTTAGCATTATACTTGTTTAAATGATAATCAGTGGTATGATTTTGTCTTTTCAAAAGAAGAAATGGTATAAGTTGAAGTGTGTTAACTGGTCTAAAGAACTGCTGAGTGAATTAAGTTTACATAACAAGTGAAATTTTTTCCACTAAAGCCACAAAACTGCATGCTGTTGCTATAATGAAAATAAAGTTTTTGTCACAAGCACTTTCAGTACTTGCTGTTTTTGTGAAGCCCTTATGAAAATGTTGACATTTGTAGTTTGATTCAATGTACAACTAATTTTTTTAATATGCTTGATCAAAAACAGGTCAGATGGATACAACATCTATAAGTTGTCTAATCAACAGCATCTCCCGATATATTCATCTTGTTTCTTGCCAGACAATAAAAGTTGCACCTATTCGAAAGGATTACAAGATTATGGCTGGAGCATTAAAACTTTTGAAAACACTGCTGGATGAAGTTGTTGATTACAAGATACCTTCAGATGAAATCCTAATTAAAGAGTGTGAAGAACTGGATATGGCTGTTAACGAGGCTCGTGAATTCATGGAGAATTGGAGTCCAAAGATGAGCAAGATTTTCACTGTAAGCTGTTCTTGGATCTTTTCCTTTGCTAGATCTGCTTGATGCAGTTGCAATGATTCCGAAAGATAAATGATAATATAGTTTGAGAAAAATGATTTTTTTAGTTGGATAATCTTTATTTATCGGTTCTTACTTGATACAGTTTGTTTGTTTGCTTTAGGTACTGGTTCTTTCAATGTAATTTTAGTATACGTAGAATTTAGTTGCTGAAGGTTTATTCTCTGTGCCCCCTCCTCTAACCTTTTAAACCAAAAAAGAAAAGTTTCTTCGTACCTCATGCTTGTGTAACTATCATCCATAAATTGTCTGGCATTTTGTGATGCTCCGTCTGAGTTTTAAGAAACCATTGTTCACTGAAGAAAGTTGGGAGTCCACCAACAGCAATGCGTCCCAGCCATTTGGAGCTTCCAAACTACCTTTTATTTTTCCCGTGTTATCTTGGATATCAAGTGAAGCTTCTGAAGATGGACCCACGGGTCATTTTACCTGCATCCTAGCAATCCTGCATTCTCAATTTTCTTTTTCTTCTTTTGTCCAGGTTCTGCAGAGTGAACCCCTGTTGATGAAAATCCAGAGCTCCTCGCTTGAAATTTGTCACATATTGTATAGATTGTTACAATTATCTCCATCCAGTTCAAGTATGTCTGGCATTCAGGTGTGCAGAATATTAAAAGTTTTGTTTCTTGGTGATTTTTATCTAGTGACAAAATGGTTCGTGATAATGAATTTCTTATCTGGAGTGATTATTCTTTATCTACAGTTTTGCTTTTTTCCTTATAGAAGATTTTCAAGTATGCTGAATTGAATTTGTTATCACTTCTGCGGTTGCCGAGTCAGCTACTTGGCCATGAATTGCTGAACTAATTTCTGGTAATCTGTTTCAGCATTGTATGCAGGAAATCCATTGCTTGAAGCAGGAAAGAATAACAGAACATATAACAGAAGCTCTGAGAGGTCTACACAATGATTCCATTTCTTGCACTGACAATCTTATAAAAATTATTGAATCACTCAGTTTGACATCGAACCAGGAACTATTAAAAGAAAGTGTGGCTGTAGAAATGGAGAGGATTAGCGCTCAAATAAATCAGAATGAAGGGAATTCAGATCAAATCAACTGCATGGTGAATCTCATTTCTCGTATTCGTGATTATATGCTTAAAATTGAGCGTTTTGAAGCAACAAGTGGTGTCCTAATTCCTACCTATTTCCGCTGTCCTTTATCCTTAGAACTCATGATGGATCCTGTTATCCTTGCTTCTGGTCAAACTTATGAGAGGGCTTTCATCCAAAAGTGGCTTGATCAAGGCCTGACCATTTGCCCAAATACCCGACTAACTTTGACACACACAAACCTCATTCCCAATTACACTGTCAAAAGTATGATAGCAAATTGGTGTGCGGAAAACAAGATAAGACTCTCCAGTTACTCTGAACATAGTAATACTGTTTCAGTCCTATCCCCGTTGGATTGTGTGTCTGCACAAGATTTAATCCGCACTGATAGTTTCCATTGTTCGTTACATGGTAGTAATTCCACGTCTAGATCCTCTCTTGATGTTGGAAATGGATTTGAGAAGCTGAAGATTGATGTCTCTTCCAGATTAAGTGGGAAAGAATTGAATGGATGTCAAAGTAGGGATACTGAAAAGTTTGACCACCCATCCCCTGGGCAGTCATATGTGCATAGCAGGAGTGAATCAACTTCAAGTGCCATTTCAAGTCTTGAATATGTGCCTCCACCATCAAATGATTTGTCAAAGAGAACCAGTAAGAACGAAAAATCAAGCGAGCTGTCAGCAGAAATAATATCCGAGGGCTCTGCTGCTTCTCCTTCAACTAAGGAAATAGGATTTTCTCCATGGTTATCAGGAAAACAATTTCACATCTCCGAAACAATGGCAGAGGTTGCTGGGGGTGGACACAGTAACTATAGCAGAATACACTCTTTTCCACATTCTGAATCAGGATCTGATGAATTGACCACAACTTCTTATGTAAAGAAATTGATTGATGACCTAAACAGCCAGTCAAACAAAATGCATACTACAGCTGCAGCAGAATTGCGGCTTCTTGCAAAACACAACATGGAGAATCGCATGATAATAGGCCGGTGTGGTGCTATTCCTCCATTGCTTTCACTGTTGTACTCGGAAGCACAGCTAACCCAAGAGCATGCTGTCACAGCCCTTCTGAATTTATCAATTAATGAAGACAACAAGGCCATGCTTGCAGCAGCAGGCGCAATAGAACCACTTATTCATGTTTTAAAATCAGGAAGTGATGGAGCCAAAGAAAATTCTGCTGCGGCTCTGTTCAGCCTCTCTGTTCTAGAAGAATACAAGGCAAAGATTGGCCATTCTGGTGCAGTCAAACCTTTGGTAGATCTTCTTGGCTCTGGGACTCTAAGAGGTAAAAAAGATGCTGCTACTGCTTTGTTTAACCTCTCAATCTTTCATGAAAACAAGGCTCGTATAGTTCAAGCAGGGGCTGTGAAGTATCTTGTTGATTTGATAGATCCAAACACTGGGATGGTTGACAAGGCTGTTGCACTTCTTGCAAACTTATCAACAGTTGGAGAAGGGCGCTTGGCAATTGCACGTGCAGGTGGCATCCCATCTCTAGTTGAGGTAGTTGAATCAGGATCTCAGAGAGGAAGGGAAAATGCAGCTTCCATACTGTTGCAACTATGTCTTCATAGTCCCAAGTTTTGTACCCTGGTTTTGCAGGAAGGAGCTGTTCCTCCTCTTGTTGCCTTATCTCAGTCTGGCACTCCAAGAGCAAAGGAAAAGGTATGGAGCTCCTCCTTTTTTTTGTCCTTTGTAGCACCTATCCCATTATCCTTTTAACAATATGGATATGCTTTCTACTCCTAGTCATATCAGATCTTCACATTATAGAGCATTATCCCAGGGATATTGTATTATTTCACAGAAAGATAAAAAAAATTATAGATGAATTATGTTTCCCTTTTTTATTTTTTCTGGTCCTCTTTGTGCAAATCACAAAAATGTCCTGTCTCCTCATGGTTTTATATGCTGCTATTAATTACTTTCGGAAGGAGCACTGCTTCCTATGCCCTGGGTTATCATTCGCCAGCAGTAAAGTATCAAAAGTTTATTCATATGCTAATTGGTAAAGAACATGTTTGAAGTGCTAAGAACTATCAAGGGCAATTGGAATTTGAAAGAAGTGAGGATTCTTTGTTTGGAAACCTGGTAAAGGTCCATGGCTCTTATAATCATATTTAATACTTCTGGAAATCATCAAAATGAATGTATCATTTCTCATTATATTGGAGGTGCTTGAGAAAGAAAATGATGTGTTCTTTTGGTGTATATTATGCAGGCACAACAACTTCTCAGTCATTTTCGAAACCAGAGAGAAGGGTCCATGGGGAAGAAATCATGAAAAGTGACAAATTTTATTGGATCCTTTATTTTTTTTTCCCTTTGATTTTTTGGCATCTACTTGATATATAGCTTGCTCTCCGATCATAGACACCCCCAGGAGCACCTCTTTAGTTTTTAAATTTTCTGCTTACTCTTGATTCTTTCTTACTTCTTTCAATAGATTACCTCAGTACTGTGTTCAGTCACTTTAATTTTTATTTAAATTATGATGTAATTCAGTGGTATTTAGTATTGTAGATATATTGTATATATGTGATAGACTTCTGTAATCGGCTTTTTGCAATTATGTGTGCTAGCAGATGCTCCACTGTTCTTGTTTTTGCAATTTAATTTCTTGTGCATGTACCTAAGCTGGCAGTTTCTTAGTAAACATCAGTGCTTTGTTTGTAGCTACTACATGGTCCATCACATTACTATTATTCTCAATCTTAAAAGGCTTGGAATTTTCCAGCAGTCAATTACAAAGTCCTACAACAATGAGCTGGTCAATTTTTAAGAAAATTCTGTCAAGTATTTAGTGGCTGATCTGCTTTCTGTTTATTAAGCAAAAGTAAGAGGATGAACTCTTGTTTGTGACATTCATTACCCTAATGAGTATATCAGGGTCCATTTTCTGTTCTCACTAAAAACTTTATAACTGCTCAGTGTTATGTAAATGTCAAGAAGAAAACAAGAAAATAGGGGTGTCTTGTGGTTGTAACAGTTGTAGCAGATGATGAATCTTGTTAGCAACATGAATGGTCTAATCTTTGAATGGATATATATATATATATATATATGAAGAAAGTGTTGCTCTCAGATGTTAGGTTGGCCCAGAGACCATTATTTCAAACAGCTAGTTTAGCAAGAAAATGAAAGCACAGAGACTGTTCTCATTAGGTGCCAGCTGCCAGGTTGACTGCAATCCAAACAATTATGCTATCTGATTGCCATTTAGCTCATTACACGTTTATCATATGGCCATTATATTTTATATATACGAAGCTTGAGTTATGGCTTTGAGTCTTTCTGGACTGTTTGGGCTTCAAATATGGGCTGGACATCGACTGATAATTCCGATTTACATTTGAAATTGATCATCCACCATTGATTTTGCAATTCTGCAATTTTCATTAAGAAGTAGCAATGTTTGGGAGGAAGGAGGCAGATTTAGACCACTCGTGTTGATGTTATATATATATATGGGAATTAGAATCATAGATTTGATGTCATATATGTAGAAATCAGAACTATGGATGGTCCCAATCTCTCTTAACAATGCTTTACTTTTTCTGCACAATAATTCTTGCCACCAACTTCAATACTGAAATGCTTTTGTTTTTCATCCTCTTCTTCGCAATGATTATCACCCAATCACTGTTAAACTTTTTTCCCTTTTTAGTTCAAACTGTTGAATCAATTTATTTTCTTTTCTACCATGAGTAGGCCCTGGTGTAGAAAAAAACTCATTGGACTCAATCTGGCTGGAATTGGACTATTATTGGGTTGTTGGATATAGGTCCCCGAATAAAAATAATAATAATAAAAAAACAAACACATTTGACAGTTGGAGTGGAGCAATTAAAAGGGTTAAAAATGTTAAGAAATTGTTTTGTGGGGGACATAAAACACATTAAATGTGGTTTGGTACACATCCTACATCAATGGCTGGCCCTACCACCTCTAAATCTGAGATAATTATTCAAAGACAAATTCCCTTTATATAGGATCTATGATAGACCTGGGTCCTGTCCTATTATTTATTGATTCTTATATCCTATCCTTATCACATGGCGAAAAAACAATAAAAAAGAAAAAAAGGTTATGTGCTTGTCGTCCTGTATTTTATCCATCCTCAATTCTGTGTACAGGTAAAGCAAGTGAAAAGAAACCTTTAACTTTTACTCTTGAAAACCCCAATCAACCGCGAACAAACACAACCACCAGTCGTCAAGAGAGGATTCTCCTGAAGAACCGGAGTAAGAGTTTGCTTCATGAGTGCTCATTAGTTACTAGTTTGGAGCTTGCTTTTAATGCTTAATCCAAGCGGACATAAGACACTGTAGGTGTGTGTGTAACTATGTATTGCTTTCAAGTGGTTTAGTTGGTGATCGGCATATCTTTCGATGGAGATCCGAACTTAGACATAAGTTGCTGTTCAAACTTATCCTCAACTGTTTTGGCCCGCATCCATTTCCCAAATATTTGCGCAGTGTTTGTTATTCACTTGGTCAAATGAAATGGGTGTGGTGTTTTTGATATTCAAGCACACACGGGGTGTCTAGTCTAGCTTCTCCATTGTGTATCATAATTGAAGCATGTTAAAACCTTCTTAAGGAAGTTGATTATCATGCAGTGTAACCTTGATTCCATTCAACTAATTAGACAAATTTGATTGACGGTAACAAGGTAGGCATGGGTCCATTTGGCTGTATGCAAGAAAAGAAATGTCCTACATGCTATCCACATAATAATTATTTTTGCACTTAATTTTGACAAGAAAATTAAAAAGTAGGTATAAGTCATATTCAAATTAAATTTCAAAAGAGTATATTAATACTATAAATAATTTTAAAATAACAATAAATGTAGAATTAATATCAAGAGTTTTAAATTTTTTTATATCATTTATATACCATTAAATTAATCATATTTTAATAGTTGATATTATATTCATTTGTGTATAATTATGAGATATTAGTTATATCTGTCAGATTTAATTTCAATAATTAAAAGTATGTTAGTTTTATCGTTAAAAAATCAGTATAAAAAATAATGTAAAATTAAAAGACTTCCAATCATTTTTCATAATTACACGTATTAATAGAGTTAAAGTTTGACTGTTATGTTTTGAAATCGAGCATTTTCAAATACCTTTCATGATGTGTTGACAAAATCGCATGTAAATGTAAATTTTTTTAAAAACTAAAAAGAAATACTTGTCAAGGGTAAAATTATTTTGTTTGAATCTTAATTAATTAATTAATTAAAATAATTAAATGTTATTATATATAATTTTAAATATTAGTAATATTTTTCACATGTTTTTTTATATTTCAAAAACTAATAAAAAATACAATTAAAATTTATTTTTTATATTTTGATATTTAATTTAATAAACATACACAAATTAGGCGTTAATTTTAATAGGATACTATTATAAATTATTATTTATATAAAAATATAAATTATTTAATTTAATATATATATATTAAACTATATGATATGAATATATATAAATAAGTATTATAAATTATTTGCTTATATAAAAGTATTTTAACTATAATAATTTTTTTTATTATTGAAATTAGAAAAATTGTAAATTCTTATTTAAAAATAAATTAAACAAGTTTAAGTATTTTGTAAAATCTCATTTTTTATTTTGTAAAAAAATTTATTTTTTTAATAAATGTAAAATTTTTATTTTTTATTTTTTTAAAATAAAAAATTATGATTTAACTAATTTTAATAATTATTAAAATATTATCTTACAACTAAAAAAACTTTATGCAAATAAATAATTTATAATACTAATTTATATATACTCATATCATATAATTATATATATATATATATATATATATTTATTGATTTAAATAGTTTATATTTCTAAACAAATAAGTAATTTATAGTATTATTTTATTAAAATTAATACATAATTTATGCATATTTATTAAATTAAATGAAATTAGTTGTTAAAGTATGAAAAAATAATTTTAAAAAGTACTTATTTGTTAGTTTCAAAATCTCATGGAAAGTATATTAAAAATATTACTAATTTAAAATTATATATAAAGTTATTTTAATTAATTAATTAATAATTAAGTATAATAATTTTATTATTAAAAAAAATTATTAAATTTTTAAAAAATTATATTTATGTGTAATTTTATCGCAATTTATAAAACCGTATTTGAAAATACGGTTAAAAAAAAATACAATAAGGGGAGGGGGTTCACAAAGAAGTTAAGTAATACTGAAAGAAGGGACAAGGATGAAGAGACCGTGAGATGCATCGTGACTGTCAATGATTCCCCAATACATACAATACACAGAGACCGACATTCATGGTTTAATTTGTTTATTTAATAATAACCCCAATTTGTATGTGTAAATTTGGGCGTATTTTTCAGCTGTCGAGGAGGAGGAGAAGCAGCAGCCTACAAATACAAACAAACATAAACAATTAACTCTTGGAACTTGAGAAGAAGGAGTGCTGTTTATAAACAACATTCATAAGCCTCAGTGTATAATAAATATATTATATGCAGTTTCCCTCCTCGATCGGCAATCATCCCCCTTTTTTATTATTATTATTATTATTTTATATTTAAAATTTAATCTGAATCTGCAAATGTGACTGAATTTATAAATGTAAAAAATATAAAATTATTAATATTTATGCGTGTAAGTGTATATATATATATATATATTTTTAAAAATATTTATTTATAATTATATAAATTTGGAATTATAAAATTTAAGGGTGTAGGAAACAATTAGGTAATTTATTAAATAGAGTGTTATAAGGAATATATATATATATATATATATATATATATATATGTTTTAAATGTTAGGGAATTTGAGAGGATTTTAGAGGGGGTCCCGTCTCAGTCTGCAGCCTGCTGCCTGCTTGCTTTCAAATCACCTGGCTCTGAGCAATTTCCTTCGTCTGTCATGTCATATCATAACATAACCTTTTTTATTTCTACCCTTTTTTTCGTTTTACCTGGAGTTTGCTTCACAATTATTGACTCTTCTTCTTTGACTGTTTTAATTTTCTGCCCCGATGGCACATGAGATTATACGTTATGTGTTAGATTAATAATTGCAGCTGAGCAACTTCGCTTCGTCTATCAACATTGTTTCCCTCGTAACCCAAAAACGAAAATCATTCTCACCCATCAGAGAATTGAGTATCCGTCCCTTGTACCCCGAGGTCACGAAGGTGGTTTGAATACTACGATCTCTGCAGAACTTAGCCACTCTCCATTGTCAAAGGATGATTATTGACAGGTCACTTCCTATAACTGTCCAATTGAGACCTATAAAAATGGAGTTCATCCACACACACACAAACAAGAGAGTACAAAATTCGTGAACATGTGTGCCCTGTTTTTATATTTCAAACTTATGAGATTACAATTAAACTTATAATTAATGATCAGACAATGTTAATGATGCCGCTGTCACATCTTGAATTCTTGTCATAGGAAGAAACATTTCAAAGGATGATAAAGTTTTATATGAACCTGGGAAAATGAAATTTTTATGCTCCCTGAAACTGAACTTATAGTTTTTATTTATTGGTAGATCGTGGCTTGTGGAAGAAAATGTATCATTCAATAAGCAAATACTTAAAAACTACACATAAACTTAAGATATTATAATTTTTAATATATAATTATTAAAAAAATAGAATTTTTAAATATTAAGCGTGAAATAAAAAATAAAAAATAAATATTAATTATAAGATAAAAATAAGTATTTATTAAATATTTAAATGTAATTATTTTAAAATTAAATAAAAATACATTAATATTAAAAAGTATTCTTAATTGTTTATATTTTATGTTTGTATATTTTTACATAATAATACCGTATTTGTTAATTAATATCTTAAATTTAATTATCATAAATAATTTGTAATTTTGTAATTATATATTTATAATAAAATAACAAAACCAACAACCACTTTACTACCTAAGTTACGATTAAAATAATAACTTATAAATACAACATTGTTGAAACTCAATATATATATATATATACACACATATAGAATAAATATATTGAATTAGAATTTTTTTAAATTTTAATTTAAATAAATATCTATACATGATATAATTAATAATAAATTATTCACATATTATTTTAAATATTTTAATTTACAGTATAACGATATTATAACTGTTTAAGGCCGGAGATTCATTAAAAATTTTGCAATTTTTGCCACCCTACTGAAAAGTTGCAAACTTTATACTTTTGTTTTGATCAACCTTCTAAATTATATTATGCTCCAATTTTCTAAGCATTTTTTTAGAGTTGGAAGAAAAGAATAAAAAATTTTAAAAAAAATATGCAAGGGAAGAAGAAGGGGAGTGTGGAAAACAAAGTCTGACAGGGGCACTATGGTAAGTGAGAACAAGAATTGTCTATAGAAACAGTTTAAATAAAAAAGAAAAGAAATAACCTGCAGTTCCCCTCTTGAATTTTACACTATACAAATTTTCCAACTGCCTCTCTCTCACATTTTCACAAGCCCTAAACACTGAGACTGACACTAATACTGCAGCAGTGGCTGAGTTCTCCTTCTCTTTCTATTTAAATAATTTAACAATCCCATTATGAATTAAGATTTTTCATCAGCTGTTTTGTTCCTCCTCTTTTTGGAAATAAAAACTAATCACTTTTACCATTTTCTGAAAACAAAAAGCCTACCAGAAATTCCTCCCAGAACATGTATATATTGTCAAGAACTTTCTAGTATTGCTCAAACAAAGAAACTCCCATCAATCTCATCCGTGCTTTCTCTCCCAAAACCATCATACGTATGTAATCTTATAATTCCTCCCTTCTCTAAAATAGAAATCCTGTAATGTATTAACCAATAACTTGCAGCTAGGATTTTTTAAAATTGTTTCTATTTTCACGAGTGTGTGGTGGTTTTCATCAACAGTTTCAAACAGAAAAAAAAATAGAGTCATCCGCTGCAGCAAGAACTATAAGAAGCCAAAGTTTCAATGTACTCTCTGCTCAACAACTTCTCTCCCCTTTTTTTCTCGCTGCTCTGTATTACACTCTCTTTTCCTATCAGCCAAGAGAAAACCCTAGAAGAGAAGTAAGTTATAACCAAAGAGGAAAGAAAAAAAAACAACTATCTATTTCTGTTTCATCAACCCAGAACCATAAATTAAACAACAATCACAGGAGAAAAGAAATAGAATATAATTAGTTTCTGTTATGGATCATTCAATCTCAGAAATGAACAGTTCCAACTCTGGAAACACAAGCAGCAGTCTCAACATAAACTCAGCCACAGCCAGTACCACAACTCTGATTGTATCCTCTCCATCGTCATCTTCAACAACTAATTCCAGCAGCCGTTACGAGAACCAAAAGCGCCGTGACTGGAACACTTTTGGCCAGTACCTTAAAAATCACAGGCCCCCTCTTTCTCTTTCTCGCTGCAGTGGTGCACATGTTCTTGAATTCCTTCGTTATCTTGACCAGTTTGGCAAGACCAAAGTCCATACCCCAATCTGCCCTTTCTATGGACACCCCAACCCACCTGCTCCCTGTCCCTGCCCGCTCCGCCAGGCCTGGGGCAGTCTCGACGCGCTCATAGGCCGTCTACGCGCTGCCTTTGAGGAAAACGGTGGCAAACCTGAGGCAAACCCTTTTGGTGCACGCGCTGTCCGGCTTTATCTTCGCGAGGTTCGTGATTTGCAGTCAAAAGCAAGAGGGATTAGCTACGAGAAGAAGAAGCGAAAGCGTCCGTCGTCACAGCAGCAGTCAATTCCAGTTCTGCCACCACCACCAGGTGCAAGTTAAAATATGAAAGAAGTTTAGAAGTAATTACAGTACTTACTGTTCTTCTTCTTCTGCTGCTGCTTCTTATCATTCTGGTTGCTTTATCTCTGTGAGTATTTTCTTTTTATGCTTATAAGCTAGTATTGTGGTATTTTAGTACATGTAGAATTTGTTTGTTGACTTAGTGTTTATGAGTCTCCTGTTTTCTTTGGACCGAAGCAAAGAGTTAGATCTGGGGTACCTTGAATCTGCTTTTGATGCAAACAGCAATGGTTGTTATCAGTAGGGAACTAGTCGTAAAATACTTTTTAAAAGTGGTAGTAGGAGTAATTGTAGTAGCAGTTATGGTCTGTGTGAACTTATCAGAGTATCTTATTGCTCTTATAGTTTTGTTGTACTTAAATATTTATATGTATGCCAAGCAATAGATTTGCAGATCATCTGTCTTGATCATTCATCTTTCTCTTTCTCTGACATAATTTTTCCTAATTCGTGAATGGCTGTTGGCAATTCAGTTCATATAGTGTTATTAAATCTTGAAAGAACTATGCATAAGAATCGTATGTAAGATATGTCAAGCAATATGTTTAATGGCTGGGTTGCAGCTGGTGGGTACAGATTTTCCTCTCTGTTACTCTTTATTTATCTGACGTCTCTTTACTCTCTGCGTGTGGATACTTCAATCCTTCATTGTCTAAGAACTAATTTGCATGGTTTATACTTTATATTGTGAAGGAAGAACATCGAGACCTTATGCTGTAACTTATTAACACCATGCTTTTGCAAACAAACAATCTATAGTGGAACTGAAATTTGGTCAATTAATTGATATGTTTGCTTAATTTGTGGTCTCATTTCACCTCAATGGAAGAAAACTCGATTTCATTTTATAACTTGACACTTCTTGTTAATTGAATTCGATTTATATGGGTGAAAATGTTTTAACCTATATCAGTAAAGTTACACCTGCAATTTCTCTTATTTGTCTTGTCAGTTTTCAGATGTTTCAGAAAGAGGGAGAATGCATTGACTAAATCAAATTAATTACATTACTGATAACATTAACCATGAAACAGTTGATTGTAGACACATACACACGCACACACATATATATATACACACACATGCCTGTGCGCCGGGCGGCCGTTGTTTAATTTTATTATTGATATGTACAAGAGACAAAAGTTTACATCCAAGCTTTGCCATTATTATTGATGCTAATTGTGCATATTAGATAATTAACAAAGCAAACTATGCGTGGAGATTCGAGGGAAATTTTCTTAATCAACTTGGCCGACAGTGCAACCGTGATTGGCTTTTGCTGGGTCATACCTTTTGATTTTCTGATTAAATTAGGCTTAAAAGATGAATTTGCATGTATATTTTCTCCTATGTTTGACATGTGCATCTGGCCAAGAAGGGAAAATACTAATGGCTTATTGAATAAATGCTAGCTAGCTATCGAACTTTCTTTTCCCTTCAAGCGATTCTACTGAGGTATGAAACTGCAACTCTGACACCTAAGGGATCCGATATTCGTGCTGCTAATCATTAGGTTTATCTTAATATTAGTCATAATTATATGATTGAAATCAAAGCATTACTTTCTGATGTCAATATACATATCTAAGACTGTGCATGTGAGTTTTCTATGTATGAATTGATTATTATAAGAAATTCATTATCTGAAGTAAGTAATACACAAAGGTTAAGTCACCCTCCGAAACTTTCAGCTTCCTTAGGAATGAACATTCTCTGGAACTTTCTTCAATTATAACCATTGTCTATTTGTGTACGCAAGGTCAAGAATTCTGGTAAAAAGCACTTACTTTGGTCTATAGAGTTGCGTTCGTGAGTGTATGATTCTGGAGTTTAAGGTTTTCTTCATGCATTAACCATTGAATTTTCCTCGCTCTCTTATTTGATATCAATTAATTATGCTATGGTGTTCAATATATTTTATTGACATACGTAATTAGTTTCCATATCATTGGCATAAAGTATTGTTATGTTTCACTAAAAGGAAAAATTTCTTTTTCACACTTAAAAGAATTAAGCAACCTTCTCTTTATCTCTATAGTGTTCAAATCCTTTTGCTCGTTGCGCACATTCTCGATCAACAGCAATCAGTGCCTTCTTTGATGTTATTCCTAGAAAAGTACTGTATTTGAATCCCTCAAAACTTCTTCTAGCTATTATATATGTGTATGTGTGTGTATTTCTGTATCTAGCTACGTAAGCAGTTATATTACATATTTTGTGCTTGTATATGTATTGTCAGAACAGAAACTAGTGACAAACATCAGCGAGGTTTACTCTTACATGGCAATACCGATTTACATGGGTGTGTGCAGCATTTGTCAGTGTTGAGAGGGACAGTGGATTTAGTTTTGTTTGGTTACAAAGACAATCATATTGAAAAAAGGAAAAACAAGTATATATGAATTAAGGAGTTGATCCTGGCAACATTTTGCCTCTCGTTCGACTCTGTCCGACTTCTCTTATAATTCATTATAAGGTCTATATAATTTCTTCATGAACACTGCTTCATTGAATGGGTACATGTGCAATGAGCATAAGAATTTCTTCGGTGATCCATTTAAGTGCCTTTATGATTACCATCGTTATCAATTTTCAATAAAGTTGTTCGACAAAATTTTTTGGACCGGCCTAACTTTTGATGCAGTAGCGAACAAGGATGCCTAAAGAATCTTTTTGATTGACTACCAAGATATGGTTGGGTCAATGATCACTAAATTTTGCATTTTGTTGGTAGTAAAAAATTTATTGATCCATGTATGTCTCCACTACAAAGTTATGATTTGTAAAAATGTACAAAAGTGGAATATTAAAACAAAATATATTAATGCATTTTAATGTTTATTGTTAAGTGTAAATAATGATAATAAAATTACTTTTATATTTATATTTATGTAAATAGTGAGTACTACTATTACACAAAAGGAATCCGATGTAAAGACATAACAGACAACTTCAATTCAATTTCTTCGTCAATAATTGAAGTATTTGCAATTGATAAAACTTATTGCTACACTAACTAGATGATGACTTCTAACTCGTTGGATCGTTCTAAAATCATGCCATACATGCTTATTGTGATTATGAATCAGAGATTAATAGGGTATAACCGCATAATTGCAGGTTAATTAAAAAAAAATAGTGATGTATTTGATTAATTTTACAATTTTACCTTCCTATTTCTTGACTAACTTATAGGCTTGTCGATATACATGTATATATTGATATAAGCTTTCCTCTATGCCATTTGGAAAGTAGTTTTCTTATATCTATGTGACTTTAACAAAGTGCAACGGATCAAAATGAAAAAGAGCCACTCATTATCCATCATGGAATCGTAATGGGCACTAATTGTTTGAAAACAAATGCCATATCATGCACGAATGAATGAACGATCCAGTTGACAATAAGTGTGTAATCAAATCGTTATGAACAGTAAATAGTTTTTCTAACGGTGATCCAAGTTCACTTCCAAACAGAAATTTTCAAGCATGTATTATGGAAATTGTAAATGGATCATAAGAAAATATGTATATGAATCATCAGTACTAGTCAGAGGGACAAATTGAATACCAGTTGTTCCGCGGGTGAGAGAAACTTGGATCTTGATTATATTCAGTTGCGTTAACAGTATTTCCTGCGGAAACTTTTCATTTTTCCCCCGACATTACTTGTAATCAGAATCAGATCTTAAGTAACGCAGAAGGACAACAGTGGACAAGAAGACAAAGAAGAATAACTAAATTCACATGCATGCGTACATACATACATACATACATCTAGCCTGATGCAATTCACTGGCAACTTCTGAGCTGACATGGATGTATGTGTACGACGATGAACAAACAGTAATACTAGACTGTTATCTTGACAGTGACTAGTGAGAAGACCTGCCATAGAATCTGTACAAATGAGGCAACGAAGCCAAGATTGGCAGTAAAAGCCTGGGCCCAGACTGCACAAAATTTACCTTCCCCATGAATACAATGATTCTGAGCTTGTGTTGCGCTTGATCTTTTCTAAAAGTAGGCCGCTCATGAACCTCCACGTTATCCATCTGATCGAGTTAATAAGAACATCAGACCGCTCAACTTTGAATAAAGTCTCACATTTCAGTCCTGCCTTCATTGTTTGGACCCAGAATTTCCTTCAAATTTCACTACCCTTCGTTATTCTTTTATCGGTAGATTATTCGGTTTAGTTTTTAACAGTTTTTAGATTACATTAGTAATGTAATAGGCTAAAAACGTCTCCTTTCCCATGCACATTGGCAAAGCTGGGCGAATTCACAGAGTTCAAAAGCACTCGTACGAGAATCCCGCATTCTTCGGTCAATCCAACGGGACGTTCGATTTGATAAAAATTAAAGGTGGGCCCCTTGATTTGACGGAGGACCCCACCAATCGGGAAAGCCCCACGTGCAGACCTGTCATTCATGTCGGCTTCTATGACGCGTAAACGAAAGGAGAGATAATTTGTCAATCGCACCGCCCTCCACATGCATTCTTCCACGTGCACCCATCGAACGGTGCTATTAACGGGGCCTCGGTGATGGTGAACCGTACTGGATCCTTGTCACGTCTTCATCAACCTTGTTTTTCTTTTCTTTTTTTTATTTCGTCAATTACTAAAAAGGTCCGAAATCAGCCAAAATCTGAGGCGTTGTGGGTGCTGTGGGTCCCACACGCTTCCCACTTTCAGCGGTTCGATTGGTTTTTTAATATTTTTTTTCTTGCTTGGCTTTGGATTGAGTATTTTATTTATTAAAATTTTTTTTTCCTCAACCAAGTAATTTTTTTTTAATTTTAATTTTTGTAAAAAAGAAGAGCTGGCACGTCATGTCAATTTGAAGTAACTGTAGTTTGCTTTATGCATGTAAGAATGTGAGATTCTGAAATGGGTCCCGTCGTAAGTTTTTAATTTTTTCTTCTTTATTTATCCGAATTATTTGTTAATCGAACCATAAATTATTTTATTTTACTGAATTCGTAAAATTTCGGAATATTTTATGTTAATTATTATTATTATTATTCTTTACGAAATTCAAACCTCCATCATCGTGTTACTTGGATTCCCTACTAAGGTAAGGAACAGAATTCATGGCATTGACTAGTGTTGCTCAATTATAATCAACACTTGTATTTACAGAATCTTTCTTTACTTCACTTATTCCAAACCTACAATGTAGTGCCTAATAATAGGATCGGCGAAACTCTGACCTCGAAGAATTCTTCCAGTTGTAAAAGAACGATGGTTGTTGGGGGAACAGTGAGAAGTAAGATTCTATTGTGCGGCAAATTTATTGATGCAATCAAGCAGCACATATATCCAGGTGTCGACCCAGATAAATTCAGTGTCTCTTCCCGTTAAAAACAGAACTGGCTAACACTAGGTAGGGCTAGCTACCTTAGCTTTTGCCATGATTGACAGATATTGTACAACCAGCAAGATCTCGGGATCAAACATAACATACACACGCATAATTAATGCAGCATCATTTTACACTCACTAGGGCCTGAATTATGAAGTAAGAAAAGAAAGTAGGGGGTCATCCTGCATGCATTGAAATTAAACACATGCACATCCGAATGCTGCAGAATGCATGCAGAACAGATTTATGACAGTGAGAAGGTGATATTGGTCATGGATCATCTTGGAGATGGTTCATGCTTGGATTTGTATGTGTATGTGCTAATCTGTGAACCGGCGGACATGGGACTCTGTCTGTCATTTCTTTCAGAGTGTGACTGTTCTGCACGTGTGGAAGTCTCTCTCTCTCTCTCTCTCTCTCTATATATATATATATGTTTGGTTTTCTACGGTGACTATTATCAGCGGTAGTGGATTTCTAGGGCTCTATTTTCATAATAGCATGAAAAAGTCTTAGCTTAGCTCTGCTTTCTTTCCCCTACTTGAATGCTTCTCCTTTTCTTTTTATTATCGTACTTACACTTTGAAATCCATCCAGAAAATTTATTCAAGTACACGACGGTATCGGAATATAAAGTATCAACCAACAGAATACAAACAATCGAATGATGATCATACAACAATATCACCATTGAGAAATATTTTTGCTCAAACTATTGAGGTTAACGTAACATAACGGTGTGGATTGCATACACTAAATATAACGTAAATCGACATTGTTGAGAGGAATTTTTTAGTGTCAGTCAAGTCGTTGCCAGGGAAACCCTAAGAGAACAATCCTACAAGGCTAGAGAAACCCCGGCTTCTTTATGCAATCATATGCTGTGCCATGTTGCATATTTAATTTGGTGAATCTGTTGGGTGTCAAATTGATACTCTTTTTAAGTTGAGGAGTTGATAAACTGATGACGGGTCACATCGCCAAAAATAATGCAGACAAATGATATGAACTTTAATTTGGTTGTAACTTGCAAGAAAAACCCTAGCTTCATTATACAATCATGCAAAATGATAGCTGGTGATAGGCTTTTGCGTGATTCTACAATGAAATGGCCGAGAAGACACATAAAAACATTGAAATTAAAGTAGAGCTGTACTACCTTTATTTATTGTTTCCTGTCAGGGGAAATGAATGTCTTAATAACTATGGACCGTCGATCGCGGTAAACTAAGGAAGAAACGAAAGTGCATCCCACAATCCCAATGACAGACGTGGGGGATGTGATTAATGGAACCCGAGCCTGGCTAAGTGGTTACTTAAACAACCTATTTTTACTTTTTAATTGTTTGGAAAGTAACATTAACTTGAACAAATGGAAAAGAAAGAGAAATGAATCGGAGATAATGTCTGACAAAGCCCAAAGCAAATATTCAATTTCGACACATGAACGAACACACACAGCCCGATCTGTATCACATACATTTAGAGCTATTATATGCTGGGCCATTGACCATAAAGATGGCTCCGAACCACAAAAGGTAGTGATATTTTCATCCTAATACCTGTTAAAAAAAATTCATTATGATTCGTAAATCAACTAATATAATAATACCCAAAACAGATTTATTATAAATTAACATTTATAATTTTTTATTATATATATATATATATATATATATATATATATATATATATATATGTATATTTATTTTTGTGAAAGGAAGGCGTATGATTGATTTGCATTTTGGGAACATTTTTCAAAAATTAGAACACCTTTTAAAATTTTGAGTTATATTCTTAGCACTTTTATTTAATATCTGAAAATGTGTTTGATGTAATCTTTGAAAATTATTCTTGAATTTAGATAGTATATAAATATGTTTGATATAATATCTAAAAAAAATAAAAATAAACTTGAGTAGGCAAATCTTGCGGTATTTCAAAAGATGATTTATGCATATATTCAATTACGCACACATAAAATCGGAATACTCAAAGGATGATTCATGCAACACTTCATGTACCCTTGCAATTCTCTATTCTCATGTGATACCATTTTATGAAAGAAAACACGAACAGAATTATGCCTCCATCATTAACCTACAATCAGACTCCATCTCATCAAAATATTTATAAAAAATTTTATATGCTATCAAGGCTATTTTTAATTTGTTGAACCAAGCTCTAAGAGTTTTTTTGAGACCATAAATGGCTTTCTTCAATTTGTATACATGTAATAGCCTCGAGTTATCATATAGTCCACTAGACAATTTCTGAAAGTTCTCCATTCATTTTTAATCCAAATTTAATTTTTAATCCCAATGTATAATTAAGCTTAAGATTGTCTTGATAATTGAAGGTTTTATGACTGGACTATATGTTTTTGTGCAGCCAATACTAAAGTTTTGGGAAAAATAACTGGCTATAATTCTAACTTTATGTCTTTAAATATTTTAATTTGATTTTTGCTTGATTTTAAACTACCATCTACAACCCACTATCTTTATGTTAAACTTGAAAGGAACTAGCTCCCATATTTCATTTTTAATAACAATGTCATACTTTTCCTTCATGATAGACCTCCATTTTGGATCTTTCAAAGCTTTTTATTTACTTAATGAAATATCATGTTGACCTGAGTTCAAAGAGTCAATAGGGTACACTTTTTATTTAAAAATGCCTACTTTGGCTCTAATGACCATAGGGTGACTGGACATAAATTGAATCATGTTTAAGGGTGTTATTTGTTCTGAATCAGTAGTTTGGAAAAGGTGAAATTTAAGGTGACTTGAGTCTAGGTGTTAAGAAAGAGAAATTAATCACCTAGTATTTGTTCTTGTATTGAAGATGCTGAAGGATTATTGGTGAAGATATTATTAACATTGGATACATTGTTGGTGAAGTGTTATTATTGAGTTTGGTACACTAGTTATGCATATGAAAGAAAGGCATAGGTGAACTAAAAGATTGTTATAGTAATTTGGTATTGAAAAAGAGAAAAATCGGTTCTGTTTTGAAAGGAAAGAGATTTTCAATGAGCAAGACATTTCTAGCAATATAAATTCTTGAAGAATGTATATATAGATAACTTTTGTGCAATTAATTGTTATCAATAAGCACACATCTGTTTGTATCAAATTGAAACTTACTTTGTCATATAGCCTTAAGTATCAAAAATACTCACATCCAAAAACTTTAATAAATTTTATGTTTGGTTTTTCGTTAATAAAGAATTCAATAGGTGAAAGATGACTAAGCACAAGAGTAGAGAGTCTAGTTATTAGGTATATAACAGTGAATAAGGCTTCCCATCGAAAATTAAGAGGCATTGAAGCTTATGCTAATAGTGTAAGTTTAGTTTTAATAATATGCCTATGTTACCAAATTCTACAATTTTAATGATAAGAGTATGTTTAATGCCATTTTTAATGAGATATAGTTTAAAAATTTTTAATTCTTTTCACATGTCACATTGTATAGATTTGATATTACAATTAAAGAACTTTTCAACTTAAGTTTTGAATTGTCTAAATGTGTTTAGAGTTTCAGATTTTAGAGACAATAGAAAAATCCATGTGAATCTTGAGTAATCATTTTTAAAGTTAAGTAGTATTTAAATTTAGGTCCTCAAACATTAGTGTGTAGCAACTCAAAGGGTGATAATGTATATGATGTATTTTTTCCGTAGTTGTAACTATAACAGAAGGATTTAGAATGAGCAAAAGAACTTTTACTTCTCAAATTTAGATCATTATAGGATAAGAGTATGTGTTTGAAACTAACAACATTATGATGTCATAATTGTCTATGCCAAATATCTAACATTTCTTTGGTTTTCATGTATTCAATTTTGCTTACATATTGACTCTTGCTTCTTATTGACCTATGTTTTAGAAATGAGGATTTTGTCATTGAAGCTAAATTGGCTAGATATTGAGAATGATATTTAGGTATTTTACACCTTAGTAGTTGGTAGATTTCTCTATTAACAAAACCCTTCCAATAGAACCTTTCGATTCTTCATGTCCTTAACAAAACAATGTTTTTCATTGAATTCAACCACAACATCATTATCGTTAATGAATTTTGATACTCTGATCAAATTTTTGGAGATCTTTAGCATAAGTAAGAATTTGTTTAACAATAAAGATTGGTGAGCATAGATAGGTTTTGTGCAATACTTATAATAAGCTTTTCTTCACCTTGATATTCTTGATTCATGTTGAGGTTTTTGAGAGAGTTGATGACATGCACCACTGTCCATGTACCATAAGGGTCTGCATTCACTTCTTGTGAGGCTATGTAAGTTGATTTCACTTCTTGTTTTGCTTGTTTGGGCTAAAAATCCTTATTGAACCTATGCTAGTGGTCAACTACAATATTTCAAACTTTTAAGTAAATCTAGCATGTTAATTTTGATCCGTATTTTTCCACCTTGTGTTTTACCTCAACCTTTTCCATTGTAATTAAATTGCTTATTTGGGTTGCCTTGATTCCAATTCCTTTTAGAGTTATTGCTAGATTGAGTGAAATTTGCAATAATTTTTTGTTGCAGACTAGGTGTTGTAATTTTGTTCCAGTCATTTAATTGATTTTGCTGAAAAAGAAGCATTGAGTAGATTTCTTTAAGTGTAGGAGTTTTTGGCCTCGAAGATACATAAACTATCATCGAATTGTAATCCTAGCTAAGATCACTAAAGAGGTATAGGATGAGGTCCCTATCCGAAATAAAATCCCTTAATCTTTAGTGCATCTGCTGTACTGTTCACCTTATTGTAATACTTCATGATTGTCATGCCTTTTAACTTTGTAGTAGTGATCATGCTTTTCAAATGTCATATTTTTGACATTGATTTTTGCAGCAAAGCTTTTCTCAAGTGATGCCCACAACTCTAATGATGTAATACATCCCGCCACTGTTGTTAACATTTGTTCACTAAGAGATGAGAGAATCCATGACATAAGTTGTTGGTCCAGTTTTTTCCAAGTTAGGAAATTTGAATTAGTTACTAGAGAGGTGGTTCTATCCTCATTCATGCTATATTCTATATTTGATTGGAAGGTTCCGGATTGCTGTCCAAGAATTCTTCAAGATCATTTCCTTGGATTAACGGCAGCACTTGTGATATCCATTATAGAATATTAGCTTCCTTAAGGTTGATAATATTTGGGAACGATAGATCGCTTATAGGCTAATTATGAGCGTTTTGTAAGGTTTTATTTCCCAAAGCTTTGTAGCTTGATTGTTGAGAGAAAGAGGTCATGGTGTTTCAAGGTTCTTTCTAGCTTTCATACCAAGTTAAAATTTTGAGAAGATCATAAACTTGACTAAAACAATTTTGTTGTATTGCTCTCTGTAATTTCTGTGTTACAACCTACCTTGTTGAATGAAAAATATGACTAATATACAAAATCAAACTTGATAAACAAGACAGAAAATAACAACTGAAATAGCTAAAGGATAATATCCTTATTGATAGCTTTAGAAAATCAAAGGAATAATTAGCTGGCTGTCCTTGTTGAGTAGATTACACTAAAGAGAACAGGTGGTCAAGCTGGAATCTTCAATGAGGGGGGAGGAAGATAAGAATTACAGCAGCTAGCATTTGAAGATAGGTGGCCTGAGGTTGGGTTAATGAACTATATCAAAATTTAAATTTTTAATAATTAAATTAATAATTATTAAATAGTAAGAAAAAATTAAAAAAAAAGAAGAAGAAGAAGAAGAGATGGAATAACCTGTGAGGAGGTGCAGGTCAAGTCTAGTTAAAAAAAGCAGTACATGACACCAAACACTACATAAATAGATAAAATCCAATCCATTAATACAGTGCAGTCCATAATGGCAAACACGCCCAGCTTGACTGACGGACTAGTAACTAAACCAACCCCGAGAGCCAGATGTCGCTTCATGTGTCCATACTGTTAGTCAACATGAACGAGCTGGCCTTTCACTGTTTCTAAATGCACCGAAATCTTAATTGGGTTCCACAATTACGCAACAATGTAACGTCATCATTATTAAGTATGATATTAGTGTTAAGTATACGGATTTATTTATTAACATAATAATTTTAAATACATTTAAAATAAAATAAGTAATAAAAATATAATTTTATACATTCAATGTCGGTGGAATTTGTATTCAAACACATGTACGTGAATTGCTGTAACGATGATAATAATAATAATATGTATCATGTCATCATGGATGTATTTATATTTGCACCTTGATATTTATAAATTAGAAGATGATTATTGTATAATTATGATTAATGTAAATTTTATAATTATAATATAAATTTTAAAATAAATAATATTTAAAATATAAATATAAAATTTATATAAATGGATGTTAAAAAATATAATTGTAACAATTATAGCCGGTTATATCGCAGACGATCACAATCATTATTGTTATTTTATTACAACGGTCACATACCAACAAATTCCCCGCCGTTCTTTACCGCGAAAAATAACGGCCAAATTACCGAATCCCGTCTCTGAAGAACGGCTTACATTCCGCTCTCTCTCTCTCTGTCTAGATCTGACGAAATACACACAAGAATGGGATCTCTTCCACCCTCGCTAGAATTCCCATCATCCCAAATTTCCGAAACTACACTTCTGGATCTCTTCAAATCCCAGCAAAACCACCTCAATTACTTCTTCCAGCACCTCTCTCTCCCCCAAGCTTTGTCCTTCGCGCAAACCCTTCTAAAATGTCGCGGCACGATCTTTTTCACTGGCGTTGGAAAGTCCGGATTCGTCGCCAACAAAATATCCCAGACGTTGATCTCATTGGGTATCAAGTCCGGTTTTCTCAACCCATTAGACGCGCTGCACGGCGATATCGGGATCTTGACGGTTGATGATATTTTGGTTCTATTCAGTAAGAGTGGGAACACGGAGGAGTTGCTGAAGGTGGTACCTTGCGCAAAAGCGAAAGGCGCGTATCTGGTGTCGGTGACGTCCGTGGAGGGCAATTCGCTGGCGAGTGTTTGTGATATGAACGTCCATTTGCCGGTTGACAGAGAGTTGTGTCCATTTGATTTGGCGCCGGTCACGTCGACGGCTATTCAGATGGTTTTTGGAGACACGGTGGCCATTGCGATGATGGGAGCGAGGAATTTGTCGAAGGAAGAGTATGCGGCTAATCATCCGGCTGGAAGGATCGGAAAGAGCCTGACTTTCAAGGTAAATTTGGGATTCATTTGTTCATTTTTGTTATAATGTAGATTGAGATCTGACGAAAGTCTGTGATTAGGAAATGATTTTGATTTTCAGCCTAACTGTTTGATGCAATGACTCTACGGATTGATTTTCACGCTAACTGTTTGATGCAATGGATGTATATATTTTTTCTATTTATCTCTTACGTTTATGGTTTTATATATGTGGGATTTGGGTGAATTTTAATTCATTTTCAATATCTTATTTTATTAGCATTAGGTTCACAGTTTGCTGGATCACATTATACTTGGTTAATTGTTGAGTTTGCGTAGATATTACTCTGGATAGTCCGATTTTATTAACTAAAGTTTTGGTGTTGTGAATTTAACTACAGATATTTAGGCCCATCTATTTGAATGATTTTTTTTAGATCATGTATATGCTTGTTCTCTGGGTTTTTCTTGTTTTATTGGTAATGGATTGGTATTTGATATGATTTATTAGCAAGTGATGTCTCTGCAGGTGAAAGATTTAATGAAGAAGCAGGATGAACTTCCAGTATGTAAGGAGGAAGATTTGATAATGGATCAGCTTGTGGAGCTTACAAGTAAAGGATGTGGTTGCCTATTAGTTATAGACGAAGAGCATCATCTGATCGGGACTTTTACTGATGGTGATCTTCGACGTACACTTAAGGCTAGTGGTGAAGGTATCTTCAAGCTTACAGTAGGCAAAATGTGTAACAGGTAAATGATAGAATGTAGATTCACTTGTTTTCTCTGTGTAGTGCAGGACGTGGCAGTACATAAAAAGAATGGTTGCTAAATTAAGCAACTGAAAATTCAATGTCGTTTGTGAATGAACAAGTCACTTTTTAATAAGAGGGTTTTTTTTTCACGTTATTTTTCCCTGTATGGAAAGTGGTAATCAGAATTCACAGGTTATTTGGGTGGAAAAACACATATGCACACAGCTATATCTACAATGAGTCAGAGATACAAGTCATTGTTTTTTTGAGAGTGAGATTACAGTGATCTTGCAACAGCTTACATCCTTTTTTTTTCACATCAGGAGCCCAAGAACAATTAGTCCAGATGCGATGGCTGTGGAAGCCATGCAGAAGATGGAATCACCGCCATCTCCAGTACAATTTTTGCCTGTGATCAATCACCAAAATATCTTGATTGGAATTGTCACTTTGCATGGCTTAGTTTCTGCGGGCCTTTGATTTCTGTATTAGTTACCGTCTTCTAACTACTGTCTGTAATATTAGTTGGTAGCATGATTCTTTGTTCCTGATAAAATTTGAGTTCACCCCTTCAGACGAGGTTAATTTGTACTACTACTGTTCTTGTTATTGCAGATGATATGATAATTCTGTTTTGGTAGATAATCTAGTTTTCTTTACAATCGTTACAGCAAGAAAAATATAGGAAGCCTGGCAATCACAATTGACTGCAATCCTTTTATACCTTGCGAGTGATGTGAAAACCTCAAAATGAAACTCCAACCACTTCGTATGATAACTGATACAGAAGCTAATTAAAAAAGGAACAGAAAGAATGGAAAGAAAAATCAACTGGAACAAGATATGAATTATTAAATTATAGGTACAGCTTAAACATTGTCAAAGAAGATTACAATCAGCCTTCTAACTACTTAGGGAATGTATACAACTCTGAACTTGGGCAAAATCTACAGCCTAATTGTTGTGTTACATCTGCACTAATGTGCCCTCGTCGTACATTCAGCTCCACTTGCAGCTGCTGCTGCTATTTTCTTGATGTATTCACCAGTCTCAGAAAATTTTTCTCACAGTACAAATTTGCATTGAATCCACAGTGACGTGCTTTTTCGACTTTGACAAGAACTCTTATTATTGTAGGGGTTGGTGACTTGTATTTCGGAATCTAAACTTTGGATCTCCAGCAGAGCAGTCTTGAATTTTACTCGGAAAACGTACCTTCTAAACGTCCAGATGAAACGAATTCTGGCATAATAGTGTTTGATTGAGGCTAACAATAGTTTGTCTCAGCCAAACTGAAAGCAAGATCTTATGTTTCCTCGGATTTTGAGGAACTTGAGATACTAGAACTTTCAGAACAAACTTCAACCATCTCTTTGTTTAGAAATGAACTATTCTCTGCAGTACCGCTTGAAACAGCCATAGACTCTGTTCCAACTTTAATGTTTCCTCCCTCATTCAAGGATTGTGCCTGAGCTGCTGTCTCATCTTTAACGTTTTCTCCCCCATTAAAGGATTTTTCCTGCAGCATACTTGCCTTCATATCTGGCTTCATTCTAGAGAAAGTACAATTCCCAATATCATAAAATGTAGCTGGATATTGGGATTTACCCCCTGCCTGTTTTAATTCTTCTGCTTTAGAGTTTGGACTTAAACTATCTCTGGAAACACAAGAGTTCAACGCCAGCTTAAGATCATCTCTGGCCCATCTGTGGACTGCACTTAATTTTCCTTGCAAAGCTTCAAAAAGAACATTTAACTCATAGATTTCGTAACGGTATAGGAAAATCTTTTCAGTCCAAGCACAAGAACAGAGCTGCTTTACATGACTTAGACATGAATATGTGTCACGAGAACACAGACAAGCTGCTGCCGAAAGGTGTAAATCATAGAGACAGATGTAACATTCCCTTTTGCAGGTTCCATCAAAGTTTCTGTCCATCCTCTGTGACTGGGAAGATGAGCAAAGATATTCCCTCCTATTGCTTTCTGACTTGATTCTCGACTACAATAGAAAGAAGAAAAGAAAAAAAAGGAAAGAAAAAACAAGAAAACTTTGATGAAATCAAATTGAAGAGCAATCAACGAGCAGAAAACAAGAAATAAGAAAAAAATCTGAAAAACCATGTGTTGCAGGGCAGACACTCATTTGATAATTGCTTCTATTAAAACAATTCAAATTCAGTCATGACAAACTGGACCTGAAAAGACAATATTGAAGTTCGATTTACCTCGAGTGCTTTGGCCAAGATCTCATCCTTTCCACAAACATTTTTCCATTTTGAATTGTCGGTGGTAGTCTTCCTCAACAGTGAAATTTCCCACTGTGCCTTGACAGCTGCCCTAGCTGCTCCCAGTAATAGCTTATCATGCGAAATTGATGTCTTTCTCCCTTGTTCTCGATAAAATTCTACAGCATTCTGACCATGAGGCAGCCAATCAATTGGAGCAAAATTTACTGTCTCGGAACAATTAAAGCCACAATCAAATCCTGAATAATGAGCTCCAGGAAAAACCAGAACAAACTCCCCAGGATACTGAATGCATTTATAAACAGGTACACCCCCAGATTTCAACGTAGATGGAGATAAGCTTGCAACCTGTACCAAATATGTTAACTGCCGTAATGTAATGATCATATTATGAAGAATTGAGAAATCCTTCATTTCTTCTTCGTTCTCTATAACTTTAATCCGTAACTGATTATCATTACCAGTAACAGTTCATGTGAAGAATTTATTCGGCAATAACTTAGTTTAGAGAACTTTAGCATAACTTGCAGATGTGTGTGTGCACGAGCGCGTGTTCACCAATACATGATAAGCACACTATCAAAAGGGATGGGAACAATATTATGCTTTAACAAATATTTCTGATTCATGGCATCTTCTCAGGCATAGGAAAGTAAAACAAGTTGATAGAATATGGCAATGTTGATTTAAACTTTTCAAATTGTTTGCAATAAGGTGTCCAACAAAGAATTACTCTAACTAAAAAAATACTGCAGCATTGGAGGGATTTTCCGATGTTTCATGCCTTATGGAAGTGCTCTGGTCATTAAGAATGAAGAAAGGAAAGCCTGTAATTTACAACAAAATGGAACTTTTACCTATTTATCACAGGTATATGGCAATACTGATTTAAGACCACTTGAGAACTTTTTTCAAGAAGATAATAAGTTTTATTAACGACAAGGTGTATAAGAAACTCAAAGAGATGCCAAAATGTAAAGAAACTTATATGATTAATCTTTACAATACAAACTAATCATGAAGATGCCAGTACGTAAGGTGGCATAACTTTGAGAAATAATGCACGAAAATATGTTGGATGTACAAATAAGCTTATCAACTCAAATTCTTCATATGCTTTGGGCTAACAAAATATCATATGCCATAACACTTTAAATGACAAAAGCATATCTTGCATGAAGCAACAAAGAAAGATGCAAATGCACTCACCAATCTATTATGCAACTTAGACTGTTTGAATAACCAATCTGGAAGGTGCTTCTTAGTAGCCATGTCAAACTTAACTGCATCTCTCCCAGGGGTGGCATGCCAGATTTTTGGTGCACCCAAATGCAAGTAACAGAGTGAGTACAAATGGTGCTCTTCAACTTTCTGTTTCCAAGATCAGTTGAGCAATTAAAAGCAAGAATCAAATGAAGGAATAAAGAAGAGAAAAAAATGCCAAGTACAAACTAAAGGGACAAACTAACAACATTCATTATTTAATGTGCATTAAAAGTACATCAAGATATACATAAGGTTATCACACAAGCTTATCGTGCATGTCATATAGTAGATCTTAAACATGCAACCAAGAAAGCATGGTACCATCAACTTTTCCAGGGGCAACCAAAAGTCATCGAGTCTTACCCAACAAAGTGATGCAAAGCACATTCCCACGTGTAGCCGAGGAACCAATAAATTGGAAGTTTTACAACTTTCAAAAGCAAGAAGAGAACCGGGTAGCTGTGGTATGTTGTTCAAGTTCCAGCCTGATGTCAGATATTTGTGGTAGTCAGTAGTTTCCAAAGGATTAAATGTGGTTGGAAATCCACTGCCCAAAGTGCCAGTATCCAAATTGCCACCATAAAGCACCTACCACCACACACTAGCTTGATAACATAAAGTGCCCAATCAAACAGAAAATACGGAAACTCAATGAGCTCATCACGTTCTTTCCTACATACCTCAATCTCATTGGTTGGATTCTCAACAATTCGTCTGTATTCACCCTCAATGTTCTCCAATGATGGTTCCCACTGCTTTTGAAACACCAGCGAACTGTTATCCACACCTGTAACCATATTTTTTGTGCAAAAGTACAGGTCTTTGAATTCATCAGCATATTTCTTGAATGTTTGAAGAGTAAATTCTGGACCAGGTCCAGATTCAAAGCCTCCAATACTTCCAATTCCATCTGGATTCATGCTGCATCCATTATCAGCCCCATGCTGCAAATCTGTTCTCAAGCTTCTCCTCCTGCTGTTCACATTTTCATAAATTTTAGCCATTTTACTCCGTAAATACTGATTCTGAAGCCCATCAATCCGTTGGATTTGGGTAACAAATTTAGAACTCTCCCATATGCCTTTTTCCTTAAGCAGGCATGGTGGCTCCCAAGAAGGAGGAGGAACAATACGACAAATTCCATATGCCTCCGATCTGAGACGCACGCTTGCAATATACTTAAGTGTGTCACTAAATTCCTGTAGATAATGTTGAAGCTCCTTCAGAAATTAAAATCACCATGAACCAAAACACTCTACATCCAACAGAAGATATACAGAGTGTAGAAATGCAAGCAAGAACCAATGTAGCATACAAATGTCTTTGATTGTAGTTAGACAATATAGACCTCTTCAGTTGGGTAATACACAGGAGCCTCTTCAAGTACATCTGTTTTTGCATCTTCAGGACACCACCTTGCTGTCACCTGTTCCGAGTTTTCAATAGTTGTTTAATAAAAATCAAAGCATCAGAGAGAAGCCAGATAGCAATGCTTTAAAACTCAAATAAACATGCAATTGAAGCAGAGAATCCATCTTAACAAATGAAAGTCAACCTTCAGACAGTTACTACAATCGGGACATCCCCGGCTAACCCCTTTAGGGAGGGAGGTTCTTGAAGAGAGCTCCTGCAGAGAACAAAAAATACAACATTACAATAACTTCAATCCAAAACATAAAACAAATTAAAGTTAGTTATTTTAGTCATTTATAACAGAAATCATCTTCACACTACTCCAATTTTAGACATTTTAACTGTAGAAGAGAAAGAATTACTCTCTCACACAGCCCTAATTAAAGCAATTTAAGAAGGATTTCAGTTCTGAAATTTCATACTAAAATATACCAGCTCCTAAATTACCAAGTGTCTGAAATACATAAATAAATAAAATCCTTTAAATCATCAAAAAGATCAACTTTTGACACATTGTACAGAAAATAGAGCAACACATTGAAATATATTTATTTGAATTTCTATCAACCAAATCAAGCACTCATGTATACAAACTAAACCGTAATCCATAGAGTGAAATTCTAATTATTTGGATCAGTTGCAGAAAACCCCCCTTTTGCATTTGCCACTCCTCTGGAATATAAAAAAGCAATCTGCTGCATTGATTTTATGATTGAAACCTTCGGTTGCCACTCATATGACCTTGGTTTCACATAATTTACAAATATCAAACAATTAATTTTTTCATAAAAATAATGTAACACCTTACAAGTGTGAGATCGCTATGCATGTTCTCTCCATCTCCCAGCATATAAATATATACAGAACCTCCCATGAAAACAGACACACACTTAGAAAATAAAACAAAGGAAAAAGGGACAAGAAATATAACCTCAACAGGTTGTTCAGAGTCAGATTCCTTTTGAGTATGACCACTCTGTTCATAAAGTATCCACGGTCTTTTCCTTAGAGATCTCTTCAGCATCCCAGCATCAATCATGTCAGATGTGGTGTTTGCACAGACTGGCTCTTGCGCAGATGCATTCACAGACTGAGATTCTTCACTATTTCCTACCTTCTTCAAAAGGAATGATGTACGAGATACAAAGCCTGGTGGAACTGAAAGTTTTTCCAGATCTTCGTCTCTGAGATTAGCTCTTATGCGTTCTGTTCCCATTAGTATTAGAGAAGATTCCAGCCGTTAATCAAATTGTAGCTGTTTCTTAGCAGTTGAGACCAATCCAAAGCTGAGTTCATCTACAGCAAGCCAACAAGAGAAGAAACTCCATGATAAAAATCAGGTAAAAAGACTACAAACAAGCAACCTAATTCCAAATGTCCAAATAGGGCATGGCAGGTGAATCATATAATAGTGGTAAGAGAAGTAAGCTCCCAAGAGTAAGCGTCATAACTAGTAGACTGAACCATACAATTTGCAGAATTCATTAAAACAATGGGTTAACCTAACAACAGTAATGTAGTGTCTGCTGCTCAGAAAGTTAACAAACATCGGTTAAGAACGATCAAATAACCAAATTGTCTTCTGATTCTCTTTTCTTTTATTTTTCTGCTGATTCTGCAACAGGGGTGTCTATGAAAATCCTTCACTTTATACTACAAAAATATAAAATTTTGCAATATCTCAGTGCCTTGCCATCATCCAAACTGGAAAAAAGAAAAACTTCCCCTACCAGCGTAATCTTTCGGCATCAAGAAACAAAGACAGAATTCTTTAACAAGAAAAAAGAAACGATCATAGTCTATAACTCGCCAGCACGTATTCATTACAACATCTTGAACAGTGACACAGCCAGAAACAAGACTCCCAAACATCAACTCCACGTTAAAATGAACTTAAGAGAAAACAACATACCCAAAAAGTAAAAAAGAAAAAAAAATCCGCAAGAATAAAGATTCAGTGATTCACTTAGCAGAGCTCGGATTTCAACTGCTGAGCTGAATTTTGCAACGAGATATGCAGGTGGTTGTTACGAAAGCAGAAATTTCCGTTCAGTTGCGGTTTCATTCGAGTTTTCGAGTCTCTGTGTTTGCCGCTGGCAAATTTTCTGTCATGCCCTTGCTCCTAACAGGGGTCTTGTTTGAGCGCAAGTGTGAACTCGTGGATCTCACGTGCTCGTGGCTCGTGACTATTTTAATATTTGTTGAAGCACACAAATGTCATATAAAATTTTGTACATTTAATTGAAGGCTCTAGAAGAGTTGTAATCTTGTTATTTAGTGAAATCACATTATACATTCATTTATAATGTGTCTTATTAAATTAGATTCATATTCATAAGAAATATTCTCAAATTTGAAGATATTCGTACTAGAACTTAAATCAAAAATAGAATAATGTTAAATTTTTCTACGTTATTTTTAAAGTTTTAGGGAAGAAATGCATACTAAAAAACTTTTCAATTTTATCATTTGTGTGCACAATTATACTTGCAGTCGAGAATTCCATAATAATGAATTAAAAATTTATTAATTCAGTAATATTTATATTACGATATAACTATCTTAGTTACTTACGATCTATAATAATATTTAAAATTATTAAAAATTCTCGTAGAAACCTATTAAAAAATTAGAAGTCTTTATTGTCAAATTTATTATTTGTTTCAAAAGTTTGTTTAAGTGTCTATTAATTAATTTTAAATAAAATTCAAATATAAACTACTACTTTAAAAGCCACCAATGGGTTGGGATTGCTTTGATGTTCTTTTATTTATTTTTATTATCCACAACATATTGAGATAGAATCCTAGTATTGTTTGAGATTTTATCTTGGTTTTAATTTACCTTTTAACTATCTTGAATTCTTATCAGTGATCTATTTATCATAATAAGGCTAGAACTTTTTTGAAAAATAATTTTTATATCTTATTTTAATTCTTGCACCAATCAATCTAAAAATAAACTGCAAAGGATATAATAGCTTTAGCAAATTACAAATCAATCACTTATGTATCATTGATAATGCAAAAATGGCCATACCATACATTCCAACTGCTAATACACTAGTCCCAACAATAGTTATATTATAGTGATTTCAACAAGAACATACGAAAACAATGTTGTATTACTCGAATTAAAAGACAATACATTAAGGGAGATCAAACCAAATATATATCATCGAAGTTTTTTTTTATACTCATAAGTTTTAACAAAACTAATAAATAAACTGATATTAGGTGGATACGTTTCTCCGATAATTTTACTAATCTCTTTACAAATTATTGTTTAGAAGAAATAAATGCCCGTACAATAGTGGGTGTCAGTGGCTAAAATTCATAAAACACCAAATTCTATGTCACTTGGGATCTTATTTATCTTTGCTAGAAACAACAACATTCAGATATTATCGTTAGAAATAATATTTTTGGATAAAAGAATTTATTCAATAATATAAGAATTAAATGATTATTAGAATTTAGTATATTCAGTAATGCTTATTAATTTTCAAATAACTCTGATTCTTAGTATCATAAAAATGGAAATTTTATTTTAAATACTAGTGAAATGTTGAAAGTACGTGTCACGACATAATACCTCTATGATACAAGATTGTACGTTTCATGCATATCAAATTATTAGGATAAGCTCCTCGTTCTACGTGTTACTTGAGAAACTAAACATCTTCTCTGAATTATTGATCATCGAGTCATCATGCAAATGCAACATTATTGTTGATGGGAACATGTAATCATACAAGTTTCTTCCTCATTCTAAAGACAACAATTCAATTTGAGAAAACAACAGCAAAGGGTGCTGACATTCACTGATATAATAATTCAATTCGAATAATGTATTATAATTTATACATATATGTCGTATAATTTCTATAAAAAAAATAAAAATATCTTAAAACCTAAAGTAATATACACAAGCGCAATATTTCTTCTAACAATATCCAATCAATTTATACAAGAAGACTTGTTCCTCAAAGCCAAACTAACACCATAAATAATGGAATACAATAATTAACAAAATGGGCATTTCACTTAAATGTATTTAATTTCTAATATCCATCTGAATCTGAATCTGAATCTGAATCTGAATCTGATGTTATGTCTCATAGGAAAACCATACTGTTATTATCCATGTCAAATGTCATATCCTCCAAATTTGAAGCTAACCCGTCTCCCAAGCTGCAGTTTGCTTGCAATTCCATGTCCCAAAAGAACCCGTATTCGTCCTCATTTTTGGAGCTAATTTCATTCATGACTTGGTTGTTGCTGCTGTTCTTTTCATGCGATGACAACTGAAGAAGGTTAAGCATAGAGTTACTGGAGACGTTGTGGTTTTGATAAGGAAGAGTTGAGGAGATTATTGGCTGATGATAGCTAAAAGGCACAGCAATTCTGTCGTTAACAGTTGGAGGAGAAGCAGCTGCATTTAAAGATGAAGCATTATTTGCTGCAGTGTCGAAGATAAACTGTGGGCTGAGTTTTGCGCTGTTCTCTCCTTTGCTCTTGTGAAAAACTCTACACAACACCCAATCCTCCTGCACGTAGCCAAACCATATCATGCATAGAGAAATTTTTAACATGAAACAAATGTTAGGTGGGACATTTTGTAAACACATGTGAGAATGTATGGGCCAGCTACACACTTTCCCTCCAATTTCTGTTCAATTGACAAAAGAATTGCGAATATTTTCTCTTTCTCTCTCTATCTACTCTTTCTTTTCGGTGCAGTTTCTATAATATAATCATAGGAATAGTTGAAAGAGTGCAATATGAAGCAGACCTTAGGAGGCATATGCGGGGTCTCCAAGCGAAATTCATGCATAATCCAACCTGTTTTTATGCCATTTGGAGCTCGGTTCCTGTAAAAAACCAAAGTCTTTCTCATCCCTATGAGCTCATGTGTTGTTGGATCAAGCACCGTTCGATCTTTCCCGGTAGCTTTCCAGTATCCAGATGTCGTTGCACGATTTGTTCGGAAACCAGTTGCGTATTTCCGGTCACGGAAACTGAAGAAATACCACTCGTTTGCATTGAGCTTTGCCACCTCTGTACAGACAAGACAAGGATAAATTAATAAATCTTTAAGATGAAAGGTTGTTTTCATCAAAAGAGTCGCAAATTGGTGACGGGAAATTGGGTTAAAGTTTACATCAACGTCTACCGTGTAATTTTGCTTTGATTGTACATTAAAGGATCGAATAATAATTTATTAAGTTGGCAAGTCCATATCATCAAACAATTACTTATAACAAGGAAGCTAAACATAAACACGTCTTAAGTTGTGATATTCAAGAATTATTGAATTTTTCTAAGTGCTATAATGTTTAGGTGCAATCCTGGCTGAAACTGAAAGTGCTTTTCAGTTTACTTTTCGGAAGCTACTGTGGAAGTGACGCCATGACATAGAAAATTGCTATTAGTGTGGGGACGGGGTAGAAAGAAAGAGCTCCTGCTGTTGTTGTCGTATAAATTTACAGTAACGTACGGTCGATGATTGGAAGATAGAACTGTGACCGTTTCTTTCTTCTGGAGAAAGAATCTTGGGGTAATAATTAAGTGGTCTTGGAGAGAGAAGTGACCCGACTTACTTGAACCGCAAGACAAAAAGTTCAGTTCATAGAAAGACTTTCTGTTACAAAATTAATCTATCTTGATTACGCGTTTGGAAAGCAGCGTTTCTTCGCCTCAACCTTTACGGTGGAGGTTTCAGATAAGTCAAACAGAAAAGAAAAAATGAAATAAAAAAGTGATTCCCTGCTTGAAAGTTTCCGGGTAAATTCCAAGAACTGAACTTAAACCTAATGCAATATATAACACGGTTCTTTTTCTAAAACTAGAGCCCAGTTCACACTGTAACGAGGACAGAATTGAAGGATCAATTTCACAGAAAAAATGTTAAATGAAATCCAAGAATCGTGAAAAAAAATTGATGCACATCAAAACCTTTTCAGTGAACTGTGCAATGAAGAGAATATGTTTGCTCGTTTTAGCAGCTCATTAATGAAACTGGGGACCAGCTACAGCTAGTCGCTGCATTTTCATGAACTCACCAAACACTAATTCATCGATTGAACGAGCATGCTTGTGAACATGTCTGTCTGTATGCGTATGAAAGAGAGAGAGAGAGAGAGAGAGAGAATATGTACATGACATGTTGATAATAATGGGCACTGAAAATTATACGCACGTATGATGATTATCGAATACAATTTCTACAGTCTTGATTGATTATTACTGTGCTTGGTTAATAAGCTAGTGTTGCAAGATCATTTGCCGTGAAAGTAAACTATCTATAGAGGATAAGCATAAGCATTAAGCATCAGCATATATCGTTCATAGCCCAGGGGGCCATTAAAGGATATTCTTCCTTAAAGTTGCCTTAAGAGAATGTCTCCTACAATTTTTTAACTTTTTTAAAGTTGTTTTCTTATTTGGCAAGATTTAACTTGACTCAAAGAACTTATATCTTTATAGAGAAACTAACCCGCCTTAGTCATTAGCCATGGAATCTAAACCTAATTAAGAGGGAAAATACCAAAGAGATGCATAAATAATACCTCTAAAATAGCTTCGAGTTAAAAATCGAAAACTTCAAATCATATTGCATGTTGGGTTATTTTTAATTAGTATTTGCAACAAAATTTCGCGTTCCTAGGGAGGAGAGAAAGAGAGAGAAGGGAGAGAGAATTGTTTTGGTTAGTTCTTTCCAATGCTCCAAAATATAAAAGGACAAGGACAGAAGACTGAAATAGGTGATATCATGCGAAAAGAACTTGAAGAATCCAAAATTTTTCTTGAAAAAGATTATCACAGAAGTAAATTGCATTACCATTCCAAGTAGAGAGAAAAAAAATAATTAACTTATCTATGAATAGATATTAGAAAGAAACATCTGTTCGTTTTTTTCTTTTTTTCTCTCTCTAAAATGGGAACATACTTGTTTTGTATTTTCTCTTACAGCTAGCCATAGCTATTATGTCAACCGTGTCTGTCTTGCCTCGTACAAAAACTCCCTCATGTTTTGTTTATCTGTGTGTCCTCAACGAAGCTAAAACCGCCAACAAAAGACAGTACGAACTACCCTACTTGTTTTAACTTCTATCATCAAAACAATGATTGTTAATTGTTTAATCCAAAACCCCCAAAGGAAAAATAGATCAATGATTGCATAATCATCAGTTTTAATGCAAAATCTAGTGAAAAACAATCAGAGTCTTGAAAACTTGAATGAAAGATAAACAAAGAATCAACAAGAAAACCAAGAGAGAATAATAAAACGTCGTACCAGGAAGTTGCCATGGCTCACATGTATGCAAGTCAATTTCCACCAATGTTCCCTTCAAAACTTCTTCATTTGCAATCTTTTTGTAAAGATAATGGCAGACCAATTCCTCATCACTAGGATAAAATCTGAACCCGGGAGGCAGCGTCGCTCCGATATCTCGTAGCCCCATGTTTATAAAAATAAAATTACTTGGTGGCTATGGGAATAAATAGAGACAATGAAAACTTTCAAGTATAAGGTTGGAACAAGGAGTAAAAATCTAGTTAAGGGTATGGTAGGAGAATGGAATGTAGATGATGTAAGAAAAAAGCATGTATGGATTTTCTTTTCCCCTTTTGGAGAGTATGAAAAATATTCATAAAGGAGGAAGAGGGTTTGTGTATTTATATATAGAAGGGCATGCCCAGTTAGAATTGCTTACAGTATTCTAGCTTTCTAGATAATAAGAACACAATGCTTAAGTAATTAGTTAGTTATAGCAAGGGAAGTTTCAAGAAAAACCAAAGTTACAAGAAATCATGTGTCTGCGGGTATTAGCAAATCATGCAACATATGGACAAAATAAAAATTAAAAAACAAACGAATTTATTAGAGAAACCCTCCAAAATCAAACTTTTTAATTATATATATATATATATATATTTTTTTTTCTATTATTTAATTATTCTTTAATTTATATTGATTTTTCAATAAGATTGAGAATCCCGTGAAGAGGGTTACAACGAAAAGAAAAGGCATACAAGAGGTAGCTACCTAGTAATCTTGTATGTATATAGGGATATGACGACTTTATTTAATTTAATGTATTTATTAATAACCAATTGTTCTTCAAATAAAGCAATCATATTTACCCGATCAATAATTGATATTGTATAAGTTAAGTTTCTTTCAATCTTAATTATATATATATATATATGAGTAATATTATTTTTTAAAAAATAAATAAATTCAATATAAGAGACAATTATCTTTTATTTTATTTTTTAAAAAAATTTATTTGATCCGAAAACACCACATCAAATAATAATAAATGAATAATATCAATGATAATAACCATTGAAAATTGAAGGTATATGTATAATAGAGCATTAATTATTTGGCTAATAATTATGCAAGAACATATAAACTAGAATGTCTGCAAGTGATCATGCAGACAATTATTTTATGGATTTATTAATAAGTCATATTACAATCAAAATATGCTCACTAATTAAATTAAATCTAAGGGTGGGTTAATCAATTAATTAATTTACTTATGTGGGTTTTAATTAAATAGTTAATTCCATCGGAAACAAGAAGAGGGCCCTCATCATCTTGTCCAGAAAGCAGGAGAAACATTTTATTGATCTGATCATCCAAAACATGGACAGGTCTTTAGAAAATAATAGTAACAACAAACAAACAAATAAATTTTTTTTAAAAAAAAATTAGCTAGAAATTATTGGGGGAGGGGGGGAAATATTGGGATTGCTAATCAAGAACTCAAAGAAGTCCTATCTGTTCAATTCTAGATCACAGGAGAAACTTTGGATGGATGCCAAAGAAAAAAAAATGGTGGACTGATTGATTGCCATTTGATCATGGGGTCCACAAATGATCAAGTACATCACACCCATAATAATGCACATAGAGAAACTTATCTGTATGAATTTGGTGATTTTTGTTTTCCAGTGAATAATGTTGCAAAGCCAATAATGATAATTGAAATATAGACAATTTTATATTTGTTATAATTTTTAATTTATATATAATAATAATAATAATAATTAGCATACTACAATATACAAGATGATGACTTGAGTGGGGTCACCTGTATGCTATAGCTTCACTTTATTAGCATATTAGAATTAATCATAACTAATAATAATGGAGTTGTAATTTCACTGTTTGAACTTGAACTTGACCTTGAAACCTTAAGATCTAGCAAATATCAATTCATGCCGGTGAACGGTCTAAATTACCCTTATATTCCACTCTCGACGTCTCGCGAGACTGGCTTATTGATCTTCGGATTGGAGGCCTTTTTGGTCAGTTTACGAATTAAAATACAGTCTTCGGAAGATGTTAGGTAATTGGTTGTGATCATGTCTCAAGAACATTAGTTTAGGCGTAATTGTAAGACATAATCAGCAGATTAATTAATACAAGAATCCGTTTTCAGACAACGGAAATCAATTACATTTTAATATTTTATATTTTAAATAATTTTTCAAATAAACACAGGATTATCATAATTTAAAATTTAAAAGAGGTTTTAGACGAGTTCTTAAAGTGTGACTTGTATTCAAGTATCGAAAAATGTCTAGTCCCAGTAGCCACCATTGATAGTAATATTATAGTATCATCAATCATAACACCTCTATGTGGGTGAGTGATATGCTTTCTAACAATGTTATATTATCTTCACGCAAGGAAAACTTCTTGAAGAAATAGAAGAAGAGAGGTAGCAAGGATCTTAAGGGATGAAACTCTTCAAGTGAAGATGAGTCGTCGAGTTTTCTTAAACAACTTGATAAACCAAATACTACTAATTAGCCTAGTATGAAGCAGCAGATAACCAAATGATGAATGAATTACTGGGTGGATGGATAATTATACAAACATATCCTTAATTAACGGGAGAGGAATGCGCCGTAAGACAGGTGACACCAAAAAGAAAGGTACACGTCATGGGGGAGATGACGTATGGAAAATTCCAATTAATTATAAACATAAAAATGGAAAGCCGCGCGTGAGTATTAGTATCCCTAGCAAGGAAAGCTAAACACAAATGATTGTGAGTTGTAGGATTAGGGTTTATTTCCAGGCAGGGAATTTTTTGCTAGGTGCATGCGTGTTGATGTTAGACAAAGAGTGACGCCTCCATATTCCTCTTTGAATTTCAATTTTAAAGCCCAATAATTACTTTATATTATTCGAGTCCTAGCCAGCAAGATAGATAAATGAATCGATCTATATCTTGAACATTGAAATTGCACGGTTCACTCCATACATTTCCATAAGTTATGGGCTCTTTTATGCATGGGACTTACAGATTTTGAAAGGATTTCTTTGTTTTCAATTTCACACAGAAGAATTGAGAGAAATCAATCCTTAGTTGTCACGACTAAGAGCCAATAATAATAATCATCATCATCATCACCATCTTGTGTTTTCTGGGTTTTGTGAGGTTTCTATTGATCTAATGATGAAGTTACAAATTTCTTTCGTGGGGCCAACTCTGTATATCTAAAGGGTTACATCCTGTCAAAGTAACACTAGTGTTAATGTGACTTTGTGGCCAACCAAATCTTGCCAAATCTACATAAAAGCCCACGTGGCTTTCTTTTTATTTTTTTTGGCAACTTGTTCTTAATTCGTATTGGTGTTATCAAAATCATTTGTGTGCGCCCTACAATGTATCTGTCCCCATTGATGTATATATTTACATGCGTATGTACACATACACAAAGTGTTAAATAATAAAATATTATTTGAATGATTATCCAAAGATTTGTGCAGCCAAATTGACAAGAATGTTTCTTAATTTATAATTTCATTAATGACTCGGTTAATAACTGCAGTAGTACGAACCAATCACTTACCATGGAATACAGCAAAAAGAAGTATCTTCTTCCTCTTCTTTCAATAATAATGGTAGCTAGCAACAAATATGATACGTTTAAGATGGAGAGACAGAAAGAGGGATAGGAAGAGGTATCGTTAGGAAGTGCTTCTCTAATTGCAGCCAAGAATTAAAAAGCAATGAACGGCAAACGGTTGTTAATTTACTACAAAAAGCACTTTTTTGTGTGTATAAAAATCAATTGGGCAACTTTTCCAGTTCAATTGCAAAAAGGCCTTTTTGAAAAATTAAAAAGCTAAAATGATCCCGGTTCGATCCCTTTGGACACTTTTGAAAATTGTGGTTTTCGTGATAAGATTTTTCATGACTCATCAAACAAAGCAAAGCATCGAACACATTTGCCAATAGCAATTTATAATTTTCTTTCGGTTTTTAATACCAACCCTTTTACACGCAGTTCACGAAAAAGACTCTCAGAGTGCTAATTTCTTGGGACTCTATTTCCTGAATGGACGGTTGGGATTAAAGCTACTATCATATCCTGTCACCACTCTTGGCCTCTTAAGTTCAGAAACTTATCCTATGAAGTTTAAGATTTCTGATAAACATGGATTAATTCTCCTAATCTCTGAATTATGCATAAACCCTAAATTTTTTAATGCCTTCGTGTCAATTCCGCGATCGTAAGAAGAGAATATCGTTTTTGTGTTGTTTCTTCAAAATAATGGCTGTTTAATTTTGATTTTGATTGACGCACACATAAATCACGTAGGCAGGCTTAAAGTTTAGTCTAACGACAAGGGTTTTAGCTAGGGCATAGGGAAAAACACTAGACACCTCTTTTGTCAACAAAGCAAACGTAGCACTTAATTTATTTAATTGGGACTGTTGCCGATTGCAGCATCAAAGGGAATTTCAAACAGTATATTGGAAGTTGATTTGGAATAAAATGGCACTCTCAAAGGCCTATATGATTAGTCAGACACACCCACAATTTATAACTTTATGTCTTTTTCGTGTTATAAAAAATTAATTAATTAATTGATTGATTGATTTACGAATTAAGTGTTGCAAATGTAACCCACATCAAATGATCCGGTTGATAGCTTGAAAACGTGGGAAATTGTTTCCTACAAGTATAAGCATGATTGTCCGGGGAAGAAGACGTGACTGAAAATTATGGAAGATTTCCGACACTTACAGTATCCTCAATTTACTACTGCGAATGTGATTAAATTCAAGAAGCAGCAGCCACCATGCATGCATGCATGCAATCCTTTTCCAGGGTTTGCAGCAAGCAATAACAATGGCTTCTTTCTCTTTCTAGTTAATGGAAATGATCAGAATCTAACCTACTCTTGTCGAAAATTATCTGCTATTATATATATATATATATATATCGTCGGCGAGTTCGCCCTATGTAATCTCTATGTTTTCCCAAGAAAAAGAGAAACACAAAGACAAGAAAATATTGTGCTTTTCTGGATTTGACGCGTACCCATAAAATCATATATAATTTTTTCTCGAAACAAATTACATTGCATGGTTCATGTGGTGACAGCTGGCCAATTATATGGGCACAGATATTGCTTTATTTGGCCGAGGCTAAGGCTTAATTTTCTTTCAGATTATTGAAGGAGAAGGCGTGTCGGGGGAGGCTGATCTCTGATGGCTTGCATACTGCCAGCCTTTTCTTCTATTATTCTGCGCCGCAAACATGCGTGACCTAAGCTAATATTACAGAGACGACGAGGACGAGGACGACGACAACGACGACTCAGCATTCTCACTATTACAAATCATATAAAAGGGAGAAATTATTTTGCAAACGAACCCAACAATAGTCATAGTAATAATAACAATAATAATAATACATTACATGCATAACTAATTAGCATAACAATCACACGAGAGATTCGAGAAAATAAAATAAAATATAATGTAAAGAAATCGTAGACGAGACTGCTCTCCTTCCATTATGATTCAAGCTTTCTGGCAGAATTTGAAAGCTACGTTTTAACTAATAATTAACGTAACCGTATGATTCCCAGATCTTCCTTGATTATTTTTAACTCTCTCATATCAGTTCTTCTGCGTGTATAGTCTTAAATGAGACGCTAATCGCAGACTTAATGGACTCATGTTTTCTTTCTTTCTTTTTTTTTAAATTAAAAAAAAACCTGCCGATAATGAAGAATCAGAGTTGCTGTCAACGAAGAGGAGCTGAGAGTACGTGATCCTTAAGCTAAAACGATCGAAAGGGCATTTCTTCAATTTTTACGTTACATCGTGTCAAGCTCCAGTATTCTTGATTGTATCATCAGAAAGTGAAGCTTGAGCTAAGCTACAAGTTAAGTAATCAGCTGCATGCATATCATAATTAACAGAAAATTATACCATTAATTTGACAGTTAAGTTAATTATTTTACTTGTTTGTGAGACAAAAAGACACGTATGAAGTCTTGTTTGGGTGTCAATTAATAAAGAAGACGAAGAACTATATATATATATTTCCACAAAAGGTTGATATACGTATGCATCAATCATGAGTCGTCTTTTTCTCCTTCCTCTTCTTCTCTCTGTAGATTCTGTCAATGTAAGATTCTTAAGAGAATAAATGGCCCTACAATCAATTTATTTTATTGATTGATCAATCAATCAAAATAATGTCGTGTGTTGGCTGATCATAAAACCTGCAGGAGTTGATTGCATTTTGATTTGAAATATGGGAGCCACATGCCCTAATCCAAACCCCAATTATTATTTTTTATGTCTTTAATTTAATTTTTCCAAACTTTGATTCGGTCACCTGGTTCATGTGGTTGGTAGCTTTAGACTTGCATACAACCAAAACCAAAGACAAACATCTCTAGCCAACACCATCGCCCTCCTTGCGTTCTCGGGGATTACTTCCACCTTTATGCTCGCTACTCATAATACCACATACTTTATTTATTAATAAAATTTTTCTTTTTTTTCATAATATATTAAAATGCATGCACGATAAGAACGGTTAAAAAAATAAAAATATTTATTAACTTATTGTATAAAATATTAACAAATTTTCATACATTCATTCACAATTTTTTTTATTAAAAATAACAAATTTATTTTTAAATATCTCAATTTATTAAAATATATTAAATAAATTTTTATAAATATCAGTTCATATTTAAAATTTATATTTTAACTTATATAATAACATACTAAATATATTTATATATGAAAATAATTATCGTGTAATGTATATAACGATTTTTTTAAATAATTTATATTTTACGTCATATTAGTTTAATATTTTTAAATTTGTGGGTAATATTATTATTATTATTATATATTTTAAGGTATTATTATAAATCAACTTAATTAAAAGAAGAAAAATTTTAAAGATAAATTCTAGATGAAGTAAGTATACAAACTCGTAACGGAAAAGCCTATGAAAATTAGCAATTCAAAGATAAAACCGTTGAAGCACCTAACTTCTATCTGCCTAACTCCATCCCTTCCTTTATGTTTAAGCTTTAATTAGTCGTAATTAACAAATCAGAAAATAATCATTAAACAGACAAACTGTGGAGTACATATTCGGTCATACTTCCACAGCCACTGAATGGCAGCTTAACATACAATACAAGATATAATAACTAAAAAGTAATTTTTAATTAACAAATATAAAATGAATGTCTTCTCGAAGGTATTAGTCAAAAAAAACCCTTTTCTTGCATGACAATATCTGCTATTAAATTAATAACCATTGAGATTAACAGAATGCACGTGGCTACCAGCTGACGTGTAATTTACACGTGGCTCTGAGGAAGATTACAAAAACCTAATGATTGTGATGCGCTTTAATTTGAACCCTAAGAAAATTCAATATAACTGTTTCGGGAGATCCCCTAAACAGTGTTGATGATGTGCATGTTTTAATTTTTAATTAAGGAATTTCGCGCACGCTCAGATCTTAATTTGCCGGCATATTTTATTATTATTATTATTTTATAATCTAAGATGCTTGTGAATATCAATCAAGTATATGTATGCTACTGACGCAATTGAGATCTTTAATTGGATATAATAATGATTTAAATACAATTAAGGTCATAATCTTGACGTTTTAGAGATTATACTCTTCTTTAGCTTGCGGCCAAAATTTTTAATCCAGATAGCATTGTCTCTTATTTTGCTGGAATTTAAAATATTATTATTATTTTTTTAAATAAATTTTTATAAATTTATATATACAAATAAATAAATATTTTTCGTGTGTAAGCAATCAAATAATTTTAAGATTTAAACCGTCAACTTTTAATGTCAAGAATTGTGAAAAAATAAAATAATGATTTAAAAAACTCTGCATTCTTAACTTTAAGAATTGCCGATTTAAGTTTTAAGATGACTTAGGAAAATGATAATACATATTCGTGTGTGTAGTAAAACTTTTCCATAGTTATAATATTGAGATTAAACTATTGTTATTATCGTAAAAAAAAATTATAACTTAATAAAAATATAATTACAAAAATTATAATTTTAACTTAATTATTATTAGTACAAATAATATAAAAATTATTGAATTAATTTTCACTTCATCATCATTTTAATCGTCTACCTTGAATCAATCAAATAGGAGATTGTGCCTTGAAATTAATATATATTAGTGCACTTAATAAAATTCTAAAGCATAAATAATTTATTTAAACCCACAAATAATGACTAGATATTTTAAGTATTGCAGAATTAAGGCCCTTAACGTAAATAAATTATAAGTTACAAATGAAGTGAAAAATATAATTAAAAAAATATTGCTAAATTGAGTGATAAGATTCAACAATTTCATAACATTAGTGAAAAAATTTAGATTTTTCCTCAATCATTCAAACAAGTAATGAATCGTGTATACTTTTACCCGATTGCTACAATTGAATAATAAAAAGAAGACGATAATTCTACAGATGATAGTATAAAAATACAAAAAATTTCATACCATAAAGTTCTAAATATACCCGAGAAGTTAGAAACATTTTGACTTTCATAATAAGTTGTCTACACTAATAAGTTATTTCGTGCTCGAAAGTTAAAGATATTGTAACAACTCTAAAGTATAAATCACTATTCTAAAATAATTTTTAAAAAATATATATTTTAATATAACATGGTATAAATTTTTATAATATATGAATAATTATTATTATTATATGGAAAGCAAATTTCTTATGATAAAATTTAAAAAATTTATAAATTATTACAATATAAAGTCTACTTTTATTTTTAACTGATTCAAATTAGAATAAAAATTTTGTATGACTACGTAAAAGTTATTCCTGTATAAAATATCATTATAGAGAGATTTTACTGAATATGTGTGTGCATAACTTAAAAAGAATCTCATATGCTGTCCAAGTAAAAAAGAGCAACAAAAATTACTGGTTGGCAGGAGAGTCATGCTAAACCAGCAGTCTATTATCTAGCTGTGGAGGTGTCGGCAATGTGGGCCGGGCATGGCTTTAGATATCTAACACGTGTGGTTTTGGAGCCCAAAAAGAAGAAAAATAAAAAAAAACAAACTGAATGTTCTGGGATTACTCTGCGTAAAGCAGAACCAGACATAATTCAAGTTCATCCAGAAATTACCTGAAAGCTTAATAGGTCCCTACATGCATTTGCACAACTTATCATGGAGTAATAATAATGCACGCATAACACCAAATGTCCAAGCAAAAGTACAATTATTAACATATTAAGTACAAAAGAACCGCTATGACTTGTAAATCATGTGACAATGCCTATTATCCTAACATAATATGCTCTATTTCACGTGAAATATTTGAACGACGAAAATTCAGCAAAGCAATCTTCAATCAAAGAACGACATTTTTACCCCACCATGCATGATCATCATTCCACAGTCAAGGAAAAAACATTTAAATGTATAAATCATTACTGAAAATGGCTTGCCTTTGGATTGCAAGATGACTCCATGCTCCCACAGGTTGCACCTCAGTCATGCATGAGAATTGATGGACATTGAATATCATCCAACTAACTATGGCTGTTACTTCAGTTAATTGCAAGCCTCTCACAACTTGGTCCCTCAAGAATAATAATTGAACACTGCCTTGTCCTAATAATTTGAAGTTGGCAACAAGAATCTGGCTCCTATTGCAGCCTGTCAAACTCAAAATCAATATCTCCATTAATTACATTGGATTCTAAAAACAGTGCACTCAGCCTCATGTTCTATCATCATCTCCACTTGAGTATGATCAGCACCTCATATATCAAATGGTGGAACAAACTTGGTTTTCCAGGGCAGATCAATGTTCACAACAAACTCTGTAGAGATGGACAGGACAGTAAGGTCATAATAATTTCCAATATGGATTTCTGATCAGAATATCTTATCACCTCATCTATAAAATTCTAGACCACTAGGTCATGCCACTCTTTCATTGTCCTTGGTAGCATCCTAGAACTATGATTGAATGACTTGAGTAAGTATCATTGCAATACAATTGTTTTTACGTGTTTTCTAAGTGACTTAGATGATGACTTATATTCATAATATATATTTTCAATGATGCAATGTTTTGTTTATACTAGTTCAGTCACCCATATTTCCAAAAGTTTATGTCACAGTACTTGAATCAATATAGTAAAAATCTAAGCTAATATCTATACAGTAATTTCAGATAACCTTTGAGACAACTTTTTTTTTAAGATCTAAGTTATTTAAAATTAACCATTCCTATTAATGTTTAGTACATCTATTTCAATTATAAAGATTACTAAACTATGGAATCAAGTTCCTAAATAACAAATAAGAGTTGATGTGGGGACTTGAGGTCAGAGTGTTTATTATCTTTAAATTAAATAGTGAAGCAGTAATGGGAAAATTTAAAGTTAACCAAAAGAGAATAAAGGAAAGCCATCAGCAATTTGTGTGAATATGCAAACTAAACATTTTATTAAGGTTACGTTTACTACTGCTATGATGTGGTTTTTCAACCCACAACAGCTAAAAAATAAAATCACTAGCTCTAAGATATAAATTGTGTGTTGGTGATAAAAATAGTTATTGAGTAAAAGTTAGTGTTTACTAAATACCTTAGTCCCTGTGCTTTCAAAGTTAAAACATAGCATTCCAAACTAAGCCTGTGTGTTACGTTACTTTTGGAGATATTTGATTGCATAAGTTGAAACCATTAGCTGAAACTCAAATGTAACTGAGGCAGTGTTGACCAAATAATAACTTTTATTCCTGGTCTCATAGTATCAAAAACCATATTTAAATTTGACAAAAAAGATTATCAACTATAGTTCCAAATTAATAAAATTATGAAACATCTACACTAATGGATAAAGTCTTTCCATTTAGTTTGGTTATACAATTAGAGAATAAGAAAAGCACAGTATGAATTTAATTGATATTCAAACTTCCACATCACTTTTAAGTTAGATAAAAATTTTGAGGCTATACACATGACTATTACAGTATAACTGGCATGGTCAATGTAAAATTATGTTTATAGTAAAATTTTACATCAATGGAACATGATTTTGACCAACATTTTTATTAGACAAGTACTAGAACAGCTGAGCAAAATATAGACAGTATCGGATAAGAAAAGATCATTGCACACAGCATAAGTTGACCGTAAATGATTTTATTGAAGAATCTCAAGGTTGATTCAGTAAATCAAGAAGTTACAACATGGAAAGCAAATAAGGGAGATACAAATCAACAGATAAATAATTAAAACATGACCTAGAAAAGAATAAACTCACACATCATCTTTCGTTCATTTATCCTGATGCATATAATTGCCAGAAATTCTTTTTTTTATGTCAGTTGCCAGCTCTGTTAAATTTCAACAAATATGAGTGATAATTCATATGAGTTGTTAAAAGCTAATTATTCCCAAATTATGAATGACTAAACCTTTTGTCATGATTGGCATCCAAGAGAGAAGCATTAAACTTAAATTGGAGCCAGTATCTTCCAATGTTTTAATCCTTTGAAACCCGAACAACTAAGCCACTAGTTGTGTGGATGGTTTTGAGGTGACCAGATCCAATCAGGTCACGAAGGTGAAATCTCATATCTAGTGGAGACAACCGAAGACGCTTCTTCTCCAAAGGGGCCAACATCATCTCTTTGTATCTTCTGCGGTTTAGGAAAGAAAGAAGTTCTTTTCTTCCCTTAATAGTGGAAGGAAAAATTATTAGATCATAACTGGAGCTTAGGAAGAGGATTCAAAAACTGGATGTCTTTATTTAAATTCTCAAACATTGCCATTTCATAGGAACAGAGCAGATTGCAAAAGATTGAAAAATTTCCATGTTATTCAGGAAATAGACTAGTTTTTTGCCATAGCATTTAACAATTAATACTCAGGTCAACATCTTTTTAATGTAAAATACTAATCACAAGCAAATACACACTAATTATTCAGCATGAAAAACATATAAATGTCTACCTCTATCCAAAAGAGATAAAATACTTCTACATACCTGGGAGAGGCCCTTCAGTATGGAACCAATATTTGGGATTGCGAACCAGTAAATGTTTGGATCAATCAGTTGGCGAGTCTATAAAGCAAGCATCAGTGTCAGCAAGAAAATGGTAGAGGCTATCAAATATGTTCGAGGAAAAACCAGAAAAAAAAATTTTTAAAAAGGGAATTGCATAGAAATTTTGTATGATATAGGATGAATATTCATCTAACTGCTTGTCCAATACCAAATAAGCAACATTTTCAGTGACAGGTTTCTGGATTTCCAACTTAAAAGTTCCTCTCTGCACAAAAGGGCCACAAAGATACTCGAATTTTGGTTTTACCAAAGTTAACAAATCAAGGGATGTAGAAAACCACACATCCTCAATAAAGTAAGAAGGAAACTTGCAATGAAGCTATCAAGTTCTAGCTGTCTCATGCAATTAAAACTGTCAAAATTTTGGACATTAATTAAATGAAGAAGAAAAGAGAGAGAGCCAGTATTGAGAAGCTGCACACAGAAAAACAAAAGTGTGGCCACTGTACACCTTTGCCAAACAATTCAAATGGGCACGTTTAGGATGCATTTAGTACAATGAAGTCTACATATTCTTGTAGAACACTGCTGCAGTTCTACAAGAATTACATTCAGAAAAATAACCACCAAATACACAACAATTGATCATGGAATTCAAGCAACCGCAACAATTCAATTGATGAATGAGAGGAAAGATTTTTACTTCACTTACAAGAAGTCCAACATTAATTAGAAGGGAGATGTGCTCATCCTTCACTTTTCCCCCCAGTGATAAGAGTGAACACTACAGCAAGGAGAAGCAAGTTTTTAAAAATCAATCTAAATGCTATACTGCACATGAAGATAACTTTCAATGGAAAAACAAAAATCATACAAAATTACGCTTGGCAATAAAGCATAGAAGTTCATGTATGACAATATATAGCACCCAAGTGATGGTTATGGGTTTGTAAAAAATAAAACAAACTAGGAAAAGAGAAGCATGAATGAAAAAACAAAACATAAAGAAGTTGTTTAAGAATCACTCACAAGCTCTTCATCTCCAATACTAGGTTCCAGCTTGGAATTGAGAACGTGTGTTTTAAACCACTCAAAAACTTCAAGATTACCTTCCTTCTTGTCCTCCATGCTTTTTACAATACACTCTATCTATAAATACATTTCAAACAGATGAAAAATAGTCAAATTATGTCAATTCCTTTGGAAATAGAAAGTCTTAAACTAGACATTGCATCATCATATACTAGTTAGGAACTAATCATGCACACAATAAAAAGAAAACACACATTGGTTAGCAACAAAAACTAAATCTATTAATCAATCAATCATCAAAACAACTAACCTGGTTTAGATAGTCATCCAAAAACATTATAGCATGATCATCCTGTCCAGTACTTAATTTGAAAAGGCGCAGTACTCTCTCCCTCCTCAAAGACTGAACAGATGAAACCAACTTTGGGTTCAAATTATATACATTCAAAACAAACTAAATTCTACAAACTTTACGTTCAAGGAACCATACCTCTAACTCCCTATCCACTTGTGTTCTGTCATTTACGCTACTGTATAGTTGTGATTGTAAAATAAACGGCTGAATCGAGACCTTAACGAGAGAAATTCATAATAAATAAAAGATGTGCAGATACATATTGAAAACAGTATTGTTTTGCACAAGAGTTGATTTTCCTCTTTCCTTATCGCTGTGACGAGCTACATTGAGCTTATTAAGCAGCCCATTCATTAATAACTAGAGCTAACCTTATGAATGCGTGGAAACTGAGATCGCATTATGCGTAGCGCCACCAATGTGTCAGTAAAGGTAAGATTTTCCCCTGCAATTAACCATAATTTAACCAAAAAAAATCGAAATTTTCGAATAATCAAATTACAAGAAGAATGCTAATTGCTTAAGATTCAATAAATTTTGGAGAAAATACCGAGAGAGAAAGTACGGTTAGCGTCACTGCTTTCAGCTTCGATTTCGTTGTCTCGTCGGCGTTTCTTGGCTTCAGACGAATTTGAAGTGTTGCTCATCTCGTGAGCGCGGTATCGAAATTCAGAAATAAAAATTAATAAAGAAAAACCTAATTTTCATCAGCTTCGAGTTTTGGTCCTAGCGACTCGGATCTGGGCTTGTGTCAACTCTGTTGCAACTCGTTAGTTGGAAGTTGGTACCGGGGGACACAATCCTTCCCGGCTGCTCAGCCTAACTGCACTCGCTTTGCGATTTAAATTGCACCTTAACCCAGCTGCAAAACGGCTTGTCGTTTGGCACGAACCGCTCAAATTAAGTGGATGAAATACACTGTAATATTCACACACATTAATATATTAATAATTAATATAATTTAATACGATACAGAGTATATTTAGCATCACTGCCCCACTACTTAACTTTCAAAAAATAAAATATTTACTAAATTTAATTTTTTGATTGATTCATGAGATATGTTGTTGGTGCTTTGGTTAAGGTATAAAGCATTTGATGGATACGAATGGATCGAGGTTGTTTGGGACCACCAGGTCAAGTTCTATGATTTTTTGTAAAGTCCTGACAATTTAGGGAGATTCTACTTGTAATTCATCTCCTTAAGACATTGAAGCATAAGAATATGATGAAATTCAGTTGGTTGGTTGTTAGTGACACAAATTTGGAGTGAAACGTGAAATTTGAAGGTCTCTGGTGCCAAATTTATCTTGGTTTTTCCATGACTCAGCTTGTGAAGTTTCGATTTTCATCTTTTCCATGTTGAAGTGGGGGGCAGGTTTCAATTTTGTGTTTTGGTTAAGAACAGTGATGAGGGCTAGATCCGATGAACATCAAAAGAAGAGGTTCCTCAATTGGGTGCTTGTATTGTATTGGTGATCTCTTGTGGTGTCCTATATTTATATTCTCGTAACAGTGGTTCATCAGCTATGCAAGATGGCAGTAAATCGTTGAGGAAATTTGGTTCTTCATATTGGAGTAGGGACGGCGATACCGATGATTGTTCCACCAGAATAGGTGAAAATGTAGCTGGTGCTGTTATGGTAAAAGTTTTTCAGGTGAGCAATTCTTTGACGAGCTAACTCCTATACTTTCTTATACTCAGGAACTTTGTGTATGAATTTGAACTAACAGGGGTTGCTGCACATGGAAGGTTTGCGATAATCAGTATGCAGAGCTGATTCATTGTCTGGACAGGAACTTAATATACCAGACAAGATTGAAGCTGCATCTATCTTTGATGGAACACTGTGAGAGACATTGCCCAAAACCTGAAAGGCGCTTCAACTGCTTGATTCCTCCTCCCCCAGGCTACAAGGTAAGTTTGATATTATGAAAAAAGATGCGTGGGAGTCCATAGTTAGTCGGCTACGGAAACGAGAGGCTATGAAGTGTTGGTATTTTCCTGACAGTTGATGGTTACAGATCCCAATCAAGTGGCCCAGAAGCAGAGATGAGGAATGGAAAGCAAATGTAACGCATACTCACCTTGCAACCGAAAAGTCTGACCAGAATTGGATTTTATTGCCTGGGGGAGGAACTCACTTCCATTATGGAGCTGAGAAGTACATTGCTCTGATTAGGAGAGCAAGTCAATTGTCCCCATGCAAAGGAAAAGAAAACAGTACTTGTATAAATGTTTATCTTTGCCTGAATAAAGCAATGAACTTTTAATTCATATCATGCTTTGAATTTACATATGTTAAGATTTGCAAGCAACAGAATAGGGAACACGTGCGGACGGTCCTTGATGTTGGTTGGGGAGTAGCAAGTTTTGGAGGATACCTACTTTCTAACGATATTCTTACTATGCCATTAGCTCCCAATGATGTCCATCAAAACCAGATCCAATTTGCCTTAGCGAGAGGAATTCCTGCATATCTTGGTGTTTTAGGGACAAAAAGACTTCCTAACCCAAGTAGATCCTATGAATTTGCTCATTGTTCTCGCTGTAGGATTAATTGGCTTTAAATGAATGGAATTCTTCTTCTCCAGATAAACAGGTTACTCAGGCCAGGAGGCAATCTCGTTTTCTCAAAATAGCCTCTTGAACTATCGTTTTATTATGACTTGCTCATTGTTCTCGCTGTAGGATTAATAAGACTTTCGTTTTTGGTTAAATTTAGTTGCTCTTGAACTTCCTGTCCACCTTTTATCATTACTTTTATCACCAAAATATCAAAAATTCACAGTCCAATAACTGAATGTGTTTGTTGATTATGTCAAGACAATCATTTAACAGGTCTTCGTCGGATGTATGAATAGTAAAATAGAAATTTACAAAATGAAATTGATAAAGAGGATAAAATAATATTGATAAAGATGAAATAAATAATAACAAACAACAACAATTTGAATATTTACTTAGTGAAAACATATCAAAGTAAACCAAATAATATGATAGATAAGTTTTGAACTAATTATCTTATACGATTAATCAGAGAAATCTCGTACATAAATTTATTTATTTTTAGATATTTTTTTAGTTGACATATAAATTAATTTCGTGTCTTTTATTTTATTTTCAGGATCGCTCTGGTACATAAAAGATGGCACCATCACCAACGCTCACATAAGTGGACTTAATAATGCCCTGTAACCAAGCATTTTAACATATCTATGTTATAAGTCTATTAAAACTAAATAGTTTATCCTTTCCTTTTTCAAGACCTAAATTATATAACATTGCATTTACCATTTCAATGACTGTGTTTCTTCTTTCTGCCACTCTATTTTGTGGTAATATGTATGCAAATGATGTCTCGTGCATAATGCCAAATATTTCACGAAACTTAAAAAATTAATATTCATCTCCTTTATCACTTTTAAAAGTTTTAATTTTAATATTACAAGAATTTTCAACTTCAATTTTATACATCGATTGTAACAATGAAAATTTCTCTCTCAACTTTCAGAAATATAATTCTTGTAATTTTAGTTTCTGTACATACTTTACATTTGTTAATGCATGTCGTTCTTAAAATTAGGAATTAAATGTAAAGTAGTTATATTACGCATTCTTTTAATATTAACATGTCCTAGATGATTATGGCATAAAAATTTATGAGTCAACCATATAAATGGAAGCATCTTAAGATTCTTGGTGGTATATGTGAACAGTAGAATAGAAAGTTATAAAGTGAAGTTGGTGAAGAGAAGAAAATAATCTTAATGTAAATTAAATAAATAATAACAAACAACATCAATATAATGTATAGAGAAAAGAAACAAATTTATAGTTAATATGCTTCAAGTCATGTTACAATTACTTACTTTTCTTAAGATATTATTTGCCTCCACCAATTCTAAGATGTACATGAGTAAAGCAAATATGCCTTTAGAATAAAATGAAGCACTTTATTATTTGTTTGTTTGCATTATTATGTATGAACAAAAATAAACCCAAATATCCTTAAATGTTACAAGCTTACTAAGAATCAAGATTCTATTTTTGTAAATAAATGAAACATTGGAGTTTTGATGTAAGAAACTTTAGAAGAATGGTAAGTGAAAGTAAAGAGAAATTTTGGTTATTCTCTCTCTTATGTTTCAAAACTATCTTTCAAATCGGAGCGTACGTTTAGCATGTTCACCAAAAGGATACATGGGTGTGGTCAGAAAATAGATAGGGTCACTTGTAATTTAAATAGGCCGAAGAGGGTGTTCTCAGAATTTGATGTGCGCCCGTGGAAAAACAGAAGGTGGCACTTGAATTTTACGAGGGTGCATTAGCACGGTCAGTTATGTATGGCGAACAGCTTGATTCAGCATCTTCCTTCAACTCTTTGAGCAAAATGCTATAAAAGGAAGGAAAATCTATGGACCAACCCCATACCCGTAGGAACTACGAGAGATCACCCCTAGGACACCTTTGGTATCCAGAAGTCATGGACTGACCATAGAACCCTACTCAATAAGTGAAATGCATTAGCTGTCCACACTTAGGTTGGGCAGTAACGGTTGGAGAAGAAGGGTAATTATTCATTCTTAAAACTTACAATTGGGGAAGGAGCAATCACTTATTCTTAAAACCAGCATTCTTAATAACAAAGAGTAGAAAAAGGAGCAATCACTCATTTTTAAAACCAACATTTTTAATAACAAAGAGTGGGAACAAAAAAGGGAAAAGCTCTCTGTTCCTGGTTCTCTTGTAGCTGAATTCTCCGGGACCACAAGAATCCTCAGTTAGAAGGTTAGAAAAATAGAGGGGGTCTTTTAAAATATCAGTTGGCCGCTGAGGGTGTGTTCAGAAAAATAGAAGGGGTCAGTTGTAGTTTAAGTTGGCCGTAGATCGTGTGGTCAGAAATTTATGCAGGCTGACAGGTGTGATCAGACTGCAATGTTGGTGCGTCTACAGTATTTGATCTGTGGGTGCACCTACAGTATTTGCAAAGGATGCACGTGCGCCGCCGGGATCTGTCTTATGCTCAGAGGTAATTTAGGAAGGCTGCGGTGTCGGCGTACAGATTTCAATGCGGATGGATGCAGTCAGAGATGGTATGTGAGCTCACTGATGCTTTAGGTGGCTCAGTCGTTATTCAATTGGGCTAAAGAAAAGGTGTTCAGATTTTCATGCTGGCCACAACGCTGAAATGAAATTCCCTCCCGCGGTACTAAAAAATGTTTGAAGTAGCTGGATTTGACAAATTAGCAGATACCAAACACGGAAAAGAAACGAAAGCAGGAAAATAGGATTTAAATACTCCGCACGTCCAAAAGCGTACGATAGATCCAAACGAAAAGCTAAGCTTTCGCGACAGCTATGAAACATGACTAAATAACACCTTTTTCTACCAGCATTTCATCAGGGTTGTGTGCCCCAAAATTCTCACAGGGTTAACTTACCAGTCCTACAAAAATTGAACCAAAGTCTCTGTTGTCTCTCCAAAGAAAGCAAAATTTCCTCATTTTTCCAGTAGTTGCTTTTGAAAGGAAAGTTCTGTATTGTTCTTAGGCAGATTTCAACTTGGATGATACTGATGCCAGGTGGGACAGGATCCTGTGTCCAACAAACATTAAGAAAACTCCCAAGAAACCGAGTGTCTTCAATGTTGTGAACAGGTCCAACTACATGAACAAAAACAAATAAGTTACAAATAATACATCATGTAAAATAATAAATGGGCCAAAGTATCAACACTATGACATGTCAAATTGGTCAACAATGTGTTAAAAGGTTCCAAACTAGACAAGGTTATCCTTCACATAACAGTAAGTAATAAACATTGTATTTCATGCAATAGATTGTGGCCATCCGGGTGACGGCTAGCAGACAGTACTCAATCTTGTAATGAGCACTCAGTAAGGACTAACCTTCAACCAGAAAAGCACATATAGCAACAAAACTGCTGCAATTCCGACATGGAAGAGCATGGCAAATGTGGCAGGTCCAGCTGAAGTAGGGAAGCTCTTCACGTTCACCCCTAACCGTAACAGCTGTCAAAGACATCAGAGAATCTACATATATTACTAACTGCCCAAGATAGATGGTTGGAATCCAGATAATTTTAGGCTGAATAGAGAAACAAAGGAAAGAATGGTTATATATGACTCACCCCAATTAAAAATACAATAAATGGCAAAACAGTAAGACCCAGGAAAGCCAGAGAGAGCTCCTTCGGTGGACGCTTTTCTGGAGCCCTAAAAATGTGGCTTATCTCTGCTTTGGGCCCATACCTCGAGTGAGGATCAACAAGCTGTGCAGGAGGATGAGGTGCCTTCTCTGCAGGTTCTGGTAGATCTAACTCAATATAGCCAATATTTTGCAACAAAGAATTCTCCTGTAAAGGGATGTAGCAATTTTGTTCAGATGATAGTGCACACAGAGAGAAAAACATGCGCGGAAATCATGCTTACCAGTGCAGAGAAAAACATTTTCAGTGTGGAAATCATGCTTACCATGGCGGCATCACCAACAGTTAACTGAATGTCATATCTACCGGAGAGATAGAAAAACTTTTCAACCAGTCCTAGAAAATCCTACGAGACAAAATGCCAAATTTTGATCAACATAAAGAAACTTAATAGTCTCAAATGATGGCAAGCTGACTGGACAATTTTGACCATCAATTCATGGGCAATAACAACAAACACAAGTGCACATCAATATGATTGACTGTAGATAAATTAGAAAAAGAAGTGAACGAGATGAAATAAGAGGTACTTAACTAGAATTATCTGAAACTTTTTCCCAGAGCTCCTGACTAAAAAGATATGTTCAACCTTGCTCTCATGTCTCAGCTTGAGAAAAGCCTGCACAAAAACATTTCTTAACAAACTGTGGTAAGGGAATACTTCAAGAGAATAAAGAAATCACTATACACCTGATGTGGTCTAAACACATTCCCACGAGGAGTGGTCAATTGAAAGGATAGACGCAGCTTCTGGAGGTGGTTTGCTGATAATGATAGAGCATTTTCTCCTGCTAAATCTAGCCTACATAAATCCAGCATAATTCAAATCAAAATTATATGGTGCAAGTGCATTTAAATTAGATTCGAGTAAGTATGACTTCTGAAAGGATCATGCCAGCATCTAAAAACAGATTCGAGTAAATAAAAATTGACTTCCGAAAGTATCACATTGTGGCGTACACGGACAAGTGTCTTGACAACATGCATCGGCAAAAGATAGAAACTTAAATATTGTATCAAAAAACATGACCAAACATCTGAGATATGTTGAACATACTTCTTTAAAGTTTCAACGCTCTCCAGATCACTGTCAAGAACTGCAATTTCAGCATTGTCAATTTTGATAAGTCCCGTCACATATAATGGCACTTGAGTCAGGGTACCAGTAGCATAAACAGATTTATGCTCAGAATCATGAAGTACCACCTAAAAAATTCAAATTTAATATTAAATTATATGTCGATAGCTACATGTAAAGTACAATCTGATCCCTCAGTAAGATAATCACAACATAATTACCTTAAAAACAAAAATGTAATCTCCAACATCAACTGTCGCTGGCAGCACATCCAAGAAATAAACTGCCCTTTCAGGGTCAAATTTGAGCTCCTACATTACACAAATGACAGAGCATAATTTTAAGTTAAGCAAACAATATCAACTGTCAAAAAACAGACACATGATAGGGAACAAAAATTAAATCCGCCCAAACACATTTAAACAAGGGCACTTCAGAACCTTGTTCTCAATTATAGAAGAGTCCTTTGCACCGGAGGAATATGCCCGCACAAGGTTTACTGTTAGAGGTGGTGCATTTGAACCGAGCACAGTATTGACCTTAACCTGATAACATTTATCACAATATTACAAGATCAAAATTATTTGAAGAATTCCTGCAAACCAGATGAATAAAACTAAAAGTATTTAAAAACAATTTTCATGCAAATAGATAACATGTTCTGAAAGAAAGCATCCAAAGAATAGATGTGGAAATCCACCAAGTTATGCCACCTGAAAAAGATGATATTGACATACATGAAAACAATTCCCAATGAATATATATAGGGATTGTCTATCATACATATATGTACCATACATCCAAATGTTTCAAGTTGTCCATTGGTTGTTTCAAGTTTTCCATTCATGTTCCAAGTATTTTTCTTATATATTTCAAGTTTTTCATTAAGCGTTTTAAATTTTCTGTTTCATATGTCAAGCTACTTTTTTTAGACTGTTTCAAGTTTTATGTTATCTATTTCAAATTTTGTGTTGTTGTTTCAAGTTTTATATTAGAGGTTGGACATCATACCCTATGAATCATAGCAATTCTCATATATATATATATATATATAACAGTAGTAATTCACATCCAGAAGAATGCACATAACAGTAAAATGAACGTTTGACTTTAAACTTTATAATCAGGGCAAAAAATGAAATAGATATAGACTTAAGAAGCCTTTATATAGGAATGATAGGATCAGCAGGTAAAGAAATCAGACCTGTAACGGGTCCTTCCTAGTCAATGAAATCACAGTAGATGGAAGAGATAGGACCAGTGGGATTGAAACTCTGCAACAGAAAGAATGAAGTTAAGCACAATTCAAGATAGCTCAGCCAAGCTAACTATAGCTACAATGCGGGCCTCAGTATTCAACTATTACATTACAAAGTGACATCACACAGAAGAAAGGAACATGATGTCTTCCTTTCCTGTTATGTGAAAATGCATTGCTAAAACTGTTCTACAAGCAAGAAACTAAAGAAATGCTATATCTCATTGTCTATCGCACATAATGACAACATAAATGTAGTACTTAGAATGGTCAAAATACTTTACAATCAAGAGAAAACTTGCCTATTGTTTTCCAAGGAAGCCAATGAGTCCACTTGGTTGAAGAAGTCTTTAGCATCGCCAAGAATCCCTACGCCAAGGAAAAATTTTGCTAAACCCAATATTTTATCTCCCGGAAGCTGCAAACACCAAACAAAAGCAATTGAATGTTGTCCAACAGAAAACTAGCTCCACAATGCATGTCCCAATGTGTAAAACTTACATTCAAACTTTCAGTAATCACATTTGCAAATGCTGTCAGCCCTCTAACAACAGATGAGGAAGTTGCAAGAGGACTGTGCTTTTCACGCATGTTAGCAAGCTTCTCATCAAAGTAAAGGGCCCCATCATCTACAAGCGAAGGACTTAAATTAGATAAGAATACTACAGAATGGAATATCAAACAAGACTCCAAAACTAATCACCACAAAAAAAAATCATTTAGATAAAAGACCTTGGAACAATGAGTTATAAGACATTCTCCTTCTTGAAGTTCAAAGTATTGAAACAAAAAATAGATTAAATACAAATAAAATATTTTCTCTTCTAATCGAATTAACAGCAAAAGCTAAACATACCATATTTCTCAATACTGTCAAAAAGTTTCAGTATATCATTTTTCACTGTACCAATCTGCAGATTTTAAGCCAATGCACAGTAAGACTATTGATGGTAGAAGCTCAGAATTAAAGGAGCACATAAAAAAAATAAATAACATCCAGAAAAATAAAATATGGGGCATATAAGTGACCACACACATTAGCACATGAGAAAGTCAATTTTGAAAATGCAAATGAACAGCAGCTCGATATCTTTTCAAATCCAAATTACCACAGATTGATCAATCTCCAAAGATGCTAATGAGACAACTCCAGAAAGAGCTTCAAGTGCTATTCCTGAAAAAAATCATGATAAGGAAATGAGCACAAGCCCATTTTAGTAAATAATTAAGTATCAAAATAACAGATGGGATCAGTAGCATATGCATAAGACCTAACTTCAATTTTACAATTGTATTCAAAACTAGATGGCAGTAAGCTATGCAAAAATACAAGAACATATCTGTGGCTAGCTGCATTTTGATAAATCATTACCAGCGGCAAAGGTACTTGACTCGGGATTGTTTGAACCAAAACGCCACCTTCCATCACTCTGGCTGAGAGCCTGCCAACCGTTTTTTATGATCACCCCAGACATTCAGAAAACAATTTTGTGGTAAGAGGGATTAGGAACTTATGGCCAGAAGTTCAAAGAGAAAGATAGATGGAAGCTCAAGTGAAATCCAATATTAAACATTCTCCCAACTGCTCAACTCTCACCACATCTATGCCTTAGAAGGGCAGCCTAACCTAGTCTACTGTAACACTAAACATAGCCCCACCATCAAAATATCAAACACTAAAGTAGCAACTAACCTTGATAGAGCGAAAAATTCCTTCAGCATCAGTAAGATACAAGTCTGTTTTAGAAGTCTGATCCTGCACCAATTAATTATTAGAATGCTGTCAAAATGAGGGAAAAAGTAAAAAGATACATCTTCACAGAGAACATGCATTATCTGTCCCAACAACAACATTACAAGAGTAAAAGAATTTCACAGACTCTGATACAAGATAATTATGAACTGTTAACCTTCATTCAAAAAAATAATAAAAATTCATGAATAACCAAACTAAATTCTAAAGCACAAATAATTATGATATACAGACCTATGTTCTTATTCATTCATTACCTTGATAAGTTTCAAACTTCCGATTGAGTAGTAGAAGTCAAGCAATGAACTGGCATCATTAGCAGCAGCTTGGAGTCTTGAAATGATCCCCTTAACATCGAATAATATATTTTAAGCATCATTTTCACCAACTTCCACATGTTTTTCAAACTATAAAAGCAATAACTTTCAAACTGCAAAAAGCATTCAAGTGATGATCTCAAAAATACCTCACACACTTCATCATTGATATTGCATTTTAATATTCCATTGACTCCCAAAGCATAGAACAAATCATTTGGAGTTGAAGAGGATGACCCAAGGGTCTCCAATACAGAACCACAAGTACCCTTGCTTATATCAGGCTTCATTCCAAGAATCTCAAAGGTCCTTAAGGCCTCATAAGTCTCTTCTAAGCTGGTATAATAGATGATACCATATCAGATAGATTACTCACGCTAAGTTCAATTTTTGCATGCAGAGACTGTTGCAAGAAGAAGGCATGACATGCAAAAACAATTTTGCTCTTAACTTGCGAAAACCAAACAAAAGCTAAACCAAACACAACTCCAAAATAAACAAATAGTTAAAAATAACAATCAAATGAACATATTGTCCCCTGATCAGACGAACAAAACTTAGCCAAACAGCAAATGAACAAAAAATGAAAAGCAAAACCAAGCCTGAAAACTACATTGCCCAATATTTCAATCCAAATAATTTATGTTTTCAAAACAGCAGTAAAAAAAAATTTCTCACAATAACACCGTCAATGATATTCTCAGGATCCAATTTTGGGAAATATGAGTCGAAGCAATAACAAGAATATTTCTAGTGGAACATCCACTGCTCTCAGACACCAAACTTCAGGTAAATCTCACAGCAACAAAAAATTTGTTATAGATGGTTTAAATGAGGTTTAAATTGAAATAAACCTGCCAAAGGATCCATCTGCAGGTTTGAAAATCTCTGACGCAGCAGACCGATGAGAGTCGGAAATCGGATGAAAGATCGAAGCAGCACGGCAGATCGTAATCGCCAAAACGAGCACCAGAAATCCCGCTAGACTCCTGGCCATTCCTGCAACAACATTTACAGTGTCGATATAATATATTTTAACATGGAAATTGAGAGGAATAGAGAAACCTTAGGGTTTAGATCGTACTTAAACCGCGTGTTAGGATCGTCAGCGTCGCAAGTCTGGACTGACGAGGACTTGTTGGGGGAGTATTTCAACTACTATTGAAAGTGAACAAGTGAGAGCCGTGTGTACCAAGTTGCCATTCCCATTTTGCTTCTATTACTGAACTGCCATCACCTAGCCATTTTGGTAGTAATAATTATCGATATTGTATTATGTTCTGGTTTTAAAAAAAATATATCAATTGAATAACTCTAAAATGATATATTTTAAAAAAATTTTAAAAAAAATGTTTGGTTGGAAGAAGGGAGAGGGAAATGAAATCATGATTCTCCCTCTTTTAAATTTTTAATTATTCTCAATTTATGTATTTTATTATTTTAATTAATTTAATATAATTATTTTAAATAAAAAATAATATACTTTTTTCTATTTAAAATTTTTATTAAAAAATAATTTATATTACCAACAACTATTTTTATTATAAAAAATTCTATATCATCTTATAAAATAATAATTATTATTTTTATCATTAAAAAATAATTATATACGCAATTATATTTTATTTTTTGATTCTTTTAAAGAAAAATTTGACTAATAAATAAAATTAAAATATTTAAAATATAATTAAAAATATTTAAATATATACATATCAAGTTTTAATTGTATTCAAAATCAATTTATCTCTAAAAATTTATATACAATTGAACTTATAAATTTTTTAAAAATAAGTGATGTATTTAAAATATAATATATTTTTTAATCAATAAGTATATTTACATAGTATAAATATAAATATTTTATCACTAAATTATCTATTAAATTTATAGAATTTGATTATTTATATTTAAAAGTAAAATGTATAGTTAATTTAATATTTGTTATTATGTAATGCATAAGCTATTTGAATAACAAAAGTAATTAATTAGTATAAAAAAAATATTTATATTAAATGAGTATTAATAAAATAAAGTAAAATAATAATTGAAAATTTTAGTGTATTAATAAATAACAATAAATTTAAAAGTAAAAATATTTTTATCTAAGTAAAAATTAATAAATTCAATTTATTGAATACCATAATACAACCAAATAATGGAAAATTAATTTTTTTTTCTTTGAATTTCTTGTTTCTGTTCTATTCTTCAATACTTTAGTTTGTGAAATTGTATTGTTTCTTGTACATATACTGTGCAATTTATTTGTGATTTTAAAAAATTAATTAAAATTTTATTTAAAATAATAACTATTTTAGACATATTAATTTATATATTAAGAAATACACAAAGTAATTGTTACGGTTATAATTTAATTAACAACTACATTTTAAAGTCCGCTATGTTTATATGAAGTTAACAACTAGTAAAGTAATATAAAAGATGGGATTTTCAAAGAGTTAGGAGACCAAATCTTGTTCGTATCTTTTTCAACAAACGTCCATGTAAAAAAAAAGTCCCATCCCTAATAGCCAGTAAATCAATACAAAATCCTGGACCATTATTATTCCAAATTAATATTACAAGGCTAGGATTCAAGAGTTAGGATTAATTTTAACAATATAAGTTCTATTCTTAAAATACTTTATCAAAAATTAGTGTTGTAAGACACCTTATCAATTTTATTTTCACAATATAATTATTACAGTACCAAACAAAGCCGGAAAATCATGCCATGTACTCCTCTCTAATCAGTGAAAAATCTTAAACTAGAATGTCATAGTTGCTTTGCACAAGTTGCAAATACACCTATCGTTGGCAGCTTTAAGATGACATGATTGTTGATCATTTGGCAAAATATCAATTTAAAGAGAGTAACATATCTCAACCATCCATTGTTGGCGTACAGCAATCTGTTACTACATTACATAACCATAGAAAGATGAAACATTTCCAATTTGACAGCACCGAATTAGGAAAAGCTTCAAATGATACCCCAACTGTTAAAGCCCTTGAAGCATTTCAGTATTTTGGAGGAGGCTTCTGTGTTGGCAATAGTCCAAAGCGCTTCTTGAGAAGCACTCTTTGCCTTGAGTATTTGTCATCGGGAGAAAAGCGAGCTGCAGTTACAATTCAGAATAAACAAATCAATGATATGAATTACCGCTTGGATCTTTCATATAATTTACCATAAAGGAAAATGTACTAAACAGTTCCCAAAATGAGACGGAGACAAAGAGAGAGACTTTGCTCCTCACGCTAATGCTTGACTACTATGCAAAACCAGTAAACAAACACCGCCTACAAGCCTAAAATAAGTTCAAGCCCAAGTTATACCCCAAAACATTGCAAGACAACAAATTACCCATCCAAAAAGAACAGAGGCACATAGAAAAGAGGAATAAATGAAAGAAATTTTTGAAAAAGAAAAGAAAACACTTGTCAGTGCAGGATAGGGTAGCTATTGTGAAATGATGACACCTTGCCAAGCTAAATATCTTGAGCAACATCAATAATAAATTTAAAAGGAATCATACAAAGATTATATACACAATAAATAGAATAATGTACCTGGATGAGCAGACAGTGTAGGCTTCCCCAGTGGTGATTCTTTCTACATTCACAATTACAATTTAAAAGTTAATAAAAAAGAATGGAATGGAGAAACAAATTATAAATTTAAACAGAATTCCTTAGGCAACATGATAACATAATAGTGGCCAGTATAGGCTCAAGTGCAAGGTACTTTTACTTGCAGGCAAATAATTACAGAACCAAAAAGAAGCATCCATGGGTTGATGGGGATTCATTCTAAAAGCTTAAGTCCTTAGCATCAACATAGAGGGTATAAAGAAAACCACAGAGCATAATATTCCTAATGGAAACATTGGTCGCTATAATGAAACAGAAACAGTTCCTAATGAGTTGGATCACAGATAATATCCCTAAAATGGAACACAGCTTAGCAATCAAGCTCTAGTAAACAATATTTGAAGTTTGGTATGCTGATTTCAAGTTATAAACAAAACAATTGACTACCGTCTCTACTCCTCAGTCAATGACAAAGTTATGTACTTGGCGAAGAGTGCCATTGATCAAAATCCAACCAAAACCATCCCCAGCTACAATTGATCGACCAGAGACTCCAAAACGAAATGCATTGGTCAACATTCAACAAAACGCTACAACATGGAGCTTGAATCACATACCTTAGTGGTGTAGACTTTATCACCGTTCTCGTTTATGTAGAACTGAAGATACATGGTGATTTCTCGTTAAACCTGTTCAAGGGCACAAATCGCAAGGCAAAGACATTATAATCAGCACAATTATTTTTAAAAAAACATCTCAATTTGTGTAGAGGAGGGGAGAGGAGAGGAGAGTAGAGGAAAGGAAAGCAAAACGCCAGAGAGTACCTTTCGTCTACCTCGCTCGTCGTTCTAGGGCTGAAGATTACCCAAGAGTGTCGGGAGTTAGGGTTTATAAAGGGGTTTTTCTCTCAACAAGCCGCGCACGTGACCTGTTGAGAAACCCTTGGGGGCTGGCCCATTTACGATGACAAGCCTCGGGCCTATTAATTAATACGAAATGTTTAACTCTCTGAACAGTGGACCCATCCTTAGTCTTCGAAGCAACGTCTCTGCCAGCCACTCCCCGAATTGATACCTTCGTTTCACCTTCTCCGTTCTTCAATTTTTGGCCTAATCACTCGCATTTCTTCAAGTGTTCAGCAAAACAACGATGTCGTTCGACGACGAAGACACGCTCGAGCACACGCTCCTCGTGGTACGCGAAGTTTCTGTGTACAAAATCCCCCCGCGCACCACCTCCGGTGGCTACAAATGCGGCCAATGGTTACAGTCCGACAAGATCTGGTCGGGTCGTCTCCGGGTCGTCTCTTGCAGGGACCGGTGCGAGATTCGGTTAGAGGATCCGAATTCGGGTGAGCTCTTCGCAGCGTGTTTCGTTCACCCGGGACAGCGCGAGAACTCGGTCGAGACCGTCCTTGACTCGTCCCGGTATTTTGTGCTCAAGATCGAGGACGGAACAGGAAAACACGCGTTTATCGGATTAGGTTTTAACGAGAGAAACGAAGCGTTTGAACTCAATGTCGCGTTGTCGGATCACGAGAAATATGTGAGACGAGAACTCGAGAAGGAGAGTGGCGAGACGATTGAGAGCGAGAATCACATTGATATTCATCCGGCACTTAATCATAGATTAAAGGTATGTTAACTAGTTAAATTTGGAGAAATTTTGGCTCTGAAAACATTGTTTTGCTGTGTTCGTTCTTTTGAAATTTAATAGCTTAAAAAGTATGCTTTGGTGTTAATGTAATTTGGCTTTCTCTTGAAGCTCTCATTATGTAATAGTTGGTTCGTATTTTTGAAATTTCTTCTGGATGTGTAACTGATTTAAAAATGTCTTCGCAATGGGTTCTTAGAAAGAACCTTGACTTGGTGTGATATCTAGATTCGCAATTTTTGTTATGAAATCTCCTTCACTCCAGTACTGTAGTGTGCATTTATGGATCTAAATTGATTATTGATTCAGGATGGTATTGACTTGATTATGTTTCCGATAATAGGAAGGTGAAACCATTCGGATCAATGTGAAGCCCAAATCGACTAATGGAACTGGTATGCTTTCAGCTGCTGGGCTGTCTGGAGGTGTCGCAGGTTCTGCAAAGCCTAAAACTTTGGGGCTTGCTCCACCGCCTACTGGTGTAGGGAAAGTTAGGTCACCCCTCCCTCCGCCTCCTAACGATCCTGCTGCTTCTCGGTTGAACTCTGCAAGTCATAGTGTTGGTTTCAAGGCACCGAAGGAAGCCACAAGACATTCTACTACAGATGCTTTTCCCGATCTTACTCAAATTGAGGTACACTACTTGTTTAAAATGCACCGACCATACATATATATATATATATATATATATACAAACACACACATATTTTTTTTCAACTATTGATATTCTTGATTATTGTGAAGGAGGTGGTAGAGATTTACATGGCATAGAAAACTGCAAACCAATGATTCGTTGTGGAGTTCACTTATTAGAATGAAATACCTGAAATGGGCCAAAAAAACACAAACATAGAGGACACATTTCATGTAATTGATTGTTAACAAGTACCTGTGATATATTTAGTTACTGCTGGTGCTCTCTAGGATCTCTGCAGTGTTAACTGCCTTTGATAGTTAGAAGACTCATTTTTTGCAGATTTTATTCTCTGTTGTATATATTGGGATGTTGGAGTATAATCCTTTAAGTGGTTATGACGCTTGAATGTTTATGGTAGGGCAATACTGATAGGCTTCTTTTAGCCCATATTCGCCTTGCCTTTGTCATACATTTTCATTTTTTGACATATCTTCACATTTTTGTAACATTTTGGTGGTTTCTTTTATTGTTGTTTGCTTTGTTTAGAAGTTAGTTTGAAGCCTATGGATATAAACGGGATCATGTCTTCAGATATACCACCACTCGATGCTGAGGTTTATCGAGTGATCTAGTAGATTTTAGTATTTTACCAATAGATGCATAAGCACCATAGTATTCACTCGCTGTAAAAGCTGAATGGATCCTCTGCCACCTTGTGGTCCTGTCCTGATCATGCCATACTTAAAATCAATAAATATATACAATTGTTTATGATTGATGACAAGGAGGGTTCAGACTTGAACACCAACTATGTTTATGGTATTTTTTAAGCTTTATTATCCTTACATTAAGTTTTAAGCACCTTGATTCTATGTTAATGGGTGATGATTCACTGCCCTTGATTTCTACGGCTTGTTTGGGAAATCTGCTTGTTGGTTTGTGCAGAGGAATCTTCCTTCATCAGCCACAACTGGATCTAGTACGAACACTGCATCAGGATGGGCGGCTTTCTAATTGTATGAGCATCTGTTTTGTACGAGAAATATATTGTTTTGACATTATAATGATAAAGTAAATTACCTTGTTAATTTAGTTGCAAAAGAAAAAAACAAGTATAAGAGTTTTTTTGGTAAGATTAAGGTTATGTGTAATAATAATATACCTATTTAGTAAACTGTTACACCTGCAACACTAATATTTATATTTGATAATTTCTTCAGAGCCAACGCTTTAATCACAAGCACATTCATAAATATTTAATTTTAATTATTAAATGGTATATCGTAAAAGTGCCATCTTTAATAAGATAATATAAAATATCTACTAATTTTATCTCATAGTCTCCATCCGAATTGAAGTACAAATGGAATTAAACACAATGTTCGATCATTTTTATAAGACTTAGGTGATATTTGGTTTGAATAACAGAAAGAAAATGAACCCGAGCAAGAAAAAAATTGAGATTTTTGTTGTTTTATTATACAACAAAAATTGTTTTCCATTTAGAAAAATAAAATTATTAAAAAAAAATTTCTATTATGTTTCTACTAAATATCTTTTTTCTCCCTTCATTCCACTAATCAAAACTATTGGTAAGGCTATATTTAGACTTGAATTATGAAATGAAATCACTAAAAGTCAAGTATGGTAAAAAAAATTTTTAAAAAAATTAATCTTCACTAAAAACATAATTTATCAATAATTTTAATTATTATTACACTTTCAAAATTAAAAAAAAATACAATAATTTCACGTGAATTAAAATCAATAATGTTTATTTAATAAAATATAAATTTATTACTCAAAATTATTATATAAAATTTATATATTAATTATATTTTTCCACGGGCATTTTCTAAGTATAACTCTAATCCAAACATAATATGCACAGACGTCGACAAACAAGTAGTTTTCAAGAGCAACAGTTTTGAAGAATTTTTGTACGGATTTTTGAAGTGTTTTTGTCCTGTATTCTGCACTCTGTGTTTATGAATTGATTTGTATTTCTTGCAAATATTCAGGAAGAGATTCAACTCCAGGGAGGCTTTTCTTCGGAACATCTGATACTTGGAGGTGTCATTTGTAGTTCGTTTTCCTTCCGCTACATTAGGTGATTACGTTGAATGTCTTTACTCATGCTTTTCTCCGCTTTAATGGGCAGTTGAAGAGGCCTATCCTGTTAGGAGAAAGAGGTTGATTGAGCTGCTCGATATTGTCCTGCGGCGGCGAAGAAGGCATAAGGTATCTGACGGGCAACGGCGCTGAGATCAAATTTGCACGAGTCTTCTTCATCCGTTTCGGATAAAATATGTATGAATTCAATAGAATTTCATTATTCTGCAAACTGTCATTTTTCTGGTATAAACTTGGCAAAATTAAGCCTGTTAAGTTCTGTAGATAATCTTCAACGAGTAACTTGACACTCTCTATGAGTTAATGTAGCATGTGACTATCCAATCAGAATTCAACATATACATACATACATACATACATATACACATCTATAGATGTAGTTAGTGAATTTGTGACTTGTCTGCAAGAAAAGATGACAAAATCAATGTTTCAGTAGCAAAACACTCTTGTGAATCCTGACTACTTTCAAAAGTCTGTTCCTTGTGAAGTTAATGTTAAAAACAGATTGCAACGATAGGTAGATTTAGTTGATTCTGTTTTCTAGTCTTTCAGTTCATGCATAAATATAGAAACAATAGAAAGGCTGCAATCAGCAAGCCAGAACCATTTAATTCAAAGTTTTCAAATATATTATACAGTAGATGTATTCTTATATATATATATATATATATATTGATTGGTATAAGAAACTGCATGTAAATTTATATGGAAAGAATGATGTTTCAGCGTGAGGTATCACAATATTTTCTCTGCAATCCATGTCACAACTTAACAAACAGGTTTACAATGACTAAGATGAATTTTAACTTCTCACCTGGCAGCTCAACCTCACGCAGCTGGCATACGTACAAGATGGTGAGTTGAGGAAGGCTGAGAAGTTGACTGAGATTGAGGAGTCGAAAAACTCCACTAACCTGCTATCTATTGTTGAAACAAAGCTCGAGCGAAAAATAATAATAAAAAAAAACGCCCGTCAACCCTCCTCGTACACAAATGCCAAAGGCGTCTCCCTTTGGTACCTCACCTTTTGCTTCATTCAGACACATGGCATACTGCCGTTAATCTTTCTTAATTTTAAAGTTTTCATTGGAGCCTACATTCAAACTCAAATATACAAGAATAGGGAGAAAGCTTTACATACCTGGTCAGTCATTGTTGATGCATAATTGTATGTTTCTGGTTTCATGATTGTTAGTAGCGGTAGCTTCCTGTTGAAACGAGAATGGCGGAAATGATTACTTTTGGAGTTTGTTGTGCTCCATGATGAACCTGACACTAGCGGTAGGCAAATATTATTGTAATCACATACCATGTTATCAATTGGGTAGGAGGTGTACTTGTAATCCTGAAAATCTGTAATGATGTTTATGCACGAATTCCTTTTTTGGATTCTGTTTATATACATTCTGGTGAAAAGCTTCTTTTTTAATGGTGAAGTAATTGTATAATGGGAGGATGTTCTTCTTTTCTCATTTAATATGTAGCTTTTTCTGGGTTTTAACAATTCTGCAATTCTGCAATTTACAGAATTGGTTGGTACTTATTAGATATTTCTACTTTAATTGTTTTGCAAATTAAGCAATTATATTTTATTGCTTTTTCAGTCTCTATTTCCATCTAATCTTGAAGGAGTTGCACATTGAAGGCTAGAAAGTTTTAAAAAATTACTCAGATCATGACATGTTGGCGCTGGAACACTTTCAAATCAACTGTTGTTACTGCCTTTCGCCTTAAGCTTGATCAAAAGGATTTCCAACAGCTCTTTGCACAACTTCATCTTTCTACCTTTCTGCATCTCACACTCTCTTTCTAGGTTTCCCGCGCACCAACCACCAATTGTTTGGTGAGTGAAATAGCCGCGTAATTTCTTAATGCAGACACTGTAATAATAAACCAAATTAGAGTTGACTAAAAGAAGTATAATTAACCTAAAATATGGACTCTTTACCTATATGATATCATATAACGACATGATTTACAATAAAAGCTTTGAGATACTTGTACTCGCAGGCTGACAGGTTTATCTGTTATGCAGTGTCAACGTGATCCAGACAATTTTACCTGCCAAATTGCCTCATTATCTTGAGTTTGGTAGAGCTAGTTATGCTTTAGCTGAACTTCTAAACTATTCAATACCAGATTGTGGAGTAGAATATATTGTGACAGTAACATCAAGAAAGAAGGATTAAGTCACTGCGATTACTATAACAAGCAAACTGGCAGGCTATGGAGCTAGGGAAGAATCTGAAGTCAGCTTCTTTCTGATCTTGCTTCAACTACGTGTTGCCGTCACATCTTGATAGTTATACATATTTCTCCAACTTCTACACAACCAACCACCCCACAAACAGCATAAGCACTTTTTTTCACAGCTAAATGCTACTTTAGATTTTAGAATGCTGTCCATTTCAATCCTATTGGCCTTCACTTCTCAATAACTAGATCAAATTTGACCCAACCAAAAGCAAACCACTAATTGTATTTGGTATTGTTTTCTAAAATGATATCTTAAGTAACTGTGTCGGCAGAATTCGAAAATGGGTTTGTAGTCTGCGTTTTTTTTGTTTGTTTTTGACTTGGTGATTAGCAGCTAGAATAAGATGAGCAAAGGGTGATACATGTAACTTGTACAAAGCTCTATCTCCCATAACGCCCGGGCTGCAAGAAAATCTTCCTTGCCTTCACCTGGCCTTCGTTGGATCGGCCTGTTTTCGGTGGAGAGCAGGGAAGGAAAATGACAGAGAGATGATGCTCATTTATTGCCAGGCCTGGTGCATCAAAGAATGAGCAAACCCACTACCAATGTCATAATACAAATAAATATTACTTACAAAATGACAAATCAATTAAACAGTAAAGAGAATTTTGGATCCGATAATTTTACTTAAAATTATTTAATTAAAAATTTATAAATTAATAATAAATAAAAAATTAAATGAATAAAATAAAATATTTTTACTTAAATTTATTTATTAATTATTAATTAATATTATTTTTTAATTAAATAATTTTATTATATTAATATGCTATTACCGTAAAATTATTCTATCTATAATCTTATTTAAAAAAAAACGCTGTATTAACTCTGTTGTAAATATATATATATATATATAATAATAATTTTATCAGTAAATTATAAAATAATTTTAGAAAGAAAGATACAAAAAAAAATTTGAAAATAGTTAAAATATTATTTTAAAAAATTATTGTCTAAAATATTAAATTTTAAATTTTTAAAAAACATTTTCGCGGTGGATTAATGGAATCTAATGGTAAGTATATTCTAATTATTACTTGCTTAAGAATTTAAACAAAATTGGTATGATAAAAGTAATGAAATGAAACAAGGTATTTTTATGGGGTGCACATTACGCACCAGGCACATCTTAGAATACGTGTAGCCGCTCATCGAATCTTCATGGATCAGTTTCTGGCGGGATGCGACGCTCAGAAAACTATAAACTGACGGGAAAAATAAAACAAAATAATCCAAAAATAACAGAAAATACAAATAGTTATAGAAATTGAAATGATTATGGATCAAAGGAAAAACATATATAAAATGGAAGGCCTGTACAGAGACAATACAAAATGCAATCGAGAGAATCACGCGGACAACAGAGAAACCAAAATTACAAGCTATTGTTTCCGTTTTCGTGAATCTCGTTATCTTCTCTCTACTTGACACAAATTTCGCGGTAATCCTATTTCTCAGCCTACGTTCTTTCTGTCTTATCTAAGATTTTTTTTCTTTCGGTTTTTTGTTGTGTATTCTGCTTTTCTGTGAGTTTTTGTTTCGGTTTATTTCATTCTTCGAGGTAACACGAGTTAATTAGGAATTTGGTCAAATTTGTGCTGGAATTGTAATTATGGTTCGTTTGAAGTTAGAATTTGTTTTAATTTGTAGTATTATTTATGCACAGAACGGATGAGATTGACTGTTTCTGAATATGAGATTGTTTGTGGTTGAGAGGAGATGCTGCTTTAGTAGTTGAGTAAGAGAAATGGATTCAGCCAGGAATTGGTTGCAGAAGCTACAGCCGCGAGAAAAGGTGAGGGTTTCGACTAGGAGAAAGGAGACATGTGATGCTGGAAGTAACGGGGAGTCGACGGATGAAGAAGCTCTGTCCAATGTTACCAAGCAGAAGGTTGCAGCTGCTAAGCAGTATATTGAAAATCATTACAAGGAGCAAATGAAGAATCTCCAGGAGAGGAGGGAGAGGTATGTTTTCTTGTTCCCTTGATGATAATATGTTTGCAAAACTTAGTTTCGACCGTCAGTTTACCTTTTTTACTGGTAAAAATTCTCTTGTTGCTATTTGTAGTTGTTTTTAGCTTTTTAAGTAAATGGTTTTTCACTTAAACAGTGCCAAAGTATCTGATGATTTTGTATTTAGCATTAAGAACCGTTGTGTGCAATGGCTTATTACACAATGGTTTTTGATTCTCATCTTGAAAGTGGTGTGTAGAAGAAAATGAGTTGTTTATATGTGTATGAGAGACTTTTTCTTTGAAGATTAATTGTGCTTCTTCTCTCACATGCAAATTGCAGTGATTGCTGTTGAAATATTTCTGACTTTTAACAGGGATGATCGAGTGGATGAAGTTGTGTCTATTAGAGTAGCCAATAATTAGATTAAGTTTTGTGAGTCCTTGATCATTTTATTTCAAGTTTTCAAGGACTGCTTTGTTTTGTTTGCTTATTTATCTACCTCAAATGTTACATTGAGAATGTCTTGTGTTATCTTTGGTCAAAAGATCACTTAAACCTTCTTGTTGGGAAGAACTGGTTTTTCACATAAACTGGTAATACAATTGCCTGTGTGGTAATTTGATAATGAAAGGCTTTATAATCAATCTATAATTTGAATAGGCGAAGTATACTGGAAAAAAAGCTGGCTGATGCCGACGTATCTGAGGAAGATCAAAACAACCTACTTAAGTTCTTGGAGAAGAAAGAAACTGAATATATGCGCCTTCAGAGGCATAAAATGGGTGCTGATGATTTTGAATTGCTGACAATGATTGGAAAGGGAGCATTTGGGGAGGTATTTTCAAGTGATTTTAGTTTGTTTTTGGTTGTTAGGTATCATGTTGTGTGAGTTTCCACAATTTGTGGGCTTTATAGCTGTTGGTATTAGTGATACTTTCACTGTAATCAATGATAGCCTTATCTGTAGCTTCTCATTTTTGTGTAGCTCCTATATATTAGCCTTGTCAAATTGTAACAATTAGTACCTGATAACAATTGTCCTTTCTTTGTTCTTGCATGTTTGAGTACTCTTGTTTCACTGTCTATGGTTTAAGAGAATATCGTAATTGTCCCGGGTGCTAAGCCATTTTGACATGTAAAGCTTCCACTCAATGCATCAAATATCAAAGCCATTATGATGTACACATAATTTTACATATCATTCATGTATGCCAGTTTTACATGTTTCTAGTGGATGTGGAGTATACATTTATTCTAGTGGCATACAGGATATCACGCTGTCTTTCTGTTATTGCTTTATAAGTGATACAACTTTTGCTTCATGATGCAGGTTAGAGTTTGTAGGGAAAAGACAACAGGTCATGTATATGCTATGAAAAAGCTTAAGAAATCAGAGATGCTTCGTAGAGGCCAGGTATGCATGCATTTTTGTGGCCTGCCAGGTTTTCTTGTTGAGGTTTTGTGCACTATAATTATTGACAATTGGCTTCGCAATTTTTTAGGTTGAGCATGTAAAAGCTGAAAGGAATCTGCTTGCTGAGGTTGATAGCAATTGCATTGTGAAACTCTACTGTTCATTTCAAGATGATGAGTTTCTTTATCTCATTATGGAATATCTACCTGGTGGAGATATGATGACTTTACTTATGAGAAAGGATACCCTGAGTGAAGATGAAGCTAGATTTTATGTTGCCGAGACAGTTTTGGCTATTGAGTCTATACATAAACACAATTACATCCATAGGTTTGTGCATGAATATGTTATGATGTATCAGTGTAATTGTACATTGTACAGAAATTGTAATTTTGTTGACCCTGAAATATAGACTGACTTATGTGGATGTTAAATGTTGCAGAGATATCAAGCCCGACAACTTGCTTCTTGATAAATATGGACACTTGAGACTGTCTGATTTTGGACTATGTAAACCATTAGATTGCAGTACTCTCCAAGAACAGGATTTTACAATTGTGGCCACTGCCAATGGGGCTTCACCAAATCGTGACCCCACAGCAGTACCAAAACGCACACAACTGGAGCAGCTACAACATTGGCAGAAGAATAGGAGAATGCTTGTAAGTTCTCTGCCATTATTACGTACACAAAGTTTCTTCTTATTTTTTTAAAAGTTTTATAATTGTAGTGCTGGTTTTAGGACCATATTAGTAGAGGGGTAAAATGTTTTTTATAATATGCTGCTCGAAATCATGTTTGACATACGAGATGGGATTTTCACTGGGTTATTATCCGGTAATATCATATAATTTATCCAATGTTAGGGGTCAGAGAAAATCATTCAGTACAAATGGGGATAACAAGAAGTGAAAAATACCATGTTTCTCCTTCAACACTCATTTTAATTTTGTCTTATGTTGCTAGTTTTGTTAAAACAAAATAACATACTATGTCCGGCTCATCAGAAAATGGATATGGTACAAATGATCACTCCAATTCTTTCATTGTTACTTAACTTGTCTTCATCTATTTAGTTTAAGTCTCTTCTAGGCTCCTTTTCATTTTTTTTCAAAGTTATTGTTTGGCAATTTGAAGAATTTACTTTAGAATATGTTTTGAGCGAACGATTTTGCTTTTACTTACTTCAAAAGTGATTGTAGAGCATTTGGCTGAATTTGTGATGACTATCTGAAGATTGATTTTACTTGTGACTGCTCGTGACTTTGCAGGCTTATTCTACTGTTGGCACACCTGATTATATTGCTCCAGAAGTACTGTTGAAGAAAGGTTATGGCATGGAATGTGATTGGTAAGTAGTTGTGCGTGTTCATTGACTGTGCATTTTGAAATTTTAGTGTGTCAAGGATGCAATTAATTTTGGTTTCTTCTACATAGTAACTGAAATCACTCTTCCTTGCTGGGAAACTGCCAGGTCATTTTTTTCGATAATTTAACACAAAGATCAATGCTGTTACTAATTTGTTCTGTAATGACACTTTTGACCTGCAAATGTCATGAATATTGAAATGATATTATTTACTGGTGGTTATCTATTTGATTCATAGGTGGTCACTTGGTGCTATTATGTATGAAATGCTCGTTGGATATCCGCCCTTTTATTCAGATGATCCAATGTCAACATGTAGGAAGGTAAACTAACGGAGTTGCTAATTTACTATAAACTGTCTTCCTCTGATATTTTTTGCCATATACTTCTGAGAGTTTTAGTTAGCTGTAAACCTCCATACTGGCCCACACCCCAAACAAGAACAGAAGTAACTCAAATGGACAAAGAAGAGGATCAGTGAAAGTTTCATACATAGAATAACAATCCTATTCTTCCCCATTTTATCCATGCAGATTGTAAACTGGAGAACACATTTGAAGTTTCCTGAAGAAGCAAAACTATCTTCAGAGGCAAAAGATCTCATTAGCAAACTCTTGTGTAATGTCAACCAGAGACTGGGATCAAAAGGCGCAGATGAAATAAAGGTGTTATGTGGTGTTTCCTCTTCTAATTCTTAAATTTTTTGATAAGCCTGTTGCTAAAAAAGGAATGGCCTTGTTGGGTTTTCATTTTTCAGGTTCATCCATGGTTTGATGGTGTTGATTGGGAGAGGATATACCAAATGGAAGCTGCATTTATCCCAGTGGTCACTGATGAACTGGATACTCAAAATTTTGAAAAGTTTGATGAGGTATTATTGTCCTAAATTTCTTGGTGATTTATGGAAGCAAATTTTTGTGCATTTCATGTTGCTAATCATACTTTGTGGTTGCATCTATTGGATATGCAGGCTGACAACCAGACAAAGACTTCATCAAAGACTGGTCCATGGAGGAAGGTAAGCTAACTGTATTATTCTACTTGTTCATTTTCTCTAATTTGTTTATATAATTAGTATTTCAGTAGCAATTTTTAGTAGTTTCTGTTTGTATTGCATAAGGGTGGCTTTACCCAATTAATTTGATTCAGTCACCATCATGTTAATTTAGTCAACATTTGCTGTGTTGGGCAGAATCACTTGCGAGTTTCTTTTAATCTTTTTCTTCTTTTAGTTAGTTCACGTTATGGACAAACAGCAACAATTTCATTTGAATTGGGAACTGTTTGAAATTTTCTTATATTGTTTTTATTCTTTCTTCCTTTTCGTTCTTATAAATCTGTGTAGACTACCTCTGTCTTTCTGGCTTCTTCATTTACTTTCATCAATTCTTGATTAGAATACAGTTTTCACTTTGGTTATGGTAGACGCAATGTAAGCATCGGGGAAAAGCATTTTTTATTTTTGAAAACCTACCACAGACATTTTAATATTTTTTGAAGAACTCATAATGAAGTTTTTTCTTCATTTTTTGCTGTGATAAATTTAGTATTTGATGGAGATAGAAGTCAATTCATCATTTAAATGTATCACTCTTGTTTACTTTTGCATGGATATTTTATTGACTAATTTTATCCTTACCATTCTTCCTCTATTACGCAGATGCTTTCATCAAAGGATATAAATTTTGTGGGCTACACTTACAAGAACTTTGAAATTGTCAATGATTATCAAGTGCCTGGGATGGGTACTTCTCTTTCTCCAGGATAAATTTTCTATGTTATGTAGGTTGTTGTGGTTTTTAGATTCATTTATCTGCACCTATTTTTTGATTGTCTGACCAAGATATCTTAGGATATAGATGCTTTGTTTGTGCATGCAAAGAACTTATTTAGCAATGAGGGAGAAGAAAAGTGAGTTTTGAATAGGAATATGTCCACATCCTCCTAGCTTGTTACAATCTACATTATCCCTTGTGATGTTGAGCTTTTCATTTTGCTTCATGTATTACTGCAGTCAGTGTGGCTGTTATTGACTTGGCAACTGATTTTGATTTTCACTCATCTTGTAGCTGAGTTGAAGAAAAGCACCAAACCAAGGAGGTCCTCTATCAAGTCACTTTTTGGTACTATACCTCTTTCACTAATTCCTTTTGAGGCATTTCTTATTCTGGTCATTTCTTATTTTATCTGTCTGCATTTTTTCTTTTTTCTTTTTTTTAATTCTTATTCTTCCACATTCCATTTCAAGTACAGACATCAAATTTAAATCATTTCCTCCAAGTTGGGGTGGTTATCTATTTTCTTTCAGAAGAGAAATTTATTTTGAGATGTAACTAAACTGATTGGCATTTGATTTCTTTTGTCCAAAACTTTGAACTTGTTTGTTGCAGAGGATGAGTCAGAAACATCAGAGTCATCAGATACAGCCGCTAATGGTCAACCTGGTCTGGGGAGCTTTATGAATCTTATGCCTACCCAACTAACTAGATCGGCCTCAAAAGCTATAGATTAAATCCGTTTGACCTTCCAAATTTCTTTAAATTTTGGATAGACAAATCCCTCCAGCTGACAAGCCCCAACTAGAATTTTGACAGTTAAGTGTCCAGACGCTCTTGATGCTGCCCATTCAACCCCATTTTTTAGCTGCTTATATTGGCCAAAAACTGAAGATCTGATCGAATTCTTGAGGTCTAGAGTTAAAGAAAAGTGCTGGGTTTTGGACCTACTACTAATTATCATCAATGTGCATAAATAGAGTTGTGCAAGTTTTTTCATTTTTCTGATCTATTCTCCATCTTTATGTAATTTGTTTATTTTTCTTCCTTTTAAGAACTTCGGGAGCAAAATGTTGTACAGAGATACTTGTCATACACATACCATGTTTACTGTGTTATTCTGATTAGTGATAGTGAAACAGTGTGTTAGATACCCCTTTCCTGTTCCCCTTCTTTCTTTTCTTTTTCAAAGTCTCCATTATTTTTTTTTATGTAAATTAAATTTAAGAAGTAACCAACAACTCGACTATAATTGTGCTTACTGTTGAACTTTACTCCCGTATAAAAACAGTATGATGTTCATTTTTCTATATATAAAAGCTTCAAGCTTCACAAGCGTAGACAAGTATCTTGAAAAGGCGTGGCTGACGACAATTTCAAGAGGGTTCCAACTTGGACAAGGCCCTGTCCGTTGCATATTAACCGGCATATTCTCCTCAGTTGCTAAATTGAATCCCTTAATCAGTCGAGCCAGCGTTTTTGAATAATTTGTGACCCATAATTCGTTCCAGGGCGCAATCTTCTACCAGCTCCGAACGGGTTGTATTGGGTATATCAACCAATAAAATCAACTTCGGCATGAGTCGGTAAGAAATCTTTCTGGCTGAAATTGGCACGCGTTTTCCCACTTCCGATGGTCTCTCTGCAGCGTCAATATGTTGACCATCAAACGTGTGCCTTTGGGAACATGACAGCCCAAAATTTCACAATCTTCCGTGGCCTCGTGTATTGCTGAGCTGGTGGGTACAAGCAGAGACCTACCTTCACATGGATTGAAGGTATTTGCTTGATCATTTCAAGCCGGTGACCGAAGAGAAATAGGGAAGGTAGCATACTGAGTTTGCCATAGATATAATTAAACTCGGATAAATACTTAATTATTTTACAAATTTACATATAAAATAACTAAAATTCAAAATATACACTTTTAAAAAATAGATTTATAACTATTTTTATATCTATTTTTAAAATATACTATCCTCATATTCATTTAAATTATTAGTACATCTTAATTCAACACACATATATTTAAAAAATAATAATAACAAATATACGATATATAATATATTATTATTATTATATTAATTTATATTTATCAATATTATAAAACATAATTAAATAACACAATCTTGACATGAAAATGAATATATCTTATTAATATAAATTTTTGATGCTTAAATTCCAAAAATAGTATCAAGATAAGATTATTTACGTGCTTTTAATATAAAATTTTATGTTATTATTTATTGATTAATTAAGAGTAATGGACATGTATATATGATCATTATACATCTCATAATTTCTTACTTGTTGAGTGTTCCAATTATACATGTTCATTACACTCAATTATTCTCTAATTCATCCATGTATTTAGGGATAATCAATCAATAATAAATATAAAATTTTATATTAAAAGCATGCATGTAACCCTTGTTCTCGAAAATTTTATATTAAGTATAAATATACAATAAAAATTTTAAATATTTTAAATATTATATTAATTAAAAAAATATAAAATCTTACCTTAAATCTTTGTTTAATCATTTTCAAAAATCATATTATTTAATCATGTTTATAATATCAATAAATTTAAATCAAGGGACTAAAATCTTTTTTTCTCTTAAAATTAAAAAAAAAGTTCCTGAATAAGTGAGGGCTGAGTTTGAGTTGGCCGAATTTGGAATCTTGCAGACAGGTGAAAGCCTAAAACGATACAGTGCGCATCCTTCCAAAAATAGCATCAGAAAAATGTATTAATGCGTGCATGGAATGGACCCAGAAACTCTGCAAATGCGCCATCCGTCAAAATATTATGCCTCTCTTTCTCTCCTCTCTTCACTGTCAATATCATTGTTTTAATGATAATTAGTGCAACCAACGTCATCTCTGTCACTTTTACCGCATCCTTTCAGCTTTGTTTTGGCACAGCGACCCAAAGATCCATCACAAACAATCGGCAAGTAAACCAAGTCGTGCTTGTCGCATAGCATATTCCGATTCCTATGTTGTCGTTTTGGTGAGTGCATATGTGATGGTTGCAGGCCAAGACTGGATTGACCAGACTTTGACTCTCTTGCTCAGAGGTTGCAGATTTGACCAGTTGGTTCTAACCCTATTGTTGTTGATTTGTTTCTTTGGATGATTCACCAGTCACTCAACGAAGACCGTCGGATATTTGCAGCTTGTATTCAACTGGATTTGGTAAACACGAAGCTGTAACATGGTGCCAACAAATTTGAACTAATCCTCCTTTTCGGTATAAAATTTTATGCTTGATCTCACAAATTTGCCATATTTCATGTCATAAATCATGCATTGATCTGCGCTGAAATTGTTTTTTCAGTGTCGTCATAGGAGTTCCAGGTTAACCAAAGCTGGGTGCAAGTATGTCTTGTCCTAATAAGACAACTAACAATTGAATGCACTAATTGATGGACTGCCTCCTCTAGCCAAGGTTCAACGTTTATATTTGCTTATTCTCATGCAACCATGCTGCCCGAACTCATCATAAACCCTAGAAGATAACGTATCGCTTAATATGCCCGCTAGCTATGCATAATACATCCCCGAACAATTACCTCAATGCATCGTTATTGATTAAATCCCATGTTTTCTTCAAAAAACATTATATTTATGATGAAAGTCACAAATTTCTTCCACAGTCGCTTACTTTATTTTAGACATATGGGGATCCTCGTTACATTAAAATTGATAATATCAACGGTGGGTTGGGTAGTTGTTTTTTTTTACTCACCTTGCTAAATTCCAAATGAAATCCTTATGTTTACATCTCCTTCCTTTAACACAAATTGAATTCAATTTTGCTTCAAAGACTTTCAGACCCTTGGTATTTCATGATTTTTATATGCCTAAAATCCGAGTTTATACTCAGAAAATCACTACCAAACTTACGCGTGTGCTTGGCTTTTAGCAACTTAACCTCATCTATGTGTCTGGCTACGCCGGCCGGGCTCTGGCCTTCAAAATAAGTATCAGTTAATATCAGCTGAGCCATTTCTTTGTTCATTTCTTTAGTCATCTTTATTTGTCCTTTTAAAAATGGTCTCCAGATCTTGCTAACACCCTCTCACCACCATCTTTCTTTTCTCTAACTTCTCTCTCGTTTTTCCTCGTACACGCCTTCATTCAACCTCTGTTTCGTTTTATGTTGGTTAAGCCTTGTATTGCTTCAATGATGAAAGGAGGATTTGAAGTTGTACATGGGCCTCTTGACACCATACAGCCCCATGAACAATGGGATTATCCCTCGACTGGGTTTCCAACTCCTTGTCCTGATACCTTCCCAAAGCCGCCGGTGACAGATAATTGCTGTGTAAACATGGAGAGGAATGAACTCTCTGAGTGGGTCGAACACATCACCAAGCAGCTTATTGATGATATGCCAGACGCTAACAGTGATAGATTGCAAGCTGATACAACGATGGTGTGTGAAGACAATCCCATCCCATCAATTTTGGGTGATTTAAGGCAACGAAAAACTATGAGGCAAAGCTATTTGAATGGCAATGGAGAAGAATTTCCATGGAGCAATGAGCTTGGAAACCAAACAAACATTTCTGACAATGGACCGAGTAATGGAGCTTTGAATAAAGTAGATGAGCAAGGGTTGAGCCTAATAGCCCTTCTTTTGGAGTGTGCTGTTGCAATTTCAGTTGATAATCTTGGTGAAGCTCATAGAATTTTGCTTGAGCTAACAGAAATGGCTTCACCTTACGGTCCTTCTGCCGAAAGAGTTGTGGCCTATTTCGCTAAGGCCATGGCAAGTAGGGTTATCAACTCATGGCTAGGAATTTGCTCTCCTTTGATCAACCACAAGAGTGTTCACTGTGCCTTTCAAGTCTTCAACAATGTCTCTCCTTTCATCAAATTCGCACACTTCACCTCAAACCAAGCAATCCTCGAGGCTTTTCATCGACGCGATAGGGTTCACATAATAGACCTTGATATCATGCAAGGATTGCAATGGCCGGCTCTTTTTCATATCCTTGCCACACGCATGGAAGGCCCTCCGCACCTTCGGATGACAGGAATGGGAACTTCAATGGAGATTTTGATAGAGACAGGAAAGCAACTTTCGAATTTCGCTAAGCGACTAGGAATGGCATTTGAATTCCACCCAGTTGCCAAAAAATTCGGAGAAGTTGACGCTTCAATTTTCCAAGTCCGGCGGGGAGAAACACTAGCCGTGCATTGGCTACAGCATTCGTTGTATGACGCCACAGGACCTGATTGGAAAACAATGAGAATGCTGGAGGAATTGTCACCTAGTGTTATAACATTAGTTGAGCAAGAAATTTCCCATGGCGGATCGTTCTTAGACCGTTTTGTAGGCTCTATCCATTTCTATTCAACCCTATTTGATTCACTAGGAGCATACTTGCCTAGCGATGATCCTAGTCGGCAACTAGTCGAGCACTGTCTTCTTTCGAGGGAAATCAACAACGTATTGGCAATCGGGGGCCTGGCGAGAAGTGGGGAAGATAATTTTAGGCATTGGAGAAAAGAGCTTGCAGCGAGGAATTGTTTCGTGCAAGTACCTATGAGCAGCAATTCAATGGCGCAAGCACAGCTTATACACTCAGAAACACATTTTCGCACATGCCACATACCACAGCTGTTACGGATATGAACTGCTTCATCCGCACAGGACACTAGCTGTTTACGCTCTCTTGGACATCTATACACCTGATCCAGTTACAATACGAGCAGAGTGGATATATTGACAATCTCGACGTGTTACATTGAACTCCGCAGCAGCTCAGCATCGCCTGCGTCGTACATGACGTCAGAAGAAGAGTCTCAGTAGTAGACCCCCGATTAGGACATTGTATGCCCAGTCAGACAAGATATCTTCCACAGCAGCAGGCAGTGAAAAACCCAAGCGCGCTCACGGAGTGCATTTCTCGAAAATTCAGCTAATAATTATGGTAGGACCAGGCCATGATGGTATATGTATACACTAAGACGTAGCAGCTCTTATTGCTAGCATATCATAGTCCCTTATCCCTACGATCCTCTTCAGTGTTTACCTGATGGGGAGTTTTATATCTCCTTCTACCATCACTTCTGTATAGTATTCCTATCTTACTACCTCCTCATGTCTTCCTGTTCTTTGTATCTCCTACGTTCATTTTCAGTGTAAAGCTCCATGTACCATTTGTACTTCACCCACTTTCCCACACCTTTATGTATGATTAATCACTTGAATCGATGGCAAACGCTAGATTTTGTGATATTAAACTACTAATCTTTTGGGTGGATTGCAAATACTTGATCCGTGATGAAAGACGAGCCCCTACACCTCCATGGAACCCAAATGTTATGCCAAAATTTGTTCTCATAATGTCTTGAGAAGACATTTCGTGTATAGTTATAATTCAGGGACAAAAGAATTCTATTACTATAAGATGTTGTAATTTAAAAAATTAGAATTATAAAAATTATTTTTTTAATTTTTTTTTTTTTTTTTTATTTTATTTTTAATTATCGTGGAAATTTGTGATTTTGTTATAAATTGTTAATTGTATAAATAATACAAAGATAAAATATAATTTTAAGCAGTAGCATAAGGTCTATTGTAGGCGACGGGAATAGAAAGATAAAAAATGTAGCGAGAATTATTTTAAAAAATCAATCATTATCTCAAATAAATTACAAAAATATTTTATTCTTT